>JARQZK010001449.1:1052500-1440000 GCA_030704885.1 Cynegetis impunctata | reverse complement strand
TTTCATAAATTTTCATACTTTCACCTAATCTTGTGAAAATTTCATTATGTATATCATTTTTATTTATAAACCTTCGAGAAACTAGATATTTTAATACCTATATCGCTCGTACAAGAAAATTACGGAAGTCCGGCATCATCGCCTGCGCATTTAGTAGGTAGTGTAGTTATGCTAGTGCATACATAAAACCCGGAGTCCAGTCACGTAGCATCACGTTGACGACTTATTTTTCTCATGAAATATGTTTGGAAAAGATATTTGATATGGCTGATATAAAGATTATAGATATTAAGATGTACGAAGATCCCATTGCAAAGACCTAAATTATATAGAAATTAAGAGCATTATCAAGCAAAGAAATGGAGATTATTGAATTTCTGAATTCCCATATAAGCGGTTTCTCCGTGCCAACTGGCTTATCATTACCAATCGTAATGAACTCCGATATGTTCCAACAAAATTGAATATCTTTTAATCTAATGATCAGAATAATAATCAGACAGAAATTTTGAGCGTCAGCCAAATATTAATTTTCATTTCGATTTTTGAATGATTAAGAACTTCTTGTCAAGATATATAATATCTGTGATATAATAACTTTTGCTAAAGTTGATCGTATATTCACTGAATTCAGTACTTTAATTATACAGGGTAGTAAGAAAGTCTGGCAACTGGAATTTTTTTTTAAGACGATTAAACGTATAATCATCAAATTTCCCTCAGAGATAGATTGTTTGAAGAGGTGTAATTAAGTGGCCTGCAAGATCTCCCGACTTGACTCCACTTTATATCAGACATAACTGATTCAAAAACTCTCAGATGTCTTAAGATACAAACAGTTTATCCATAAATGATAAACAATTCTATTAGAAGCTTCAAATACAGATTGTATTATTGCTAAGATACAGGTGCCCAATATTTTGAGCTCCGGTTATGAGGAAACTATTATAGTTATTAACGTAACAAGGCCGATATGTACCAAATAATGGATGAGGTTGGATATTGTAATCCGAGGCGCAGCCGAGGATTATAACTAACCGAATCCGTTATTTGCATATCAAAATCAGAGGTTTATTCTCCCAACTCGATGTGGACCAAGATTTCAATGTTGTTATTGTAAGCAGAATGATGTTTTGAAATAAATATTTGAACTAGTGATTTCTTAACGGCCGGCGGCCGTTAACACTGACTTTTCAATTGTCATCTGAATACCTTCAAATCAAAATAACAGTATGGGATTACGAAAATATTTTTGTATTAGTTAGTATGAATAAAATTACATATTGTATGTCTTGGAAAATTGTTTCTCTTATTTTTAGTAATGTGGTACGTATTCTGTATTTTTGGAAAAAGGACGAAATCAGCTTTTCTACGATATATCACTCGACCTACAGTGCTATTCAAAAAAATTCAAGATGGTGGCGGTAAAATGAATGCTGACTTCACTCAAGTTTGACAGGTACTCTGAAAAACGAAAAATGTAATCTTGTGCATAACCCTAGAATTTGATAACTATACGTTTAGTCGTTTCAAAGAATATACCTTGTTGCCAGACTTTCTCGCTACCCGGTATATACAAGATGATTCATCACTCGGAAAATGAAGAGAATGATTGCTTGATTGATTCTAAAAAAAGCTTGAGTAGCAGAGCTCCATCAGTAATGTCGCATTTTCCACATATTTTCTTATTGTTGCATATAAATTTTTCACCCTCAAAAACCACGAAAAACAAAAAAATGTCTACCCTATGGCGGCGATTAGACAAAAAAGTGTATACCGCCAAAAAGCACTATTATCAACTACGTACAAAATTTTCAACCCTCAAACTCTATTTGGAGGGGTGGTACCAAAATTCTTCAAAAACTTTTCAGTTCCGCACATTCTCCCAAAAGCCCTGGAAGGCTGGATTTCTAATACATTGTTGATAATTAATTTCCACATTTTCTGTCACCGGTTTGAAAATTTTCGGTCATGCAACCTTGCGCCAGTCGTTTCCCAATTTTCACTTCAACACTGCACAGCAATACAGAAACAATACAGAAACAGCCAAATTATGACATTCTCGTTATTTTCATTCAATCCAAATGTTCACAACTGTGAAATGACAGATGTAGTGATAAATCAAGTCCTTCATTAAAAATTCTCCATAAATTACATTGAAAACTAATAGAAATATATCATGGTTTCCAATGAATCAACTCTATTTCCAAATTGAATAATAAAATGGAACTGATAAATTATTCAAATCTAACTCGTCAAGAGATAACGATCGTAAACTAAATTTTAACTAGAGGATGTTGTGTAATTGTTCTATTTAATTCAGTTACTGAACTAAAAAAGTAGTTCAGGTAAGTCTGAGTGAAATATAATATTTTTTGGTATGTTTTCTAATGACATGTGTGACTTAAATAATAATCCGAGTAGCTCTTAGAGCATTCAATCAAAAGTCATATTCATCATTGTGTTCTTATTGTGAACTCTAATCTTCATAACCTGTGCGAGTAGTATTTAAGTGTTAATTTTACTTCAACATCTTAGTGATGGGAAGTATAGCCGGTCCAAATATTTTCGATATTTTTTTAGCCAAATCGGCATAAAATCTCCCCAAACGTGTAGAAAAACTAATTGCTGTCAGTCGGTCGGTCTGTTAGTTCCCTCGTTGAAACTTGAAGGAATTGAGCTATTAACTTTAGTACTTATGTAGGTATCCATAAGAGAACGGTTCGGATCATTTTTGAGTCAATTTCGTTCAGGGGAAGGGACTGAAATGGGGTGTTTATTAGCAAAATAAGGTGATTTTTCGTTGAAAACCGAGTAATATGTAGTATTGGGAGTTGTTTGGTTTACAGATTTCGAATTTACAATCGGTATAATATTTTAACAAAAAATACTGGTGGGGTAAAAAGAGGAGTTTGGTAAAGTTGAATACTGACATTAACAAATGAGTGAAAGTAGAGATTCAATTTACAGCGGTTTTTAGCAGGTTTTCACTTTGAAAACATGCTTATTAAAATGGGTGCGACTAGCAAAGTTGGACCTAGGACCAATATAGTTTTTCGTTTCATGACTTTATATGATGCTTGGCACCAAAAACTCAAATTTTTATATATATATATATATATATATATATATATATATATATATATATATATATATATATATAAATATATATATATAAATATATATATATATATATATATATATATATATATATATATATATATATATATATATATATATATATATATATATAGTTTCGTATGTATGTATGTGGTTATGTATTTTAGCATTGTTTACACAATAACGAGCGCAAATTTGAAAGATTGTTTTTGGTTCAAATTGGTTGGGGGTTGACCCTCCTGGGAAGAAAATAAATGTTGTTTACACGATAAAGGTCACAATTTTGAAGCAATAGGACTGAAAGTTTGTAAATAGGTAGTTTCGCATGATATCTTGGATGGGATTATTTTTGGTTCGAATCGGTTGAGGGGTTGACCCCCTGGGGAAGAAACAAATCTTGTTTACATGATAAAGGTCGCAATTTTGGAGTAATAGGGTTAAAAAAATTGTAAGTAGGTATCTTCGAAAGATATCTTGGTTGGGATTGGTTTTGGTTCGAATTGGTTGGAGAGTTAACCCCCTGGGCGAAGAAATAAATCTTGTTCACATGATGAAGGGCCTAATTTTGGAGCAATAGGATTGAAAGTTTGTGAGTTGGTAGTTTCGTATGATGCGAATAAGTTGACCCCCCAGCGATACAGTTTTTTTTTTGCATTGCGTGAAGGTTCAGTTCACTCGAAAGTGTAAATTTGGATTATTTTTTCACTATTTTCACCATCCGATGTGATGCACTGCCATGAATTGACAATGATCGATCGAAAAAATATGTAATAATATTAAAATTCTGATAGAGAACATATATTGAAATTTTTTTGAATTCTTTATCGAGATTCGCTTCAATAACTTATATATTATGAATAAAATTCGATATTAACTGTGCCACGGTCCCATGAACTGTTATTAAATAATTTATCCCTCATTATTACTGCATTCATTTGAAGTAGCCTATATAACACAAATATTCTTATTGATTTCGGTGTGTGAGTTGAATTAATCGGTTCTGTATTGCGTCTAACAGATGAAGGGAGTTTTAAAGGGAGCTCGCACACTAGGCAGTCTGTCTGCCGTACCCAAGCTGCTGCAGCCAAAATATTGAGCACCCAGTGATAGCAGCCGATCTACGGCTTTCGAATTCTCGAATACACTTCTCCATATCTAAAGCCATTTTGCGAAAACCTTTCGGTGCAAAAAATACGACAGGCTGACGGCAGCCACATATATTCGACATTCATTCGGCTATACAAGCGCTCGCTGCACGCAGCCATTGGGCTGCTATGCAACAAGGCTCGTTCTAGAGGCTGCCTCAGTCAGGAATTTGTGACCGCCTAGTGCGGGGGCTAGTCATAAAATGTCATATGTTATACTGGCTGCAGCTGTCTAGCCATCTCGGTCACGAATTAAAACTATTGAAGCGAAAAATCTGAAATTTACTGTGATGCAACTTATGATTTTTTGAAAATTTTTGATGTTAAATTCAGATTTTCAGAATGCTCCGTTTGGGCACTATGACATGTCCCCAATTGAGGACATCATGAGCTGATGGGCACTATGACATGACCCCAATTGAGGACATCATGAGCTGATGGAAGACAAAAAATTTTCAGAAATATGTTCAAAGGGTAAAATATTAATATGTTTTATTAAAATAACATTACAGGGTATCGTATTTCATGAATGGTCCATTTTCGAAGTACTAAAATGTATAAAATTTAACTTTTGCAGAAATAAAATAAAAGCGCTGTTATATTTACCTAAATGTTGTGTTTACCGCTAGCTCACAATGTCCTCAAATTAGGACACCACACTTTCAAAAATCGCTGATTACAATATGCACAAAAATCACCAAACACAATTACTCTGGAACAAGTCTACACTTATTGTGAACGTGAACAAACAGTTTTCAAACACGTGGTCTAACGAATATAACTAACAAAAAAATAAACAGTAGAGCGCTACACTGCTGTCACAGCTACCCTACGGAAACCTATATTTCAAATGAATTAATTTTTTTTCCATCAGCTTGTAGATGGCAGCACATATATTCATTTGGAAGTATATGATGTCCACAACTGAGAACAATGTGACAGAGAAGTAAGAGCAAGCGGCACTTCATAGGAAAAAATCCAAAGTAGGTTGTCCTCAATTGAGGACAAGGTGAGCGAGAGGGCTAGTGTGCAGGCTACCTAAGATCGAAGCAATAAATATTTCAACGAAAAAATTTCTCAACTGATCTGGCACATGTGTGCATGAAATATTTGTTTTTCTTTCTTCTATTCGAAGTTTCTTCTACTTCTCATATAAACTCTGTAAAAAGTATCAAAGAACCTATGCGCAGTTTGGAAAATAATAAGAGAGGTTCTAATTATTCAGTCAATATAGATTTCCATGTTTTCCATAGAGAGAGTGAAGGAAGGAATTCGAACTTTTGTCAATCAAAAGATATTGGAATTCGGGTAACTTATTGAATGATAAAATAGATTTAATCCATTCCCCCTTCTGATAGAAAATTGGTTACAAATATTTAGAAGAATAGGAAAAACCATTCTAATCTGCTAGTCAGGTAGTTCGGTAATTTTGAAAAAATTCAGAAGGTGGCTTGTAGTATGATCAATTTGGCTCTTCAATAGGAGACCTGAATGTTTGTATTTATTTATCTTTAATGATTCTGGAAAATGAAGTTTAGTTCCCTTACTTTCAGAACCAATTTCATATTTTAAAGTCAAAATTGAATGTGTGATCTTGGAGTATATGGTTTACATAATGTCAATCCGATTTTTTATTAACAAAGCTACGATTGTGTTCTGAAATTCTAGTTTGAAAGCTTCTGAAAGTTTTACCAATGTAAAACTTATCACAAGTTCTAATAATTATTCTAATCTTTCCTTAGATGAGAATCATCATTCATTCAATACATATTTCCATATTTTTCTTATAGATAGTGAAGGAATGAAACTGAGCTTCTGGGAAGCCGTATAAATTGAAAGATATAAGAATTCTGATAACCTATTGAATGAATAGATTTAAATCATTCCTCATGCTGATTATACTCAATATCTGCTGTAGTTTGTATAAGTTTTCAAGGGAGGATTACCTACCCATTCCAACATTTCCAACCTTCAATTTCCTGTTGTAATCGTTTCCTTTAGGTTCTAAAATTTATGTAAATTGGGAAACCAAGATTTCAGTCTTCAATTTGATTTGATGAAGCCACCGTGCGTTGAAACGTCGTGTCGTAGATTCAATTATAGTAACCATTAAAATCAAACATGTTTTCGTAATAATATTTGTATGTAATACATAACGCAACTTCGTTCCAACTACCTCCCAAGATACCTCTTGTTATCTGTTGACGTAAGGACTAAGTTTTCTACTTCTCATATAGAATATCTCAAAGTCATTTCAGAAACTTTTCGAATATCTTTTCAACGTCAAGAACACTCTTCTCAAAGTTTTAAATTAAGAAGTTTACAAGTTGATTGATCATTCAACGCTTGTACTGAAGAAAATCAATGAGTTCTCTTGGAAAAATGGAGCAGCTGTCACATCTTTGCACATAACTACCGCAAAAGTAGGTAACCAACATTTTTGACTAAGGGCCGGTTTTATAAACACAGTATAACTATGGAATAAGGATATATCAGGTATAAGTCACAGTATAAACATAAAATCTATTTTATAACTGCCAGATAGGATAATCTTGGTACAAGCAGTGAAATAAACTTATCTGGTCTTTGGAGTAGAGAATAATTTGTTATACCACGGTTATCGTTGCTATTTGTTCACCTTTTTGAGGTAAGAATAATTTAAATAATTTATCAACCCGTTATATCATTTATAATGAACGAAAATATTGATTTGGACATTTTTGAATCGTCTTCTGATGAAGAAATGTTGTACCAGCCAAGGTTCAGAAGTCCTAGAAAATTTCGAGTACGGTAAGTTCTGTCCATTTATGAAGAATATAATTTGGTATTTGTTCCAATTAAAAAAAAATAGAATCTGATGAAATTCTCTAATATGTTTATTATTGTTTCAGTACAAATTACATTGAAGAATTTGATGATGTCGAGGTTTTTCAATGATTTCGTTTGCGAAAACCCACATGTCGGAGGCTTTTGGAAATAATAAGGAATAGTATTGTTTCTGGAACGAATAGGAATCATCCCATTTCTCCAGCAACAAAATTGCTAAACAATATGCGTAGAACAGATATGTACTAAGAATATGAATTAACAATGCATCGTTGGCACTTTTCATTCATCTCGGACATTATTTATACAATAAATTATAAACACTGTTCACAAACAAAACAGAAGCTAATTAAAAACGTCAAATGCAGATTAATTTGGCGCGTAATGAATGACAGTGACACATGCGCAGATCGTTATTGTTCTATCAACCTTATAATTTCCACTGAAAACCTATGGACAGCTATCCCTGGTATAAAATATCTGTTAGATTGTTTGTAAAACACTTTATCTTTATTCCTTAGATATACTGAGGTATATATTTATTCTACGAATACTTATTCTCCTGTTTTACCAGTCTTTATAAAACCGGGCCTAACAAGATATCAAGTTTATCCATAGAAAAAAGAAAGGAGGGAAATGAAATCATTTGTTAAATGAATATTTCATTCGAGTAAATTAAACTATTTTTTTTTTGTAATCAAGCCATGTATTTAACTTCTTTTTGAAAAATGTTCTACCAAGTGTTAAATGTTCCATTAACGTTAGTTCATTTGACGTTCATAGTTATTTATACTAGAAGGGAGACAAGTGATACCAATCGACTACTTAGTTTGCTCTCGAACGGTACTGAGGACATGCAAAATAGTCCCAGACTAGTCAAGAACACTTGCTTCCAGAGTTGTGTATTATATTTTTTTTACTCTAGTTTTCCCAAATTGAAAAAACTCATGAGCAGCAGAACTCCATCACTAAAGTCGTATTTTTCGAGCCAAATGCATCGCGTCAAGATGCGATTCTAACTAATTGAACTATATTTTGAAAAATCACGCTTAAATAGCAGACCGAATTAAAATGAAAATAATTCCTTTTTTCAAAAAAAAAATTCGCGAAGTGCATTGTGTTTGAGGAAAAAAGTTGAAGAACAAAACTAAATGTGAATTTACTACGTTTATTGTCACAAAATATTTTGAAAAAAAAATATAACACTGCGATTGCAATTTCGGTCACTAGACCATCATCGGGCAGATTGAGTTAAGAACTGAATACAGAATTATAGATTTGCGCTTACGGGTGGGAAAGAATTATTACAGGTACCTAAATAGACAAGAGGAACATATTTCAAGAAGGGCTAATCGAGTGAATTACCCAAATTGGTACAATACAATGTTCTTAGAAAAGTCGTTATTGTTTGAATACACTAAATATAGGAGAATATATCAGGTCAATCTGGTCATTCAGCAACGTATCTTTTGCATTATGATTGAGTTTAAAAGTAAGTTTGGTTCCCTTCGGTAATTTGTGCATGATTTTAAAATTATCTATTTGTGGAAATGGGTGGTGGTTTTGACGGCAATGATTTGAAATCGTTGAATCCGTTTTATTCTTCAAAAAAGATTGTTGGTGTTCTTTAAATCTTGTCTTGAACGATCGACCAGTCTGACCTATATATACTCCTTTACATACAGGACAAATCAACTTATAAACTCCTGAACTTTCGAATTTTGAAGTGATATCTTTGGCATTGAATAAAAATCCTGAGAGTTTTGTCTTAGGTTTGAAAGCAATTTTAATATCACATTTAGGTTTGACATTAGCAACTTTTTCTGTTAGAGGACCAAAATATGTTAAAGATGTGAATTTTTCCGATTTTTCTACTGTCCTGTATGTAAAGGAGTATATATAGGTCAGACTGGTCGATCGTTCAAGACAAGATTTAAAGAACACCAACAATCTTTTTTGAAAAATAAAACGGATTCAACGTTTTCAAATCATTGCCGTTAAAACCACCACCCATTTCCACAAATAGATAATTTTAAAATCATGCACAAATTACCGAAAGGAACCAAACTTACTTACTTAGAATCATTAGAAATTTTTAAACTCAAACATAATGCAAAAGATACCTTGCTGAACGACCAGGTTGACCTGATATATTCTCCTATATTTAGTGTATTCAAACAATGACGACTTTTCTAAAAACATTGTATTGTACCAATTTGGGTAATTCCCTCGATTAGACCTTCTTGAAATATGTTCCTCTTGTCTATTTAGGTAGGTACCTGCAATAATTCTTTCCCACCCGTAAGCGCAACTCTATAATTCTGTATTCAGTTCTTAACTCAATCTGCCCGATGATGGTCTAGTGACCGAAATTGCAATCGCAGTGTTATATTTTTCAAAGTATTTTTTTGATCATAAACAAAATAAATTCAAGTTTTGTTTTTGTTCATCATGTTAAATTATCACGTAGTAACGACGGATTCCATCATTTATTTAAAAAAGTTGAAACCTAGGAAGGAACGTTCCCCATCATCAACACAATCCACGTACCAAATGTCAACCCTTTATTGTGAGTAAAATTAATTAAAATTCGCGAAGTGCATCGCGTACTGATGGCGAATCAGATCTAGATGCCATTCGAACGGCATGCAGCGCGGTTGAGAAAAAGAGTTGAAACCCACATAGAATCATATTTCGAAATAAACTCTATGTACGTACCAAACTTCAACCCTCTTATTGTTAACGAATTTTGAAAAGCAAAAAGCAATATGCTTTTTTGATATTATCTCAAAATGTAGTATTATATTATCGTTCTCGATAATATTGTCATTATCAGAAATTATATATCTTAATTTTCATATACCTAGTGTAGATCAATTGTAAAATAAAATGCATCATTAGATATTCCATTAATCACTGTGTAGGCCAAGCTACAGATATTTAGAGTGAGCATATTGCGTAAAAAGTGAAAACCAGCTCCGCCGTTGTTTGTAAAATAGTTTCATATGATATAGTGATATGTTTTTCACTCGACTTTATTATTTATAACTTTGTTATTAACAATTTTATGCAAAAAATTTTTTTTAGTTTTTTGCTTGTCAAACTGAAACCATCAAAGTAATCGTGATGGTGTCAAGAGACTAATTGTAGAAAATGAAAAGACGAAGAAAATGAGAGGACGGACGACAAGATAAGACCCTCAGTTCAAGAGAAAATTGGAAAAAACCGCCAAAAATGCAGTTTTTTCAAAAATTCATAACTCGGTTATGAATGTATTGTTTTCGATTTGTGGCCATTTGTATATTTTGCTATGAAATTTTCCAGCAGACCTGAATGCGACAGGTATGGTCCGATTTCAATTTGCAAAAAAGATTTTGAAAGTAGAATACTCATAGTTCAAAACGTTATCTTGGTTTTACATGAAAACGCTGAGAAATATGTTAAAATAAAGCTGAACATGACGAAAAACGGCCGAGAAATGACCGTCATGTTCAAAATGCCGACGCTTTCGAATGTCATGCTTATCCTTGCCTGCTGCTCTACCCCCACTCTTCAACGTCTCTCACGCGCTCGGCCTTTTTTCGTAATGTTCAGCTTTATTTTTAACATATTTCTCAGCGTTTTCATGTAAAACCAAGATGAACGTTTTGAACTATGACAATTCTACTTTCAAAATCTTTTTTGTAAATTGAAATCGACCCTACCTGTCGCATTCAGGTCTGCTGGAAAATTGCATAGTAAAATATACAAATGGCCACAGATCGAAAACTATGCATCGGACAGTTTCTGCTCTTCGCATAAATGAAGTTTATATTAATAGCTGATACTGACCGAAGGATCTACGCTACAATTCGAAAACTAACCGAGTTATGAATTTTTGAAAAAACTGCATTTTTGGCGATTTTTTCCAAGTTTCTCTTAAACTAAGGGTCTTATCTAGTCGTCCGACCTCTCATTTTCTTCGTCTTTTCATTTTCTACAATTAGTCTATGGACACCATCACGATTACTTTGATAGTTTCAGTTTGATAAGCGAAAAACTAAAAAAAACGTGATTTTTTGCATAAAATTGTTAATAACAAAGTTATAAACAATAAAGTCGAGTGAAAAACATATCACTTTATCATATGGAACTATTTTACAAACAATGGCGGAGCTGGTTTTCTTCTAACACTTTTTACATGAAAAAATCTCTGCAGCTTGGCCTACTGGTCTTTATTCATTTCTAGTGTCTAAAGAAATTACAATTTCAATGAATTTTCATTAATTATTCATAAAGCAACTAATGAGCTTCAATGCAGTAACTTTTAGAGATTCTCTCTTCAATCCTGCATCTCTGCGTTGTCGTCATCATGTTTCCATTCAACCCATTTGTTTCTGCAGTACTGCCAATAGGGAGTAAGCTTTTCTAATTATCTGAAAATTGAGGCAATATATGAGGGTGATGGAAACTGTCTTGTAAGAGTTTATTACACTTCTCCGTAGTTATAATAATGGAAATGACGAATCAAATTCAATATTGTATTTTTGTTTGGAATACAATACTGTGTATCTTGAAACTATTTAAAAATGTTTAGAATCCAAAATCAAATGAAAAATATGTCCTTAACACAGCGTTTCTCAACCTCTGGGAGCGCCCCCCTAAGGGGACCAACATACTGAAGAGAAGGGGCGAGCACACACATAAGAAAATATCTTTTTTCTTCAGAATCACATTCTATTGTATTGGGGTGCGATATACAAATGAAATGAAGATCAGCACATACAATTCAAACAGAACTTTTTTTTAGTATTATATTTTATTGTATTAGGTATTATGATCGAGATGAATTTGGGTCACGAATGCTAAAAGGTTGAGAAACGCTGCATCAACATTTAAATTTGTTGTTTAATCAAATCGAAAAACACGAAGTCACATGATGATTTTGGTCATCATCGTTGGATTGATTATTAACTTTAATAATTATAAGAATATAACTATATATATATATAAATATATATATTGATATATATATATATATATATATATATATATATATATATATATATATATATATATATATATATATATATATATATATATATATATATATATATATATATATATATATATATATATATATATATATATATATATATATATATGTATATGTATATTAAGTTATATATTCTCTTCATAAAAAAAGTGCGAAGGAATTATTATACGAGCACTTGCTGATGGCTGTAAGTTCGAAACAGAGTGAAATAATTCAATAATAGCTTTTGTGTTAGTCAATTTTATTATGACTTATTTAACAATTTGCTTTTATGGATAAAAATGTTTAATGATTCACTATAATTAATTTTACAATTTATGTTTTCTGCGTCAGTTATTTTTCCATCTCTTTAAAATTTTCTATTGACTGAAATATTCGTAAAAATATAATTTAAGATTGCGTGATTTTAATCATGGGAATGGAAAAAATGTGGAAATGAACTATTTCATTAACTTGGTACGTTGAAAAATCTCACCGATAAGAAAGTACCAAGAGATAGGGGTAGAAGATTACCAGCTTTGAAAACTAGAGGTTTTTTCGAGCGTTCCATTAGGATAATTACCAATTGCTTCGACTTCAGGTCGAACGAGTACCAATCGCTCATATACACCGCGTCACCAATCGAAGCACTCTGAAATGAAAACTCCTTCAAAAGTGGAAAGTTAGCATGAAATTTTTTCCTTCTACCCTTACAGAAAGTACTTACTTTCCTCCCTCATACCAGGAAAGAAAGTTATACATTCCTCCCTAGGGAGGAAATAGTTATTTATGTACCAAGTCGATGAGCGTTAGGATCTAGTAACACACGTGGTGCATACAAGATTTAATTTTTCACGAAAAAATTCATTTATCATAATGAAAAATCGATTTTAAAATCGGTTCATTGCTCCTATACTTTCCATTTTCCTTCTAATATAGGCATGTCATTTGTTGATATTTTGACGTTTGTGAATATTTTTGTCATCATATTTAGTGAATGTAGTTGCTGCTTTCTTTGTGTAGTCTTATAGAAATAATGGAAATGAAAATGAATTTACCCAAGAATATCATAGAAAATGCAGCCAAAGCTGCGAATAATTCATTGCCAAGGAAATCCAGAGTCGTATACGACAAGGATTATGAAGTATTCAGTCAACGGAAGATGCTTCATTTCTCCTCGTACAATTAGCGGGCGTTATGATCCATTATGCCCGCTCATTACGCCCTAGGGCATAATGAGTTTATTTAATGCAACCGTATCTAAGGCAAGATCAACAAATAATATACAAGTGAAAAATAAAGTACTTTTCCTCCCTCTCATTTTGAATGTAGGATGCCGTCGCTGACTGACAGTGACATTAAACATAAATTCGTTATTTGTGCTGTGAATGAAGTTTCAAAAAAGGTTCAATTTAGGGTAGAAGGAAAAATAATATGCATTACACGGGAGTAAAGTGCCTTTTCCTCTCTTGAATGTTCACTGCCCTCAGACATCCTACGCGAGGAAAAGTGGCACTTTCCTCCCTAGTAATGCAAATAGCTATTCTTTACCTCATAATTGAGTTGGTTTCCGTAGTGACAATAAACGTAAATTTGACATATCATAGTAATGACGTAAACGATCATACTCAAAAAGCTTGTTGATTTGGGATCTAGCTGCAAATTTAGTTCTTGAAAAAGGTTATCTGTTATATCATGTTATATAACTCACTATCATTATTTGAAAGCAGGATATGCAAATTACTATAGTACTAACCGACAGTTGGCCGAAAGGAACATAAGAGAAAATTTTCTCCAAATCTCTAACGTAGCTGGAAAATAGAAAGATATATAACATTCAATATATATAGATATAACAATGAACAAAAGGGTCCTCATATTAGATTTCTGAAAACAATGAATACCTCACAAATACATAATTTATATACTTTTTCATCCAGATTTTTTAAAAGCTTATATGTGCTATATATATATATATATATATATATATAATATATATATATATATATATATATATATGATATATATATATATATATATATATATATATATATATATATATATATATATATATATATATATATGATATATATATATATATATATATATATATATATATATATATATATGTATATATATATATATATATATATATATATATATATATATATATATATATATAATATATATATATATATATATATATATATATATATATATATATATATATATATATATATATATATATATATATATATATATATATATATATATATATATCATTTTTGTTGTGCAGGATGTTATG
Source organism: Cynegetis impunctata (assembly GCA_030704885.1). Classification (NCBI taxonomy): domain Eukaryota; kingdom Metazoa; phylum Arthropoda; class Insecta; order Coleoptera; family Coccinellidae; genus Cynegetis; species Cynegetis impunctata. Next base: position 1,425,590 of record JARQZK010001449.1, on the reverse strand, counting down.
TTATGTTTATTAACAATAACTGGCAATTGAGAGTTTGAAAATTAATATTTTCCATGAAATCTCAATCATTTTAAACACGTTTTTCAAACTTAAGTCTTCTATTTATTAACGATAAATAAGTCAAAATACTGCACAGGCATTAACAGTACAATATGTATATTGTAGAACGCTTTATATATATATATATATATATATATATATATATATATATATATATATATATATATATAATGCGTTTTGATATAAAAAATATCTCTCTTCAAATTGAAGCTATAGTGAAAAGTGATCAATGTCAAAGAAACTAAATTTGCACATCACTATTTTAACACCTAACCTTATAATATCGTCGTGATGGTCTACGCATTCCTTCAGTTGCGAAAATATTATTTCGTTTCTGTTTCTTATTCTTTCTTCAGAGTCATCCATATCCAAAAAAGTCAACTCTTCATTCATGCCAACGTGAATCAGTTTGTGCTTGAGGATCTTTATTTGTCCCGAAACGATATGTATCAAACTGACAATCACGCAGTCCAGGCAACTATTTGACATCGCACCGAACAATGTGCCTATAATAAATTCAAATTTCGTTGGTTACATATTGAATACGTGAAAATAGTATTTTGCTTGTCAAAAATTTTAATTTAATTTGGCATGTACGAAACCTGAAAAGGTCAATCAAAATTGATGCTTCTTCTCAGGACCCATACGAAACAAATGTGTTTTATGCAGTAATGTATTTTTTTAATCTAATAAATCGGTATGAAGTGTTATGATCAGTTGTTCCTACATAATAGGAAATATTTTCATCGATTTATATATACTAGTAGCCGTCCAGTCCATCTAAGAAACAAATTTTTTCAGATATTAGTTTATGTATTACAAATACACATATTATATATGAATTTTGGCTTCCTACACTCTTTTTCTATATAAACTTTAACTATTTCAAACTTTGTAGTTCTCCATGCGCGCAATATGCTTAAAAAAATGTGTAAAGTTAGACTTCGAATATTAACATTTAGATTCTCCTGTAAGGCAGCTTATATAGATATGCTATGATATTCAATTAATATCAATGCATCATTATAATTGATATAAAACCTAAATGTAATATTGAAAGAAATATGAAATATTGGGATTCATTCAATTGGCAAATTGAACTAAGCCGAAGTAAATCCAAATAGTTTATTTATTTTATTTCATAACTAGCACTGAATTATAGTCATTTCCCACGAGTAGTTTTTCAGCATAAGCCATAGGGGAATGCTGCAAATCATACGAGTGGGAAATGATTATTCTGTGAAAGTTATACACTTCACTTTTTCTACGACTATAACATAATAGCGAATTTAATTAAGCCCTCTGATTTTCTTTTATGGAAGTTTTGAATATTTTCCAATGTCTACAGTTCTTTTAATGTTCAGCATGATCCTTAACATGGAATATTGCGCCCATAAAGTTGAAGACTTCAACTTTTGATGTAATTCATTGAAATATGCATGTAACACAGTTTCTGAATTTGACGCGGTGTACTTTTCAATTTGCCAATTTGCGAAGGATTTGTAGGCTTTCACATATTTTTCATTCAATTTTTCTGGGATTAAATTGAAGCATGCCCGTTTTGCCTCTCCAGTAATTTCAGGGTGAGTAGGTTCTAAATCACTTTTGATGCTCTTCATTTGATTCAAGTTCTAAAATCTAACTAAACAGAGCTGCAAATATTCGTTGCTTGAATTTTGACATTCCATGTGAGATGTGATAAATTGTATAATAACACAATGACTTCATTGTGTCAGGTAAGAAAATGAAATTGAAGAAATACAATACACCATATTGTTCAATTGAAAACATAACAAAATCATTATTGTGTTATGGTCCTAGAAAAAGATAATAGGTTCAATAAATCTTGTCTGTTGTATACTCACAAGAGGCAACATATATGAATATGGGATAATAAAGTAAATGATCCTTCGTTAATTCAAACGGCAGAAGAATATTGATAGGCAAAATATTATCTTTCACATAGAAAGGTTTTCCAGCCCAAAGCAACCACGCCATCATCGAAAAAACTAAGAAAAACAAAAACAATTTTCTGCATTCGTCTACGCAGCTTTCTAAAATTTTCTGGTGTTCCGACAGGCGAGGTTTGAATTTCCCTGTCTGAATCCGTTCCAACATCTCCCTTATTTCCCTGTTTTTCTTCAGAAACGGAAAAATCTTCACGCTCAGTATCCACATCTGCGGCAGTAAAAACATTATCTCAGTTAATCGGATCAGGTTGACGTCTTCGTCGAAAATAATAGCTAAGCCAATTAGAACCGGAAAAATCCAAGTAGTTAGAATGTATAAGAAGTAGGAGTATATTTTATATAGCGTATCATTGGAATGGCCTGGAAAATTCATTCCAATCCATCTCATTAGTTTTAGGTTTCTCCCGACAGATCTCCAAACTAGATCTCCTTTCATAATTCTCTTGATTTAAACCCTAGAACGGTTCAGAAACTATGAGGGTTTTTTTCGATGGGTCGTGCTTGAAAATAAATTATTTTTCTCGGTTGTCATAGAGTTTTCGATGGAAACATCTTGTTCTCTGTAATCTTGTTTCATTAAAACTTTTTCGAAGTTAGTAATTTCGCATGTATTTTCGTATATCACAATTTGTTTTGTATACATGAATCTTTCGATAAAACTAGATAAGATACGAAGACATACGGCAATTTAATAAATGGGCTATTATAATAGGAATAGAAATAACGAGCTTATTCAGAATAGTACTTTGTGGTCTAAATAAAGGGGAAATTATCCTTCATTCAACAGCCATTATCTATTATAGCTTTTTCAACAGAGAATGTGACTATATATATATATATATATATATATATATATATATATATATATATATATATATATATATATATATATATATATATATATATATATATATATATATATATATATATATATATATATATATATATATATATATATATATATATATATATATATATATATGTATATATATATATATATATATATATATATACATATATATATATATATATGTATATATAGATGTATATTTATATAAATATATATATATATATATATATATATATATATATATATATATATATATATATATATATATATATATATATATATATATACAGTGGCGCACTCAGGGGAGGAGCCATGGGGCTGCAGCCCCCCTCCTCCGAGATTTATAGTAGTAACAAAAGAATTGAGATTACTAAGATAATAATGAGCTCATCTACTACTATAAAATGAGCCCACTAGTCACTATCGGATAACCATAAGGTCTATTATGATTTACCGGATACGGGATGTGCGTTTTCTATTTAAATTTAAGGAGGTGAATTTCGATTCAGCCCCCCCCCCGAAACTCAATGCTGGGTGCGCCCTTATATATAAGTATATGTATATATATATATATATATATATATATATATATATATATATATATATATTTTTATATCTATATATATATATATATATATTTATATATATATTTATATATATATATATATATATATATATATATATATATATATATATATATATATATATATATATATATATATATATACCTATATATGTTTGAGCACTATAATTTTGGTACACACGTGTCACAGGTACTTTTTTCTATGTCTTGACCCCTAAAACGGACATTTTTTGCTTTAAAAATCGTACATAATTTTTAGTTTTTTTCTGATAAATTATTTTTTTCTGTGTATAGAACACTTCAGTCTATAATATGAAATTTTCAGTTCTCATACCTTTATTCCTTTTGTGCTTTCCCGATAGAGTTTTTTAATCAATAAAAAGTCGTTAATTTAAATGAAATTTTGTGGCTCATCTCTTATATTCTGTAGTTGACACTAGTGTAACGGGTGGCTATAATGTCAACACACGCGATAGCATGTTTGTTTCATCTTCTAATTGTTAACTGAGCTGAAAACGTTTACCTCGAGACTGGGTTGCCCTTAATTTAATCATTTCAGTCAGTACAAGATGAAGTCTGACGTGTTGACTAAACTCCAAGTCTAAGGTATACTTATAAGGTTTACCTACGTATATAACGTTTTATTTTTATTATTTTACTATAATGAATATCAACTTCCCTCAAGTAAATGCCAATAATTTTCAAAATTTTAATTATATTTTTTAATTTTAAATATTTTCTGCATACAGAGTAGATATTTTGCTATATTTGAGATTGTAAATACAAGCTAGCTTTTTTATATTTAAAATTTAGGGTGATTATCATCATGAATTATTCAGTTGTAAAGTTAGGGAGACGAAATTTTTGTTTTATGTAGGTGTATTTTAATTTTTGAAAAATTGTGTTACGCTGCTGGTAGAGATTTATGAGATTGAAACTTTGCGCCATCTGGCGGGAAGCAGAGAGAACACTAAGAAATCTGAAACACGAAACTGTGGCGAGTTGTGTGTTTCGATTATCTCTTCCTAGATGGCCGGTCACATTCAAACATGGCTTGGGAGTTATCAAAATATATCAATTCAATTCAACATAACCTATTAAAGTATGTGATAGAATATAAAAATTGAATTCAAATATTCTGTTGATATATCATTGAAATCAAAAATAATCAGATCTTCAAATTTAGAGGTCAGTAAAAAGCGATTATTTATTTACGTTATATAGAATACCTAACTTGTAATGTATCGTTTTAGAAGATGGCTTTCATGTCTCTGAGCAACTATTTGCAAATAGTAGAGAGAGCTTGGAATTCGCAGGATGGCTCAAAAGTTGCTTCCTTCATTTCTCTCCGCCATGAGCATGCATATTATGCAAATTACCATGTCGAGAATCCAGAGGGCTTAGTGGAACGATTCCTTCCTAGTCCAATTGACGAACTAGTAATTTTACATTTGAAATGCTTGCATGCCCTTAGTATTATGGATTATATGGGGGCTTATCAAATACAGAGTAATATGACACAAAGCTTCACAAAAATTCTTCAATTGCAGAAGGAGGAGAATTGGTCATTACCAATTATGTATACTGTGTGTTTAGATTTGAGGCTTCTGGCACAAAAAGCAGAAAAATCACGTACTGGAACTAATGAAAAACCTGGTGAAATATTAGAAAAAGCTGCCGAATGTCTCATGGGTTGTTTTCGAGTTTGTGCAGCTGATAATAGATCTTCTGAGGAGGATACCAAACGTATAGGGATGCTAGCCCTTGTTAACCAATTATTTAAAGTATATTTCAGGATAAATAAGTTACATTTATGTAAACCTTTGATAAGGGCTATTCAATCTTCCCCTTTCAATGAAAGTTTCTCATTGAGCCAACAAATAACCTATAAGTATTTCGTTGGTCGCAAAGCTATGTTTGATAGTGATTACAAAAAAGCTGATGAATATCTGACATATGCCTTCGAAAACTGTCACAAATTTAGCAGGAAAAATAAGAGACTTATTTTAATTTACCTTGTACCGGTGAAAATGCTATTAGGTTATATACCTAGCCGATCAGTATTAGAAAAGTACAATGTTATACAGTTTTGGGAATTAGTTCAAGCTGTCTGCCAGGGAAATTTGAAAGCCTTTGATGAGTTGATGGAGATGCACGAGACATTTTTTATAGAGTGCGGCATTTATCTCATCGTTGAAAAACTGAAAATTATTACTTATCGAAACCTTTTCCGAAAAGTGTATTTGATTTTGAATACTCATCAAATTCCTGTTGAAGCTTTACAAACAGCTCTCGTTTACTTGGGACAAAGTGATGTGGACTTGGATGAGACTGAATGTATAGTAGCTAATCTAATTTATGAGGGTAAAATTAAGGGTTATATTTCCCACCAACATAGGAAAGTTGTAGTCAGTAAACAGAATCCATTTCCACCTCTGACAACTTTGGTGTAAATTGGAACTGAATATTTTTGATATTTATTCAGATATATCATTTGATTGTTAGAATTGATTAATGAATTTATTCTGTTCTGATGATAAACTGTATCATATAAGTATACACTGTGTGTATTTCTTATTAATAATAGACGTAGAGATTTTCTCATTTTTCTATATGTTATTGATAAACCTGTCATTATTGCATAAATTACAGTATCGAGATGTCTCAGCTATTAAATAAAAATCTGATTACATAAAGATAATTGTTAGAATGTAGGAAAATCTTTCATTCAGAAGCAAGAAGTAATAATAATCATAAATTTTGTCTGCGTTACTGACACAGACTTTTTGAACCAAGTATTATCTTATATGTATATGTCATAACGTATAATAGTTCTCTAAATCCAAAACAATTAAACACTAGCTTTCAAATGAATTCCTGTAATTTCTTTATGAAAAGATTTATCAAAACCTCAATTGTATACAAATATCAATGAAAAATTCATACTTTTATTTTTCTCGTGATAGGCCCTCTTACGGCAACCAGCTTCATCAAAAGAGAGAAATCCCTCACGCTTGCAGTTTTCTAGACGATCACTGTGTCCGAATCCATCGATCGTCCTACAGTGGCTTTAACAAGCGTCCTACATACTTTCCACAAATTCCGCTCTGGATTCACTCATATCTGATGTTTCGTTGCTATCTGAGATCATAGATGTCCCAACTAAAGTACCCTCTACCAAATTACATTGTCATTCATAGAGAATTTACTTATATTTTCTATAACTTAAATTTGAAATGTCAAAAAAAAGGTAATTTTTACCACGAGGCGAAGCTAAGGGGTTATAGTCTCACGACAAAAAGTTAGTAGCTGGTCCGATTTTAAAAATTCCAACGGATATCGATAAAACACATGATTTAATAAGAAAGTGTTTTCAATAATTTTTTCCCACGAAGAATTAAAAAAATTATAGCGTTTTTTAGATTATTTTTGTCCATAGACATGTGACAAAAAGTTAGTTGCTGGTCCGATTTTAAAAATTCCAACGGATATGGATAAAACATATGATTTCATAAGAAAAGTGTTTTCAAAAATTTTTACAATAATGAAAAAAATGATAGCATTTAATGTGTAGTTTTTTAATTTATATAATACATTCAAGAAATATTGACCACATGCACATGCGCCGAGGGGTTTTATCATTCCCAGTGCTACGCAGTAGGGTGTCCGTATTTTAAAAAATATCTTGATGAAATCGAACCAGAGTCGACATATATTTGTTCAAATATAACTATGTGTGAGGTAAAAAGGACACTGAAATATATTGACTAAATTTACTTTATATTACTATTGACTATTGAAATTTGCGTCACTTACTGCTGTTAAGTCAAACATCTTAGCAAATCAGAAGATGAACAAATGCTCGAAACAGCAGTTGTGCAAATTTTATATTTTGATAGTTAGGGTAATTAGTAGGTACATATTAGGATTCTTTATGATAAAAATATATAAAGGTATACATATATATGTATACATATATATATATATATATATATATATATATATATATATATATAAATATATATATATATATATATATATATATATATATATATATATATATATATAACTTAACCACGGAGGCGATTAATGCCACCGCGAGATCTCAGGCCGAGTAAATAAACAAGAACAAAGAAATTAGTCGCGGGGAAATATTAAACAAGTTTGACCAAATCTCCCAAACCGGAGAGTTCAAACAATAAGCCACAAATGTGTGATTGTCTTCCGTAGCAGGGAATTTCGTTTGTTGTTGCTATTTTCATTTCCAAGTTTTCAATCCAATGCTTGGCTACGCCGTTCTGATGAGGACCAAAGAGTCTGAAACACGTGTCAACGGCTGCTTTCATATAAGCGGGCTATACCGATAATTCTGCTCTACTTGTTATATATATATATATATATATATATATATATATATATATATATATATATATATATATATATATATATATATATATATATATATATATATATATATATATATATATATATATATATATATATAACAAGTAGAGCAGAATTATCGGTATAGCCCGCTTATATGAAAGCAGCCGTTGACACGTGTTTCGGACTCTTTGGTCCTCATCAGAACGGCGTAGCCAAGCATTGGATTGAAAACTTGGAAATGAAAATAGCAACAACAAACGAAATTCCCTGCTACGGAAGACAATCACACATTTGTGGCTTATTGTTTGAACTCTCCGGTTTGGGAGATTTGGTCAAACTTATTTAATATTTCCCCGCGACTAATTTCTTTGTTCTTGTTTATTTACTCGGCCTGAGATCTCGCGGTGGCATTAATCGCCTCCGTGGTAAAGTTTGACCAAATCTCCCAAACCGGAGAGTTCAAACAATAAGCCACAAATGTGTGATATATATATATATATATATATATATATATATATATATAAATATATATATATATATATATATAGATATATACTATGTTGAAATCAGAGTCTAGTTATTGTATGAATCTAGTTTAAGGGTATATCGACTCAATTAGGAGTAAAGAAAAACTCTTTTTTTCTGAACCGAGCTTTCGCAATTCTTTATTGCATCATCAGGGTTGCTAAAATAAACATGAACTTCAATAATCTACAGTACAACTTCACAACAATTGTTCAACTTCGGTAAGTTTCAATTGTTGTGAAGTTGTACTGTAGATTATTGAATTTCATGTTTATTTTATCATCCCTGTTTATGCAATAAATATTTGCAAATGCTCGGTTCAGTAACATGAGTTGTTCTTTACTATTAATTGAGTCGATATACCCTTAAACTAGATTCATATATATATATATATATATATATATATATATATATATAAAATAATATATATATATATATATATATATATATATATATATATATATATATATATATATATATATATATATATATATATACAGGGTTGCGATAAAGTATGGAACCAAGTAAATATCTTTCGAACGAAAAGGAGAATATTAATGAAATTTTGCAGGTAAGTCCAATGGCACAGAATGCATCTGATGTATAATATTTTTGTTGATAATATACTTCCGGTTGTACCGGAAATAGACCCTAAGTCGCTTATTTTAAATGGGATACCCTATATATTATTACATTTTTAGATTCTACTTAAGATTCTAAGCAGATTTTATGCATCATGTCCTATACCTAAGTCTAAGCGTTTTTGACATATTCAGGTTTTTATGTCTAAAACGACGATTGCAAGCACTAATATAATTATCAATTGTTCCTATAAGCAAGCCTTTTTTACTTACTTTGGGTTAGATTCCTTGTTGAATAGAACCTACTTTAATAGATTTTGTATAACATTTGGATAACTAATCATACAGAGTGTTCAAAAAATAAGATCTAAAATGAGATTGAGAAAACTGACAAAAATCAATTTTTTCATGGGGGAAACCCCACATTTTTCTTATTTTGTAGTATTAAGCATTTAAAAAGAAGTTTTCTATAATTCGTTCAATAGTATTTGGTGATGGTTTTTGTTTATGAGGATATCGGGTCGCAAATGTATCACATGTTCTTGAAATAACTTTATCACATCGTCTATAAATAATGAATAAGTTTAAATAATCTTCGTTTGTATAATTTTACCAGGGTGCCATTACGATGATTTGAAATGTCAAATACGATCGTGGCTATCCTAGATCTAATTGTTTAACGATTAAATGCGAAATCGCCATATAAAAATATTAAATTGGCAATATTTCGAAAACTTCAAACTTTAGTTATAAATAACCTTATACAAAGTTACCTTCTTTTTCTTCTTTTTGAATGCTTAATACTACAAAATAAGAAAAATGGGAGGATTCCATTTGAAAAAATTGATTTTAGTCAGTTTTCTCAATCTCATTTTAGATCTTATTTTTTGAACACTCTGTATGATTAGTTATCCAAATATTATACAAAATGTATTAAAGTAGGTCCTATTCAACAAGGAATCTAACCCAAAGTAAGTAAAAAAGGCTTGCTTATAGGAACAATTGATAATTATATTAGGGCTTGCAATCGTCGTTTTTGACATAAAAACCTAAATATGTCTAAAACGCTTAGACTTAGGTATAGGACATGATGCATAAAATCTGCCTAGAATCTTAAGTAGAATCCAAAAATGTAATAATAATAGGGTATCCTATTTAAAATAAGCGACTTAGGGTCTATTTCCGGTACAACCGGAAGTATATTATCAACAAAAATTTATACATCAGATGCATTTTGCGCCATTGGACTTACCTGCAAAATTTCATAAATATTCTCATTTTCGTTCGAAAGATATTTACTTGGTTCCATACTTTATCGCAACCCCATATATATATATATATATATATATATATATATATATATATATATATATATATATATATATATATATATATATATATATATATATATATATATATATATATATATATATATATATATATATATATATAATATATATATATATATATATATATATATATATATATATATATATATATAGGTATACATCACACATTTGTGGCTTATTGTTTGAACTCTCCGATTTGGGAGATTTGGTCAAACTTTACCACGGAGGCGATTAATTTTGAAAAAAATACCTTATCCAAAAACTTTAAAACATTGTAATTATTTTGTGACATTTGGAATGATTAAGAATACAAATCTTGTAACGAAACGTAAACATGTAAACTCCAATAGTTTTATTGTGGTAGGTAGCCTTTTCAGCACAATAACACCATCGAATAGGAATAGATCGATGAACATACAAATTGGCGAATGAGCCAGTCACCGGAAGCCTTGCCAACAATAATTCTTTGTAACCGGCAACAATGTTGTGTTTGCACGCCATAAAAGCGCCATGAAGACCGTTAATCTATTTGAATGAAAAATTCGGCGCGATTTGGCAGTTTTACGACTACGAATTCGATATAAAACTTTGTTGTTTACGTAGGAGACATGTCAAGTAAGTAACAGTCTATTCGGGCGTATACGAAGACACTTGAACGAAACGTCATAATTAATTATATAGCCCAAGATCCCAGATCTTATTTTCTGAGCAATAATATGTGTGGATAAAGTAGTGTTGGTGTGTATTTTCAGTGTTGATTTTTATTTATCTAAAATCTACTATTTGAGAGAGTTAATTTAACTACGTTTTCCGGGAAAACTATAAGTTTTTTCGAAAAATGAATGAAGTAAAAGGGTACTAAAATTCAAAAAATTCGAGACCAAATTCAAGCATCCTTCAACTGAATGTTTCTCGTCTCATCGCAATCTTTCCATCCAATTTACAGCTCCACATTCCGGGTTGGGATCATACATTTTCCGACACTCCTACACAGCTTCTTGAAAACAATCAAAAGAGAAATCAACTTCAGGAAATTCAGCAAGCTCAACTGCTATTATCTCCTGGTCTGGAAGTGTTATTACTGAATCCAATATTAACTAAGCGTTCATGAATTTTAGTAAGCTCAAGGTCAGTTTCCGTTGAATTACTGACACAAAGAATCGTGAAACACAAAAACCTTGCAGTCCAAATTTATATACCTACTAGTTCATCCATATAAAATATTTATGTTTGGTCACTGAAGAAATGGAGAAATAATAACGTCCGTTTTCCTGCTTCTGACCCAGAAGTCAGAACCGATGGAGTATTCCGTCAAAACAAATGCTGAAAACGTGCGATCTTTCGCCTGTTCTACGAAGGCGGCGCCAGCAGTTTTTTATTCCGTTCAGATTTCCGGCAAAAAACAAGTTACGAGGCCGAATTCCGACACCGAACCGTCGGTTTCGGCCGTACAACCTGCCCTCCGAGGACTGCTCGAAGTTCACTCCATTAAAACTAGGATGATTGTGGAGTATTTCCATCATTTGACGGCTGTTTCATGTTTGCATTGCTTGACGGGCTACACACGGACGTCGATGAATTAATACATCGACGTGCATCCAACCTGCGCAACCTGATTGCTTACACACGTACGTACAAAACTACAGTTTTGTTTTGATACATCAACGTGCATTCAAGAATGTATAAGCAATTTAACGTTAAATCGCATCCACACGTTCACACCTTTACGTGTTCGTTGGAATGCGCATCCAAAAATTCAAGCGATTGAGAATACATCAACGCGGTGTTCATCCGGGATATGCATTCAAAACCCTGGGTATTTTTGCAATCACATAAACTTTTTTGGATGCACGTTTTTTGGATGCACCTTGATGTATTAACACATCAACGCCCGATGGTAGGGGCCTCTTGGATCAACTGTCGAGAAGCAGATTGCTAATGAAATTAAAATGAAGCACCCGAATAGCGTATAACAAAGAGAATAATTAAAATTAATTAGAGGTGAAAAAGCACAATATGAATTTCCGAAAAAATTCAATACTTTCTTTCTAGAAAATCGTATTAAATTTTCATAATAAAAGGATGCTTGTGGATTTTTAAACAAGTGTATGTGAATGAGAACGTGAATCATTCAACAGTTGAAGGTATAGATTAGATTAGTTGATTGAAAACTCAATTTGGATATAAATATGATTTATTAGTAAGATAGATCATTCTATTAATTTCATAGTGATAGGAAAGCTTAGCATCCTCTGAATGTATTGATTCCTAATAATTTGAACCAAATCTTTATGAACAACTCCACCTCTTAAGAGCTTCAGAATGATTTCGAAGAAAGACAGTTTATGCAGGATTTAAACCGCTACAATACTTTTGAGGTTAAAGCGTTCCATAGTTTTTCGGTTCGATTTAGAAACACTTTCTGATAGATTCATGCTCTAGTTATTAAAATCACACTTTAAATTGGTGTTTATTATCTATATACTTTGTACGACAAATGAAGGTGAATCAATGAAGGTGAATGGTTGACGACTTGTCGTTTATTTAACTTCACTGATTTCTTTAAATCGAGTCAAGAAGGTGCAATGAGTATATAGAAGTAGAACTCCGAACATAAGAGCAGTATTTTGATCCTGAACGAACATGTGCCTAGGCAAGAGCTGATTTTGAGTAAACAGATTTTTAGCATGAAACAGAGAACTATAAGACTTTGTGCGTCTTCGAGTAAGGTTAAATGAAGAAAACGTCGATTTCTACAAGGTGTAGTTTACTGGATGGCTTTATCATGTGGTTTTTCACTAATGATTGGGGATGGATGAGGGCATTTTTTCTAGGCACAACCTGATTGCTTCTGTTTTGACAGGCCGCTTCTTGTTGGTATATGATGCGATTAGAGTACTGACGCAGGCGATATTTACAATTTCGATTCAACTTGAATTTAGGAGATAAATAATATGTGACCTCCACTGCGAATTGAATCAATACTTTCGTATAATATAAGAATGAAATCAAATTCTACACACTTCGCTTAGTCAAAAAAATAAACAGATAATCCGCGCATGCACATGCGCAGTATAATTTTATTTATTTTCATTATGAATAGCAACAATTTGTGGTAACTTAAAAACCATTCGATTTTTTCAATAATTTTTAATTTTTAACACCTTTCCTTCTTACCCCCTACTTTACCCTTCATAATTTTGAATCAAATTACCGAGTAGTATATAAAATTGGATTCTGTATATATGAAAACCCTTAAAAAGACATATTTTTCGATTTCTACAATAATTTTAAATTTAATTAAATTACCTGTTTTTGCTGATTAACATCCTATTTGACCTACTTTCATTGAACGAAATTGGCCCGAAAACAATCCGAACCGTTTTCTTATGTGTACTAACCTGTGTGCTGAAGTTAATAGCTCAATTCCTTCAAAAGTTATCGAGGAAACTAAGAGACCGACTAACAGACATTAATTTTTTTTGCCCAGATCAGTTTTTCTACACGTTTTGGGATATTTTAAGCCGATATAGCTAAACAAAAATTTGAAAATGTTCAGACCGTTACTATACTTTCCTTCACGTTGTGATGTGGAAGTAAAAAGGATCGAAACTTGGGGTACAACGGCCTTAAAGTCCCAAGTAACAATTTGAAGACAGTTTCTTTTTATTTAGGTTTTAGAAATGCTTTAATATGTTCAATAAATCGACATAAGATTTAAAGTAACTTTAAGATAAACTAAAAGTTTTTAAAGACCACTTTTTCTTAAACAAAGAATATAATGCACTCTTTAAATCAAAATAAAAAGGCTATTTGCTCTTGATGTCCTATTGATCTTATACTGGTTTTATATTACTCTTAACATTGGCTATTTTAAAACTAATTTGCTATTATTAAGAATTAAATAGCAAGTTGGTTTTGAAACAATCCGTTCTGGGAAAAAAAGTTTTAATGAAGTTTTATGGAGTACCCTTGTTGTATTCTTTAAAACCCATTAGGAACACTATTTTATCCTAAGACAATACATTCAATATAATACCACATTGAATCCAAAAACATAAGTTTTACCTTTTAATGAGTACATTAAGAGTATTATTCATTTAAAAGGCTTTAATTTAGTCAATTTGGTTAAAAGAAATACCTTTTGGTCTTTGGACGGCTTCATTCAAACTAATTAAATATCCCCTCCACATTCAGATGAATGTGAAGGGGATATAACTGAGAGAAGCTCTTTTCAACCAGTGCAAGAAAACCATAGTGCAATTGAAACCAGCGTTACTTATAAAGAGTGTCCTTTCACTTCATCTTTCAATACGTTCGATTATGAAAGCAATGCCTGGGAATTACAGAAAGAAATCTACGAAAACGACGATCAAATTCAAAATGATCAATTTCAAAACGACAATGAACTCATAAAAAAATCTGCTTTTCTGCGGAGAGCTTAGAGAATTGGTAATCCTTTCAAACATGAATCAAGGCACTATTAAACAATAATACAATAATTAATAAACGACTACCAAAGACTATTCTTGAGCAAGATCCGCGAATTCTTTTTTTTTGTGAGGTTAGGATTCCATTTGAGCGCAAGACCACTTTAAATCAATAAGGTCACAATTTGAACTTATTGGTTTTGAAAGGAAACGTAAACAGACTCCTGTGGGAGTCATTGGATTTATTGTGGTTAATAAAACGCTGTTTTAAATCTTGTGAGATTTGAAACATTTGATAAATGAACAATTAGTTTTAATCTAGATCACGCCATGTTTCACTGCAATAAAGACTCCGCCATTTTGGACTTTTTCAATAGTAAACGAAAAGAAAATTATTATTCAAATAATTGCGTCTTGTATCTTCTTAAAAAACTGAAAAACGGTATGTCGAAATATGCCATTCAATTAAAAAAATGCATTTAGATGCAAAATAAAATTTGATATATATATATATACATATATATATATATATATATATATATATATATATATATATATATATATATATATATATATATATATATATATATATATATATATATATATATATATCAAATTTTATTTTGCATCTAAATGCATTTTTTGCATACTTGATATATATATATATATATATATATATATATATATATATATATATATTTATATATATTTCCAATATTTTTTAAAAAATACATTAAATGAGTGGCGCTCGAGTTATGTTGAAGTATTTTATTACTTTTTATCAGAAAAGTTTCATTCGTTGGTGAATTTTTCACCATAATAGTTTTCTTTCGAATATTATTTTATGATATGCTTAGTATACGTATGCGGTTTAAAATATTACCACTCTGCCGGCCATTATACATACTTAAAAGTTGTCGAGTGTTAGTAAATAAAATAAAACTCTTTTAGGATTCATTAATTATTTTTGAGTTAATTTAGTCCGCATTGAATACATTTTGAGAGCAAAATGTCAGATAAAGAGTTTTAATTTATATATTTGAAGTTGCCTTGAAGAACCCTTTAAGAATATAGAATTGAAACTCAATGCTTTTGATACAGGTTTGAAATTTAGTCTTGAAGGCCTTTTTAGGATGGGCCTTTTTGACTAGAAGCTGCTTTATGATGGTCTCAGGGATCTCTTGAAGATCACTTGATTTTATTCGAAATTTTATTGTATAGTTTTAAAGCGATCTCGAAGATCGGTATAAGAGCATTAATGTTACTTGGGGTGTACAGGTCCAAGCTTGACGTCCATTAAGCTGGCATTGTCAACATAGCGGAATCAAATTTAGTATAGTTGAGAATTTGTTGATATTTTGTTGCTAATTAGTTACAGCAAAATTGATTTTGTTGCTCCAGCCGTTTGGGAAAAAAATGATACAATGCCAGCTTTTGGGTAAGCTGGCATTGTCACATAAATTTTTGGCACATACAGTAGAAATAACTGATTCTGAATTTGTTGCTAATTAGTTACAGCAAAATTGATTTTGTTGCTCTAGCCATTCGAAGGAAAAAACACGACAATGCCAGCTTATGATCAAGTTGGCATTGTCACATCAATTTTTGGCCTGCACAGTAAAAATAACTGAATCTAAATTTGTTGCTAATTAGTTGCTAATTAGTTACAGCAAAATTGATTTTGTTGCTCCAGCCGTTTGGGAAAAAAATGAGACAATGCCAGCTTTTGATTAAGCTGGCATTGTCACATAAATTTTTGGCACATACAGTAGAAATAACTGATTCTAAGTTTGTTGCTAATTAGTTACAGCAAATTGATTTTGTTGCTCCAACCGTTTGGGAAAAAAACGAGATAATGCCAGCTTATGATTAAGTTGGCATTGTCACATCAATTTTTGGCCCGCACAGTAAAAATTACTGATTCTAAATTTGTTGCTGATTAGTTGCTAATTAGTTACAGCAAAATTGATTTTGTTGCTCCAGCCATTCGAAGGAAAAAACACGACAATGCCAGCTTATGATCAAGTTGGCATTGTCACATCAATTTTAGGTACAGACAGTAGAAATTACTGATTTTAAATTTGTTGCTAATTAATTGCTCACGTTTTGAATAGCTGAAATGAAAAAAAATCAACAAATCAAAAAATTTTTAAAAGTGTCTCATTTTACTTTTACGGTGAATCGTGATGAATTTGAAGAACTAATTATTGAAAAAACATTTCATCGCCGACACGGTAAAAGACAACTGTATCAGAGAAATGTTCTTCAACCAGGAGAATGGGCAGATTTGATCACCAACAAAATATGGGAGACGACACGTCGCAAATGTGGTTATTATTTCGAACAACATTACGTGACTTTGGATAAAACCAATGGATCTATGAAAGGTAATGATATGATATATATTCAATTTCTCTCTTGAAGTGTATAACACAGCTAATTTCAACAGTGAAATCATAGTTAATGATATTTAATAATTTCAAATCTTCTTAGGTGTATGTCGCTGTACGAGTGAACTCAAAGTTAAATTCACTACCGTCGATGATGACGTTATTTTCAATTGTACAGTTACTCAAGGAAACGGAAACTGTAAAAAAACTTATTTTCGCTGGCAGAAACGAAAAGAAGTTGGTAATTGAAATTGGTAATTTTGCTGTAACTAATTAGCAACTAATTAGCAACAAATTTAGAATAAGTTTTTTCCACTATCTGTGCCTAAAATTGATGTGACAATGCTAACTTAATCATAAGCTGGCATTGCCGTGTTTTTTTCTTCGAATGGCTGGAGCAACAAAATCAGTTTTGCTGTAACTAATTAGCAACTAATTAGCAACAAATTTAGAATAAGTTTTTTCCACTATCTGTGCCTAAAATTGATGTGACAATGCTAACTTAATCATAAGCTGGCATTGCCGTGTTTTTTTCTTCGAATGGCTGGAGCAACAAAATCAGTTTTGCTGTAACTAATTAGCAACTAATTAGCAACAAATTTAGAATCAGTTATTTCCACTGTCTGTGCCAAAAATTGATGTGACAATGCCAACTTAATCATAAGCTGGCATTATCTCATTTTTCTCCCGAACGGCTGGAGCAACAAAATCAATTTTGCTGTAACTAATTAGCGACTAATTAGCAACAAATTTAGAATCAGTTATTTTTACTGTGCGGGCCAAAAATTGATATGACAATGCCAGCTTAATCAAAAGCTGGCATTGTCTCATTTTTTTCCCAAACGGTTGGAGCAACAAAATCAATTTTGCTGTAACTAATTAGCAACTAATTAGCAACAAATTTAGAATCAGTTATTTCTACTGTATGTGCCAAAAATTTATGTGACAATGCCAGCTTTTGATTAAGTCTAATTTTTTTCCCAAACGGCTGGAGCAACAAAATCAATTTTGCTGTAACTAATTAGCAACAAAATAGCAACAAATTCTCAACTATACTAAATTTGATTCCGCTATGTTGACAATGCCAGCTTAATGGACGTCCAAGCTTGCACCGTCGACTACAAAACAATTAAATAAGGATAAAATTTCACCGATATGAGCCGTTAAAAACGATGGAGAAGACGTTCCTTCTTTATCAAGTTACAGTTCCACCGGAGGAACAATGAGAAACACTGTGGAACATTTTGGTTGCTGTTGCGTATTTCCGAAAATGTTCCCAAATGTTCCTTAAAATTTCTTTATGTTTCGGCGACAAATGTTAACTGTTTCTACTTGTCACCCTTCCAAGCTACGATTCCACCAAAGAATCATTTTTGTTGCTGTTGCTTGTTTCCGTAAATGTGCCAAAATTTTCCTAAGTGTTCTTCAAAATTTCTTTATGTTTCGGCAACAAATATTGATTGTTTCTACTAAATAATGTGCAACTATTGACAATTTTAGTTGCTTCAGTGGAAGCAAGACGATAACGTATGTTGCCATAAGTTTCTACTTTTGGCAACAAGGAGCAACATTCAGCAACAAGATATTCCTCAATATTCCCCCGGTGGAACTGTAGATTCAGATTCTACAGATTAAACTCTTCCAAAATAATAAAAAATTAGAATAATTGAGTTTGACGTTATAAAAATTCGATACTAAAGAACAGCCATCTATGATTTTTTCGTCTGGGACAAAAGTGTATAAGCAATCTTGATGCATGAAATAAATCCCATAATAATAGCATTATACCAGTGTAAGAAAAAAAAACTTCACGAACTTTCATGAACGGAATTAGAAAAACATCGCTCCATCATTTCGGAAACGAGAGGGAAAAATTTAAAGATGGCGTTAATGATCAATACGAGCACTTCCTTAATACTGACCAAAGATCCGGGCGAGCTCGACGGCTCGAGAAGCAATAACGAGTTGGGCGGCAATGGAAAAGTTTAAATCGGAAAAGCGTCACAAAAAGACAAGTTTATTTGTCAAGACACGGCAGGGTTCCCGAGAAAAGTTTCGGAATGATTTCTTTCGCTGTGACACATCAGCGCGTCCGTTTCCCGATCCCAATCAATCTTTGTGGCGCATTATTAAAAATCTTCGTTTCACGGAAAGCGAGTTCCTTTGGCAAGGGACAAATTTGGACTGAGTATTTAAGAAGTTTGAAGATACATCGTTTATTAGTTTCCATGAGGTTTTGGTAGAAAAATACTGCTAATTTGGATGTCGTTCTTTGAAAAGTTATGAATATTGTTACGTGATTGATGTATTAAATAGTATTGAGTCCTTTGAAAAACATTGATTATATTTGTCGCCAACAATTAATACCTACTGCTCATTATGTATAATTAACAATGTAACATTACGTTCAGGTGAAATATTGATTTTTATGTGTATATAACTATTATGTTATCTACAATTATATATTGAAGCTTTAAATATATATATATATATATATATATATATATATATATATATATATATACCTAACCTTTATTATATATGTGCGTTTGAGCGTATGTAATTACCATTTATTCATATCTTCTTTTCCAGGTAAGTCCAGATTTTGGATCTGCATATTTACAGTAGGAGCTCTGTGAACATTTCAGGAAGGTAGGTTCTGAAATCAAGATATTTTAACGAAAATTGGTAATAAATTTATATATATATATATATATATATATATATATATATATATAATATATAAATATAAATATATATATATATATATATATAATATAAATATAAATATATATATATATATATATATAATATAAATATAAATATATATATATATATATATATATATATATATATATATATATATATATATATATATATAACAAAGAGGAAATATATATTTGGTGTAGCAATGAGTGTAGGTACTCTTTTTCTTTAAGTCAAGCTTTCGAGAATAATATATTATATCTTCATTATGAGCTGCTTAAAGTGAACTGAAACAATGAAAATGTCAAATATATGAGTATATCAACTGACGGAGAGTTTTAAATCCGAAGATGTTCAAATTTAAAGACATAATAACACGAATGGTACTCAATATTCATGATAGGGCATAAATTGCAGAGACTGAGTATTCACAGCGAAAAACATGATACAAATTCCTATCGATATATGTCACTCAATGGAGTGATCAAACCGACGACAGGCGATGACATTCATAGGTTGAACATTATCAACATTGCGGACCTCATTACTTCAGGACTAATGAAAAATGTCCCCAGCCCAATAGAAAATGCTCACCTGCAAGAATGAAACTATATATACATGCAATCATACAATTGCATCCGACATAAAATCAAAATTAATTAGGAGAGAAAGGGATAACTAGCACTTATCATGTTTGGTGGCTTCATTTACGGACATGGATGAGAAGTTGTTTTATATAATAGATATATATATATATATATATATATATATATATATATATATTTATATATATATATATATATATATTTATATATATATATATATATATATATATATATATATATATATATATATATATATAATATATATCTTCACAAACATATAAAGTGACAGCTGAAAATTAAAATTTAACATTATAAATGAAGAAAAATAATCAATTTGGAAATAACAGCGTAATAGAAATAATACATATGAACGTTTCCAAAACACATATTTGGGACGTCTTCAGTTCCGTAAAGGTCCTAGTTTAAGTGGATCCGAGGTAAAGATACGACGTGGTAATTTTATTTGCCACCCACTTAACAAATACGAAACAGGATAACAAGGTATTTCCTTTGATATGCCGACATCTAAAATATTTGGAACTTTCGCTAACAATGTTTTCTCATACTCGTTTCCCAGAAATTTTCCGGCTTCCGGAGAGCATCCTTTCCATCTTTCTCTCATCTTAACTGAAAGTTTATTACCTACCAGTATAAACGTGTAATCTATCAACTTCAATTTTGAGATGAAAAGCTATAGCGTTTTCTCGACGACTACTAATTTTATTCGGACGTAGTATGAGAATATTTTCATTGCTTTAATTTTCAAAGAATTTTGAGGAGAAAGTGAAGCCTCAGAGGCTTTCATAGAGGATAAATGAGAGAGGTCGAGAATCGCGAATGAATATAATTTTCTAAAAATATTGAAAACATTGAAATAATTGTCACGGTATTATATTCTTCGAAATTTTCGGAATATTAGAGAAATAAGGCCAACGAATAGCAGAACGTAACATAATCACATATGTTTTCCTTTCCATATTAATTGAAACATCAACTTGAAAGAAAAGATTTTTAATTAGTTTGGAAACTACTCGAGTACCTTAATTATTCTGTAATTTGCGATTACGAAACTAGCGAATTAGAAGATAGCTTTGTTGGAATTATGAATGACCGAAATTCAAGAAACCATGAAATCTAAGATTATGATTTGATCATTTTATGAAGTTAATAATTTTTTCCGTCGACCTTTAAATAAAAGCTTACTTTAACGTACACAAAATTGATCATTAATGATCCATTTTAATGTGCAATTTCTCCTATTTTAATGTATGATTGTCATGGGCAACCAAACACAGAAGTATTCAGCACGGAATAGTTGAATTATTCTGTGTCTGTACTGTTATTCCACAGAGAAAAGGAATTCATAATTCAAATCGAAAAATTTAACTCTATACAAAATAAAGTAAAAACTGCGGAAAAAATTTTATGCAATAATCGTTCGAAGTATATATATATATATATATATATATATATATATAAATTTTTTTGCTTTTTTCTGAAAACAAAATCTTGCTACTGATTCGATTTTTTAGAGATAATTAATAGCTGGCAACTAACTACTATATACTATTCACTAATTTTTATACCTTTTCACATCAAATAACCTAATTAGATACCTCAATACATACAAATAGCTTCCAATTATGTAATATCAAGTGAAGTCCTTTCAATTCCTCAGAGGGGAGATCCATAAAATATGAGGCCCCTAGCAGTTTTGAATTCAAAAATCATTATATTAAAGCTGCACCAAATTTATTCATATTTTCATATTAAAAACATTTTTTTCACAATAAATCAAAGATTTCAGAAAATTTATAAAACATTGAATCAAATGAAGAATATTAAATTTGTTGAATAAATTATGAATCACAAAAAATTAATAGAGCTATACAAAACACGTCCAACACTCAGCAAGTCACATGGTAAAAACAATTGATACGAAATCATGGCGGCGGCGGATTTTGTTTTGAGGAAAGAAAACCTCAAAGGCTGTATTCACCTTTCGGCGTATGTCAAAATCGCTCAACATCGCAGATACGGCCATGTGTCAAAAAGTGACACAAACAAATTGAAATCTCATAACAATATTACTAATTTTGCCAATATCCTAAATATTTTCGTTAGATTTCAAGTTAGCAGTTTTAATAAAACTATTTCCTCAACTTTAACGTGTAGCGTAATTTATGGATGTATTTTGAACTGCCTACCACTAGTATACGACGATAAAAAACATCGCCAAAGATAAATAGAAACACCTTTCCATTTGATCAACTAAGTTCCAGATTATTTGATGATATATTAACATCTTTAATATTTGTTGACCCATTATGTTAATAATATAATCCGATTTATTTACCCTATGTCATAGAACTGAATTAGCGTTATTTAGACTATGTGCAACTGAGCTATAACCCGAAAAGTAGTGACTGTAATTCCGTTTGAAATTTAATTCGCTATTGCACATCGGTTAATCCATATTGCAGAGCTACCTTAATTATACTGAATTTCGGAAAGCAAGAGACGATGTCACCAATTACGCATCAGAAGTGGGATCAAGCCGTAACGTGCGTTAACTCATGGTCCTGTCCAAATCACATCCGACAGGATTGCGATTTCGACTATAACTTTTCGGCGAAAAATGAGGCTCTCATTCGATGTTGCCAGGTTTTGAAACGTCTACGTAATCCATATATATATATATATAGACGTTTATATTTAATCGAACAATTATAAGTGCGAAATTTGTGATTGATTCATATCTATCTATGGAAATTATTGCGATCAATCATCTGAAACTAAGTATATATGTTTATATATATATATATATATATATATATATATATATATATATATATTTATATATATATATATATATATATATATATTAGCATGTACATATATATGTACATGCTAATGATTGAGCAACTCATTCCTTCAATGGAGCTAGTTTCATGGGTCTCAACGACAGGGAATTCCCATTTATTCTCCAAGGAATGTCAAAAATTTCGACATCGGTGCCACACGCGATGAAAACACATGTCCCGTCCATCGACTTGATTTTGAAATCAAATTTCCTGATTTTTATGACATGGTGTCATACGTTTCGTTTTTACTACGACTTCTTCGGGCACTGTTCGAATTGTGTGATCGGATTTTAGTGATTTTAGTCCTTCAGTATTCAGTTATTGGAAGAAGTCATCGATATTTAACTTAAAGCTTAGTTAACCTGTAGAATTCGAAAATATCTAAGATATTAACTTCAATTATACGAACTTTGCCATAAAACCAGGAAAAAGATTGAAGTCTGAGATTAATTCTTTTGGGCACTTTTATTTTACAATAAGATTGAAGATATCAAATATTAACTATTAATTTTACATTATAAAAAATAATGATAATAATTTTTTTTTTCGAAGGTTAAGTTTAAATTAATAAAAATAAAGAAAAAAATTTTTGTTTCGAAAGTCAAGTTTCGAAATTTTTCAACTTGTGTGTTGAAAAATCGAATTCGCCTACTGTATTGTTACCTTAATTATTATATTTCTAAATATTTTTGCACAAACTCGTTACAATTACAAAGTCTCATATTTCGTGAAAATTCTGTAAAATGGCATCACCGGGCGCAACGCAAAGGGCGCCGATTGTCGAACGAGTGAGCCCGATACTAATTCTTATGCTCGCAAGCTCCCAGTCGGGATTCGCGTCGCGAAGGGCTCAAGCATCTGTAAACAGTCGGGACCGCCCAGGGACCTGTTGATGGTATGCGTGACAAAGTCGTGGGTTCAATTCCGATCGAGAATTTTTGTCAGTTGAAATTTTTGCGATCGTACTCTGGTGTTTCATTGTTCAGGATTCTGTATAACGTGAAGTTCATCGTTAATATAAGTTTGGTTATCATATTTTATATATAATTGGTGGTAATTGTAAGTATGGAAATATTTAAAAAAATGCGACACGTTGCAACAATACTGGATGAACTCGGAAAAAGAGTCGAATGAATTTATTGAATAAAATATGTATGGCAAACTTGAAAACAATATCCCTTATAATATTTTTGAGATAGATTGTATTTCACAGCGCTTAATATATAATAAACTCCATCTGCAATATAATTTGCGACGCAGTTCGTAAATGAAAATCGATAATGCTGAGCGTTATATGAGAAAAACAATTAACTTGAAGATTCATCTCGTATTATACCAGAATAGTCATATCACCAAAAATTTTTTTTGCTGTTCCGATGAAGACCAAAAAGTCCGAAACACGTACAGCTGTTTCCTTGTATGATAATGATAATATTTATTAATCTCAATAATTATTCAAATTCCAGTATTGAACAATATTGCACTGAATAAAATAGAGACAAGTCGAAAGGAAAAGAAGTTTTTTACAAAATGTAATAAATTCATTCATTGAATAAGGTTCGCAGTCCAAAATGAAACTGTATATGCGATTTTTAAATAACCTAAAATCTTCAATAATTTGCTTCCTAAGCATTACTTAGGAAGCAAATTATACAGAGGTCCCCTTTCAAATCTAGTGGTACCATGGATTGGATAGAGGACGGGATGAACTTGCTTAGTATTATTTTTATTGATAAATGGTGAAAACTTACTTTCCTGCGAGTTGAGGAAGACAAAAACATGATAAATGAATACGCAAAACACTGTCTGTATATACATATATACTTATATATATATATATAGATATATATATATATATATATATATATATATATATATATATATATATATATATATATATATATATATATATATATATATATATATATATATATATATATATATATATATATATATATATATATATACAATATATATATATATATACATATATATATATATATATATATATATATATATATATATAATATAATAATTCAATAATATTGTTTATTCATAATAATAATAATAATAATTCTAACAAAAATTATAATAATTCCAACAAACTATAATATTATACACTGTTTTCCATAATTTCTAACAAATGAACATTGGTTTCCCACAGAAGCTTGGCTTGTACGTGGACAGTACTACAACAAATATAATTCACAAAATAACCTAAATTTGGTGTACAATTCGTAAACATTAAAGAAGGAAGAAGAAAAAACAAAAAACTAAAGTAAACAAAACAAACAAAAAATGAATATATATAAATATATATATATATATATATATATATATATAAATAAATTTATATATATATATATATATATATATATATATATATATATATATATATTTATACATGTTCAGTTGAAATGGAGGTATGCGACCATAAAAACTTTTCACAGTTGAATGTGAATTTTGAAGCTTTAAATTCGTATCGTGTTTCATTTGTGAGAGCTTGCCTTCAAAGGCGTGATGTTGGAATGTTTTGCTATTCAATACATTGATGAGTACATACGTTTACTAAGTCTGGATCCCCCCGTGTATTGTTCTCTACTCCACCACATAATATTGAATGAAACTATGAGGGGAATATCTGATGAGGCATTGTTCCTTTTTGAGCGATATTCTGGGACGAAACGTGTAGATGAACAAAATTTGTTACAATTTATGCTCACCGGTATTTCAGAGAATGGAAAAGACGAGAGGTGTAGGTTGGAATGAAGTTCCTTCAGCTATAATGTATTAAATAGTAGGCATATTGAAAAAAATTAACAGAGTTTGAGATTAACTGAATGAAACCCGTCGAAGTTGTTTTAATAAATAGTTTTTTATTGATCATGTTTAATTATGAACTTTTAGTGAACTACATCGGTACGTTAAATCTTAGTATTTATTGATTCGTGGTAACTAGAATAGGGCACATATGGTGGCTATTCGATTTGTTGTCTCGGAAAAACTGCATGGACAGTCGTGGTATATTATCTTGAAAATTTTGCTGGATCATTGTTAATTCTGAAATGAACTTCATCTAAAAGAAATTAAAACAATGGCTTTTTATTTTTATCAGAGAAGCTCATGTTGAAATCTCAATTTTGTGTATGAACAATGATTGAAAATGTTGAAAAATTTCCTTCAATTCATTTCCATACCTGATCATTATTATACGAATAGATTCTGGATTATTTGTGAAAATCTGTAAAAATTATAATCAATTTTCCACTTCAAAGTACATAATCTATAATAAAACACTGATATTATACTCATATCTTCATATTAATATGGAGTACCTAATTAAAATTTGCATATACGAATAATAAATCGAAAGTTTCCTAAAACAATGACTCAGGATTGTATAAAATTAATTGTGGTAATTGTGATAAGTTTTACATTGGTAGAACTTTCAGAAGATTTCTGACCAGAATTTCAGAACACAAACGTGGCTTGAACGTCGGATTCGAATTTAGCAAACCATCTAATCCAAGAATGCCACACATTCAAGATTGACTTGTAACGTGTAAATTCTCCACTTAACTGCCGCCACTGTATTCTACACTGAAATACCGTGATTCAAGCTACCAAACGATACGTCACTTTTGTTTCCTCCATGATTAAAGACTTGCGTACAATGAGAGTATCGAGATAGCGTTGACTTTGTACGTGCACGTATAACATCTCTCTTTTCCCGAGCATCGGTTGAAGATACCACATCGTTAGATATTAAAATTATATTCATATCTATTAAACGAATATTTTATTAAAGTTCATTAAAATTTATTAAGTATCTGTGGCGTCTGATAGACGGTAAGTTATGAGAAGAAATATAATTATTTCGTATAAATGCATTATCTTGAAAATCTGAATTGATTCCTTGTTTCATTTTTCCGCCATTTAATTTTTTTATTTATCTATATTAAATTATTTATCTTTCAATATTGAAATAATCATCTTACATTTCTTGATTTAAAATATTTTCAATTTATTTGCTTATTTCATTCTCTCAATTTGACACAAGATTTTTGTAGGCTAACGATGGCAAATTTCACGTGGTCATATCTTATGTTCAGTTCAATGTTGGAACATATACTGTCTTTCTTAGCATCTTTGCTTGAGATAAATCTAAATGTTAATTTGAATTGGCCATCGATACCCTATAGATATTCTTGGAAAATATTAAGTTTGAGATTGTATGTTGATTTGCCCCGAATTATTTTAGTCACCTTGGCTGGAGTTTAAAAAACCACCTTATCTGGAGCTAAAAACCACCTTATCTGGAGCTAACATTCACCTTGTCTGGAGCTAAAATTCACCTTGGCTGGAACATTTAACTAAAGCTACTATAAACCCACAGCTAGAGCTGCCAAGAAACTAGGGACAAAGATAAGGCAAAAATCAAGAGTACAATCCACCTAGGATAGAATCTAAAACGTTTAAATAAAAAAAAGAACAGATAAGTTTCATTCTATGTAATAAGAAAATAGTAAATACCTTCATTTTATCTTGTTGTTATTACTGAAAACAAACTAGAACCCATATATGTTTAACCAATCTCCCAGCTAGCTCGGGCATAAATATATCTTAAAAGGGAGAGTGGTTACAGACTTCTCAAAATATTAAACGCTGAAAGTAAGAGAATTAAATTAAATATCCTAGAATCTCTACCGGTTAATAAATACAAACATTCAGGTCTACTGTTGAATAGCCAAATTGATCATATTACAAGCCCTCTTCTTAATCTCTTCAAAATTACCCAGCTACCTTACTGGCAGTATAGAACGGAATTTTTTCTCTTACTAACTATTTGTAACCTTCTTTGATTTTACCTTTTCTAGACAATTTATTATATATTCATTTCATTCATATATCCGATCATATATAATTCATATATCCGAGAAATGTAATCACTTTGCACTCTGCATTGAATAATATGAAGTATCACCGAAACGTGTATTATGCGTAATTTTGTCTACTAAGTGTAAAATATTGTTATTAACGAAGTGTAATTGAGGTTGCGATCCTAATAATGAATTGAAAGCCGAGTTTGTTGGGCTTGGGATCGATTTAGAAATAAAATCACTTTATGTGATGGCCAACGTTTCGCAATAATTTTATTGCTTCTTCAGGGCTATTACAATGTGATTCTACATGTCACTAAAATAGGCTTAAAATTGACAGGACACATGGTAACATTAAACAGATAAAAACACACAATATTTCAGAATTTAACACGTTGACTGCCATGTGAGTTAATTACAACTCACACAGCTCCGAGATCGAGGCGCTCCGTGAGTTGTATATAACTCCAAGCAGGTTTTGATTATGAAGCCGCGTGTATCGTGGAGAGTTCACAACAGTTTTAAAGCAAATGCTATACGTCAATCGAAATAAGCAAGGCGCCCATGAACAATTTGATTGTATTTTGGACCTGGCGTTCAGGTTTATTTCTTAAAATAATACTTTCAAAACTATCAGATTGAAATAATAAACGTATCTTGTCCTAATATTTTAATTTTCAATCATAATCAAATATGTATATTATCATTGAAATAATAATCCCTTGCATAAAATTAATCTTTAATTCTAATTAGGAATTAACGAAAAACGTAAAAAATCAGAATTAATATGTGCAGTCGAACTAACTTGCAGAATCCAATAATCAGTTCCAAAGACTAATTTTTTTGAACCATTTATTCCTGCTTCTCAGAAGCCAATGCAAGCTATGACTTCAATCTGAAACGTGTAGTAACTTAATAGATTAGAACAAGTCGAGACGTTGATTTTAGACTGAAATAGCATAGTTAAGTTTATATATGACTCACGCGACCCTAATTGTATTGGAGCGCGCGCGTGAATAAAATATAATGGCACCGGGGTTAAAATCATATTGCAGCGGGTTGAAAAATTAATACATTTCAATTCTCTGCTAAGCAATACTAAACACAAAAAAATGACATGAAGGCGCTTGCGATCCGGGCCCCTCAACCAGCAACATACTTTTCTCTCCTTCCGACATGGCAGTCAACGTGTTAAGGAACAGGTCTATCAAGGATTTATTCACAACCAGTAATGCTACTATGTAATGCTACTAGTAATGCGATCCCAAACCTAACAAACTCGGCTTTCAATTGTTATTAACCATTGTTTTAATATATACGAATACAGCTTATACGCACACCTAGCAACGCTGTCGTGTCAGACGTTACAGTTTTAAGCCCTTCGTTCCAATATGTTGACCCCAAATAAGGTTATATAAATCAAATCAAGAGCTCCTCCGGTAACGTGTGTGATATAACAGGCAACTGTAATTAAGATGATAAATCGAGCACAGCGTTACTCAGAGCGCTCTAGATCAATAAACGAGAGCTGTAAGAAGCTTCGAGTGAACTTACGGGCAATGTCTGACAATACATTTCAAAGAATTCATTTCCTCTAATTCAATAAGGTTACGTTCTCGCTTCGCTGTTGACATTTTCGCGTGAGTTGAAACTTAAGATAAATGTAACATGTGGAGAATTAATGACGGAACGGTTCGCAGGGTAACGACAAACCGTCAAGGATCTCTAAGGGAGGATCTAACTTCTCCCATTGTGTACATTGTCACTTGAAACTAGGAGCTATGTACGTTTGTGAATGATGACCTGTCCGGGTGTTCAGATACTCACGAACCAATAATCGTCGTTTCTCTACTCTACAAATGTCAAATGTAGACTTTTCCTCGATGAGAGAAAAATTAAATTTGTAAAATTGTGGTTGCGTATTTTTGTCACGAAGTTTCCTATCGCATGTTACAGTTGGCGAATGAAAGCTAGGCTCAAAATTGTGCCCGACTCGACTTACACGATATTGTTGCTAGGCGTGCACGTCAGATGTATTCGTATATGAGTATTGTTGTTATTGGAGTTTACTCCTTAACAAACGGTTTCCATATTTGGCCTTCGGCATGAGAATTTTGTGGGGTGATGCTTATATTTGTGCACAATAAACGAAATTATTAAGTGATGGAAGTTAATAAAATATTGAAAGATATAAAAAAACTGATTTGAATGACAATGAATAACGAATGTTCGTATGTATGTATGTATGTATGTATGTGCTTATATATTTTAACGTTGTCTACACGATAACGGGCGCAATTTTGAAGCAATAGGGTTGAAAGTTTCTAAATAGGTAGTTTCGTATGATATCTTGAATGTGATTGTTTTTGGTTCGAATTGGTTGGGGGTTGACCCCCGGGGGGAACATTATGCTCGTTTACACGACAGAGGGCGCAATTTTGTAGCGATAGGGTTGAAAGTTTGTATCTTCGTAGTTTTGTGTGATATCTTGAATGGGGTTGGTTTCGGTTCGAATTGGTTGGGGGTTGACCCCCTGGGGGAAGAAATAAATCTTGTTTACATGATAAAGGGCGTAATTTTGGAGCAATAGCATTGAAAGTTTGTGAGTAGGTAGTTTCGTATGGTATATTGAATGGGATAGGTTTTAATGCGAATTGGTTTGGGGGTTGACCCCCCAGGGAAATAAATCTTGTTTACACGATAGAACGCGCAATTATGGTACCATAGGGTTGAAACCTTGTAGGTAGGTAGTTTCGTAATATATCTTGGATGCTATTTATTTGTAAATAAATAGGTTGGAGGGTGGACCCCCCGGAGTAGAAAATAAATCTTGTTTACATGATAAAGGGCGCAATTTTATAGAAATAGGGTTGAAAGTTTGTAAGTACGTAGTTTCGTATGATACCTTGGATGTGATTGGTTTTGGTACGAATTGGTTGGGGGGTTGATCCTCCGGGGAGGAAATAAATATTGTTTACACATTAGAGGGTGGAATTTTGTTTTGAATTTGGAAAAAAATCATAATTTGATGAATATATTTATCAAACTGGATACGTTAAGAACACCTGCTCTTTTGATGCAGCTCACTGCAAGATAGAGTTTTTTATTTATTATTATTATTAATTGAATCAAAGAACAGCTGTCTGTTATTTAATGTATGTATGTATCTATGTTTGATAAATTGCAATATCTTTTATATTTTATATTGTATATTATGTTATTAAAATTATTGTTGGATTTAACGCCGCATATATTAGGGTATACGGTCAATATTTGATGCATGAGAGTGTACTTTATTATTTCATATGTATTGATACTTATATTTGTGCATAATAAACAAAATTATTTAGTGATTGAAGTTAAGAAAATATTGAAAGGTATAAAAAAGCTAACTCACGACTAGAGTAAACTCCGGTAGTGCGTCGGAGCTGACACACACACACACACAATTTCTTTATTTATTAATGAAGAATGAATTATGAGAGTGATTCAGTAGAAGTTGAGGACAACGAAGATGTAGTTTGCTAAGTTCAAAACTATAAAAGCAATAGTGGAATATCAGTTTATTGTTTTAAATAACGTATGATTTTGAGGTAATAAAGGCATATAATGTACAAAAACTCTAATATCTATTCGTATTTATGATATCAGCGATCGATTCAGAAATTAAAGGGAACAATCTTTTTTTCAACATTTTTGATCATACATAAAACTAAAATGAAATTACTACATATATATATATATATATATATATATATATATATATATATATTTATATATATATATATATATATATATATATATATATATTATATATATATATATATA
Source organism: Cynegetis impunctata (assembly GCA_030704885.1). Taxonomy (NCBI): domain Eukaryota; kingdom Metazoa; phylum Arthropoda; class Insecta; order Coleoptera; family Coccinellidae; genus Cynegetis; species Cynegetis impunctata. The sequence goes on along the minus strand of JARQZK010001449.1, from coordinate 1,393,583 downwards.
TATATATATATATATATATATATATATATTATATATATATATATATATATATATTATATATATATATATAATATATATAATTATATATATATTTGCTTTACGAATCGTGAATTTTATGTATTAATTTCAAAATAAGGGTATTCGATTCCTGGGTGGTGAGTAAATGAGTAGTACTCTTATATCTTTGCCTATATATATATATATATATATATATATATATATATATATATATATATATATATAGATAGGGAGAGAAAGAAGGAGAGAGAGATGTAAATGATTAATTGTGAAAAACTAAGTTCAATCATATTGCATTACTTTTGAGTCAACAGAAGATCAATAATACGGTCAGAGTAATTATGTGGATTCAACTTTGAATTGAAGTATTGTGATCCACTACTTGATTTATTTGTAGAAGTTTTATTATTTATTGTTGTAGAAATACTTCCAGAAGAAAATTATGTTGCGGACTCCAATCGAAAATTCTCAAACATGATTTGAATCATAAGAAAATTCCACAAAAAATACCTTGTGTTGTTATTCATTAATTTCTACACATTTTCAATTCTTTCTTATTTTTCAATAAAATAATGATGAAATAAATCCTGCTCGAAATGTAACTTTAAATTATCTGTTCTTAACTTATAACATTTCAATATACCATAAGAGGAAAACCCGAGTCGAATATAATTCTTTCTCGAGAACGATGAAAGTATGAAAGAATCACGCAATATTTTTCCCAATGGCGCCTTAAAAGTCACACCGCATTCAGCTACTTCAACTTTCTCGACAAAATGACTAACAGCCGCCGTTGCGTTTTCACCATCTGAAACGAAACTTTTTACCTACTTTCTTTCATTTTGCCCCTAACTACATCCTTTTTTCACTTCACCATTTGTTTGATTAACAGCCGTGGCCTGGAGAATCCGCGTTTTGAGGAACCTCTTTCGTGAAACTGCCAGGAAAAGCTTTATCGCACTTTTTGATTGATTGCTTCTGCTGTGTGAACAGTAATCTTACTAAATTTGTTGAGTACCTACTCATATTGGAATAACGAGTGAATTTTTACTCTTATTTTCCCCGAGAATTATAGACTATATTGAAAGTTGACAGTCAGGCGTGGGAGTAGTTTTGTAGTCGTTTCAGACCTCCTGGTTCGCGATTTTCGAAATAATTTTCAGTTGTATTTTCAATACAACTGAAATAAAAAAAAATAATAAGAGACTATTGTAGCCAGGTACGGGATTAGTTTTTTTATTCGTCTTAGACCTGGACCATGATTTTCAGTTATAATATCACAAGAGCATCGAAAATAATCGATTATATTTTCGAGTCACGAGACGTATTTTACGAAACATCACGATAGTGAAACTCGAGTGATGTTTCATGAAAATACGTCCAGTGATGAGGTCAGTATCATGATTATTTTCGTTTGCTCGAGTTGGTATTCGTTACGATTATATAACGTATAAACAACACCGCCAAAACTATAACCAACCAGTATATTGAAAAATCAAACGAAACTTCATCAAATTTGATTATTAATTTTTTTTGACAAACGTCAAAAAATCGTCTTTATGAAAACATTCACATTTTGACACGAGGCGAAACACCAAAACGATTATATCACGTCGTCAAGGGTATATTCACTCATCAATACGCAGTAACTATGCAACATTCAGGGATTCTATTAGCTTATTCACACATGAGTTATATATATATATATATATATATATATATATATATATATATATATATATATATATATATAATCTCTTGATAATTATTAGCAATAACAGGCTTGTTGAATCTTAAAAAACTCGATTTTATTAAAAAGTTGACGTTTCGCCACGACATTCGTGGCTTTATCAAAACTCTTTGAAAAAATTGAAATTTCTTTGACATTTATTGATTTGAAAAATTTGCACTAATAAAATATAAAAACAATGAGAATCATACTTTCAACTTTAATAGCACAAAAATTTTAGAAATAGAAAAAGATCAAAAACGCAGAGAAATTTTAGAAATGTTACATATTCAAAAAAATTTAAATGAAGTCGTAAATGATAGAACAGATATCAAACATTTGAGTTCAATATACGCAGATTTAATTCTTTAATTTTTCTAAGAAACAATATAATCCAAAACAAAATAATTCAAACAAACAAACTCTAACCACAAAACTCATCTTCTTAGACCAAATCTAAACATCTAGAATTTTCAATTTTTCTAGAAAGAAAGTATAGTTTAGAACATGTGATCTCCAAATCGCAAGTAATGTCTTTTTTTTTTTAAAGACAACAATCAATATTTTTAAACCTATTTGTTACATTACGTGGGTGAAGGTTTCTGTGGTTCCTTCCCATCTAATATCAACGGACCTGTCTGTTGATATTGGACTGAATAGCACGTAATTAATAATCTGAAGACGGCACAGCCGCAATGAGAAAATTTTTTGAAAAAAGAATAAATAGTACCCTATTATTATTATTCTTTGACTCTTCAAAATCAGAATAATTTGGACCTATTTCGAACATTACGTGGGTAAAGGTTCTGTGGTTTCCCCTTACCATCTAATAATAACAAAAATTTGAATGTTAATATTGGAACTGAAATATAGCACGTAATAAATATAACAAAGAACGGCCACAGCCGAAAAATTTTAGTGAAACAAATTTTTCAAATCAATAAATGTCAAAGAAATTTCAATTTTTTCAAAAGAGTTTGATAAAGCCACGAAATGTCGTGGCGAAACGTCAACTTTTTAATAAAATCGAGTTTTTTAAGATTCAACAAGCCTGTTATTGCTAATAATTATCAAGAGATTAGAAATAGTTCACAGGCAACAACAATTCTAATAAATAATTATATATATATATATATATATATATATATATATATATATATATATATATATATATATATATATATATATATATATATATATATATATATATATATATATATATATATATATATATATATTATATATATTTATATCTATACATGTGTTTTTTCCCTGGTACATATTGACTACTCCAGCGGCTCCTATCTAGTCGAATGAGCTGAAATTTGTTACCTGAGATTGTTTTCGAAGCGAAAAAGTTTTACTAAATTAAGTTTCACTATATAAATCATTAGCCACCAGTAACGGTTACGATGAAAGTCTTATCGATAAGCTCATTGAGAAAAAACGAATAAAGTATCTGTTGCATTCAATACACCTCACGCAAACTATAAAGGAAGAACGAAAATACGTCCCAATAAATTATGTGCTGAATTTGAGTAGAAAAATTAGTAACAGACTATCAAAGAATAACATTAAATCAATGTTTACAAATGAAAGAAACTTGAAGTCATTCTTAGCTAATAATAAAGAAAAATCCAACATCGGATAAAACAGTGGTGTTTACAAAATATTTTGTGACGAATGTCCTGCTCTCTATATTGGACAAACAAGAAGGAATATAAATATTGGTTTGATGAACATAAAAAGTCAATATTACAAAATAAAAATACCACTGGCTTCACGGAACATTGTATGAAATTCAAACATTTCCTGGATTTCAACAAAACCCAATTGTTGCATTCAAGTAATAAAGGAAAGCGCCTTGACCATCTTGAAATTCTCGAAATAAGTTCCGCCTGTAACAGTAAATTCCCCCATCTAAACGAACAAATTGATTTCCAGGTATCATCTTTGCTATTGTCTGTTTTATAAAATAAGATGTAATACTCTCCTGTAGTCAGTCTTGATAATGAGTTCATAATTTGAAACATGTCGATTATCTTTTACTGCTAAATACAGTATCTAATTATTTTTATATAGTGAAACTCAAGCCAAGTGTGTTTTATTTTAAAGATTAAACTTTATTGTTTATTATATAAACCCAGAATGTGTAATCAAATGTAATTGTGTGTTCTAGAATGTTGTAAAACTAGAAATTTCGATCGTTGAAGGCATATAAACCGAAGTTCATTGCTTCTTTGCCAGTCAAGTCTAAGATATGGTCAACAGATCATTAATAAGCAAATTGCTGAACTGAATCTACGTACGCTGTATTTCGATACGGGTAACGCAGCAATCAAAAATGATTATCATTTATTCGAGAGAAAAGTCGAGGAGTTCAGAAAACACATAATCTTTCTTAAGAAGTAGGTACCGAAGATTAGCGTTTTACTCAGCAATTATTTAATTATACATTTCATGTGACTGCCTCAAAGTTTATTGAAATAACTCCAGCTTCAAGCTGGCCGAGTTCCATAGCAACCGACACAGCTTTACTTTATTGTTGATTGGACATTTCAAAAAATTGTTAGCAGTTTTTCTAAGAAAAATGAGTTTTACAAAAAAATAAGATGAGTGTGGTTTCTATTTGCACTCGAATAAAAAGTATCGTGAAAAACTCGTTTGAAAAACTGCTAACAGATAACTGGTAAATATCAATAGATACATTTTCGAGGACTACTTATATATACGCTTGAGAAACCAATGTTTATTATATAAACCTAGAATGTGAGACTTTGAAGTGTTCAAATCATTGAACAATGAATTATGTAGTAACTGTTTTACTAGTTCAACGTCTATGGTCTCACCACTTGTTGCCGTGCGTACGGACGTTGGTTTGATTGAGTTATATCTATAATCGATAATTTATAGAGGTGAACTTTGAGCAAACTCAACTCAATTAATATGCCATAAAGGGCTGACGTTCCTACCCGCACTAGTTGCCAACCCCCAAAAGTGGGAAACTTGAAACGAGGCATCCGCTCTGCGGTTCGTTTATTGATGTCAGCGTCATTTGCTATTATATCATCAAAATTGGATACGGTAACAGCGTCTTTGTGTAGAACTTCCCTAAACTAGCTAGAGAAACTAATAACGGAATGATGAGAAGATGATAATTTAATAGGCGATGGCAGTTACGGACGTTGATGCGGAAAAGCTCATTTTGATATTGATAAATACTTTTTGTGAAAGCGTTTCAAAACGGACAGTTTTCGATAATTATTAGAATTTCTAAATGACATTCTTTTAGGCACTAGTACCTAAAAGTGACAGTTTTAGAGTAAGAGCACCAGTTGTCGACAAGTTAAGAAAAAAAATCAATTATTCTGGCACAGATTCCAGTGAAATGAAGTTCATATTAAAACTACCATGCCTACCGGATGTTCATAGTTTAGGCTTCACGTCGAATCAGAAATTGGGATGATTTTTAACCAAATAAGAAAAAAATAGATTCTTTTGTAAATATCTGCAAATCAGAGGCGGCTAGTCAAAGGAGGCTAAGGAGGCTAAGCCTCCTCAATAATATTCCGTGTATCACTAATATATATATATTATATTGAATAGTCAGCATTCAGCATATTCATATTAATCAAAATCATATTATTTTATGCACCTACATTCCTTTCAACCTACATTATATAATATAATTTATTAATTAAGATAGAAGGTATTTACATTTACTGCATTTCATTCATTTCAAGATTTGTGGTAACGCTGCGGAAAGCTTAGAACGGTATATTCTCAACGTTCATTATGCCTACCACAGAAAAGCAAACTCACACCACTTAAAAACAAATACTCCGAATGAATACTGTCGTTGATTGAATCGTAGTATGATCGTAATTCGTATTCGTACTGTCTGAATAATGGACGCCGGAATCAACTCGCGTTACGCGTATTGTTTTAAAATGAGTGATTACTGAAATTAATTTCAAAAATTTCAAGGGTGACTTAGTGGAATATTTGTTATCCCATAACTTTAGTGCCCTAAGTTATGAGGATAAAGTTTTGATAAAAACAAAAAAAACCTACCCCTGAATTAAACAATTTGGTGCAGCGTAACAGAAAACAAAACCGCGGTTTTAATACACGGAATTATGAGAGAAATCCTTGCCTAACCGGATCACAGGTAAAAAATAAATTATTTTGTTGGCAGTGTTTACTTTTTACTAGTGAAAATGTCTCTGTTTGGGGCCGCTTAGGATTTGAGGATTTAATTCTATACCTAGTTGAAAGTGAGGAATTTTTCACCGATAGAGTAACTTTAAATACAGCACGCGGATTAACATCTTACTTACAAGATAAGGAATTTATATATTTTTTAAACATCTTTAAATTAATTTTTGAACAAACAGAAATAGTTTTTTCAAATCTTACAGCACAAGTTTTCAGATGTAATTTTACTCACGAAATCGGCTCAAGTTTCTTTGGAAAAAATTTCAGAATTTCGTGCAGAAGTTTATTTTAAAAAACTATTTTCTGTATTTCAAACTACTGATGATACGACTCAATTTAGCCCAAAACGAAAGAAATTCAGTTACGCAGATATGGAGCTTCACTATAAGCAAATATTTTATGAAATTTTGGATACTATTAGGGTCAAATAGAAATAAGAGGTTCTCTGATTTGAAAGAACTGCATTTCTTCGACTTACTCAATAAAAATTTGTTCACCGGATTTTCGGCTAATTTTCCAGATAACCTTTTGGAAAATTTATGTCAAAAATACACTTTTTTTGATAAGGTGGCCATAAAAAGTGAACTGTGTGTTGTTTATAATGACAATGAAATTTTGGGGCACAATGAAAATCATGTGAGGACTATTAAATATCTTTTTGATAATGATTTGAATCAAGAATTACCCCAAGTTTATAAACTCTTATGTCTAATTGTTTCTATCCCGGTGACATCGGCTTCCGTAGAGCGCTCGTTTTCCACTCTTAAGAGAATTAAAACTTATTTACGAAATTCAATGATCCAGGATCGTCTGAAAAATATTAGTTTGTTGTCTATTGAAAAGGAATTGATAAAACCTTTTTTCTACTGTCAAAGTTTTTCAACCCATAACTAATTTATTTCTACGTGAAACAATTTCTTGAATAATACATAAGTACATAAATACAGAGGCATTCCTCTTGCCACTCTTAAATCTGATAATATAAAACTTCCTTGCTTCATCAAATCTTCAAAGCTAGTATTTTCACCAACATCTTTAGTTTCATAATGCAGCTCTTCCCAGTCAGAATCTTCTGATTCTCGGTATGAAATCCTGTCTGAATCCTAAGAAGACGACTCTGGCGGCAATGGTTGTTTTGTCTTTATCAGCTTAAGTTTCTTCTGTTCTTGTGCTAACTCTTTCTTGGCCTCTCTTGCTTTTTTCCTTTCTTCTTTACGCCTTTCTTCTTCTTATTTCTCATATTCTTTTCTTTTAAAGTACTCTATTACAGCAGGTAGGATTTCTTTCTCTCGTTTTTTGGCTGTAAAGAATGTTCTGGCCACAGCAAAACTAGCTTGAAAGGCGATAACAAAAAGTCAAATATTATTTGTACTGATCCGTATTAAATCAATCAATCATTACAGTTACATTGGGCTCTTTTCACATAAATATTTTCTTTTCCTCGATAACCGTGTCGACTATAGGAGATTACCCCACCAAAAATCACAGTCCGTTCCAATGGTCGACATTATGTACGAATACTACAAAAAAAACTTCCCAAAAAATGCCTTTAAATGTTCCACAAGATGTTATACATCAGGCTTATTATGAGACTTAGTCTTTAGAAATCCTTTATCGTACATGACTAAATAAAAGTAGGTATTATAAATAATTTTTTGCACTAAATTTCGGAAATTTTCAGTTAATTTACACGTAGAAGCCATTGATACTGTAGTAGAAGAGACATTCCTTTAACATTATGATGTAACAAACATTGCCACATAACTTGGCACGACTCACGCAATTCTTTTTGAAATTTTATTAATTTTTGTTTATAAATAATAAAACAAAATTTAAAAATTTTTCACATCGATGATTTATGATAAAAATTCGAAATAAATTTAAAAAATTTAAATTTAAAGAAAACCCAATTATAATTTCCAATGGAGCATGATGATAAAATGCTTGTGGATTTATATTTTAGAAAGTATATTGTGAATAATGAATCAAAAATTCATACAAACAGAATGAGGAAGACATATATCGAATTAATTGAGGTAGTTGTGAAAATTTTCATTTATGAAACTTTCAGAAATTTTTAAATTTATTAAATTTGATAAAAAAAACAGTCTCTTACCGTTTTTGGGGAAAATACGATGTATTTGTATATGTTGTGATATGGAAACATCTACTATTCATCCACGCACACTTATATCGTCGAGAGTATCCGTATATCGTATATAAATTCAATTTGTTCGAACACTCTAAACTGGCGTATATACGTTTTATTCTCCGGTTTTACTGCTACCTCGTTTTCGTCGCGAAATGCATTCAATCTGAATTCGCGCGTATGGGGAGTATATTAATTAGAAATGATAGCTGGGGGAGCCATCACCAGTGGGGCGTGCGGCTTTAGCGACGCCTAAGCGACGGTGGCGAAGTCCTCGTGTCGACATCGGCGACATGTCGTAAAAATCGAAATGACGAAATTTTCCGCCAAATTATGTTTCGGGGAGTCTTCGGCACCAGCTGTTGGAGTTGATGTTCTGTCTAATCTAACAAGGAAGGAAAGCTGTTAGGCTTCAATTTACTCGGCTTATAATTAGGATGAAATTGAGTGAGTTGTAGTGGAAGGAAACTGTTCCCTTGGATTCAATAACTGCGATTTCGAGGAAACGAGAAAATATTCCTAATAGATTAATTCATTTAACTCAGTAATTTGATTTTGAATCGAAGTTATCTATACTTGATGGAAATTCATATTAAGAAATGAGAAAACGTTTAGTAAAACTTAATTTCCACTATATTTACAATGAATGACAATTGTTTCGACAAAATTAATTGATTTTTATTCCTCTATTTGAAGAAAATTTCAACACAGAACTCGATTATATCAAACAAAAAGCCCATAACAAACAATAGATATAAACCAAATATTGTTCTAAATAAGCATTCTTATAAGAAAGCTATCAACTTAGTATATCCCACGAATAATATAATATAGGTCAGGCGGGTAGATCTTTTCATGCTACAATCAAAGAACATAAAAGAAGTTATGTTAATAATGAGAGCGACTTCCATTATTCCAACCATTTAATAGAAGAAACACAAACAAGTTTTACTTACTTACTCACTTAACATGGCCGATCAACACTTTGAGCGTTTTGGCCTCCTCAACCACAATCTTCCATTTCGTTCCATTTCGCGCTAATTGTTCCCAGTTCTCTATATCCATCATCTTTAGATCTGTCTCTATATTGTCCTTCCATATTTGTCGTGGTCGTCCTGGAGATCTTCTTGCGCTTAGCCTGCCTCTGTAAACGGTTCCGCTCTTATTACGTGCCCTGCCCATGCCAGCCTTCTAGCATTTATTGTGCTTGTAATCCAGGGTTGTCTGGTCATCTCTCTTATCTCACCGCATGTGCGTTTTCTCCACTGGGTTGTTATTGTGTCTTGTATGGTCCAAAGATTTTTCCTAAAACCCCATTTTCAAAGGACAACAGCCTCTCTTGCTCTCTTAGAGCCATGGCCCACGCTTCGCATCCATACAACACTACCGGGACTATTATCGTGTTATAAATTTTGAGCTTTAATTTTCTTGGTAAATTACGGGGTCGTAGTACACTGTTAAGAGCTGCTAGACCTTTATTCCCGCTTTCTATCCTGCACTGTATTTCACTCTTAGTATCATTTTTTCATCAATCTGCATGCCGAGGTATTTGAACTTCTTGTCTCTTTCGAATGCAAGGTTTCACATTAAGAAAATAAGTCTCAAGAATTAAATTTATTGGAATCTATGGAAATTTGTGGACATAAATCGGCAGATCTTTAACTCAATGAGCAAACTGAACTTGGTAATTCCCCGTTATTAAACCTGATATTTGAAACCTCCTAATAGTTAACTATTCCAAATAAGTAAATACCTGTTATAGCGTTGTGGGAATCATAAATACAACCCCGTGTTATTAATACCTATTAGTAGAACATTCCAGAGAATATATAAGCAATGTGATATAATTTGAGAATTAGTTTGTAACTAAATCTGACGAAGAACTGAGTTGTCTAAATAATTGTCATTTATTGTAAATATAATGAAATTTAAATTTTAATAAACGTTTTCTTATTTCAATAATTAGAAACAATGTTTCGATAAAATATACAAACCAGAGTTTGTCTCACAGTTAGCAAGTTGAAGATAACTAATAATTTCAATACGCTCTTTCTGCCTCTAATCTTCGATCATATAATGAAAGGCTTGTTTTCAAACTTTCTGTGGTAGTGAACCGAATAAAATAATTTACAAATTTTATCATTTCATATTTACAAATTTTACCAGCATAAAAGAACGTGAATGGAATCGTTGTCGCTGCTCTCTGCTTCCTACCACACATTACTGACGCATTCACGATAACGGTCTCGCGAGATGCCACATACTGTTAGCTAAAATGTTACACAGCAATATTTAATAATATCCTTGTTCTTGGTGTGCGTTACTTGGCGGGATTCATTTGATGAATGCCAGGGAAATATGAATCAAGGATTAGGGGGAAGCTAATCAATTCATTCAATCTGATAGAATGTGATTCTCTAACATAAAAAGGAGGAAAAATGAGAAAAAGATACAGATCTTCAGTTCTGCTCATAGGGGATATACCTACTAGGATAGGATCATGTATTGCTATGTTTTTCGAAATCAATCATTTGGATACAAGATATGTGAAATCATTCAAATCAATTCTATATTCGGCTCATTATCGAGATGTGTCATTAGTAACGTGACCTGTCGGTGCATCTGTATCTGTTTATCAACCTGTTGCGCCAGCTGAGTCGAATAGCGACCTCAAGATTGAAACAGAACCTCTCAAGAAATACTTATATTATTACTAGCGATGAAACCCGGCGTTTCTTGTTTCACAACATTCTAGAACATATAACATTCGAATAAAATCTGGAATATTCCAGGGAAGTCCCCACCATAGTTACACATATATACACTTAACGTCATGCAACACAACCTCGAGTTTAGATAAGTAAGTGAAATTTTTGGCATTCTGAACCACCCCCTTCACCCACCAAGACCAAACTTCCTTATTTGCAAATGAGACCAAGGGCTATCTACCACTACAACCATGTTTGGGTGGCAGTAGGTGGTTATAGAGAAAAGGCAGGATAAACCCACAAACACTTTCCTCATATATATATATATATATATATATATATATATATATATATATATATATATATATATATATGTATAACTATATATACAAAACTTCTTGAAAAAGCCACGAATTGCTAATAATTATCAAAAAGTTAAAAATAGTTCTCAGGCAACAACAATTCAAATAAATATATATATATATATATATAAATATTATATATATATATATAAAAAAATATATATATTAAATAATATATATATATATATATATATATATATATATATATATATATATATATATATATATATATATATATATATATATATATATATATATATATATATATATATATATATATATATATCTATCTATATATATATATATATATATATATATATATATATATATATATATATATATATATATATATATATGTATATATCTATATATATATACAAAACTTTTTGAAAGAGCCACGAATGTCGTGGCGAAACGTTAACTTTTTAATAAAATCGAGTTTCTTGAGATTCACTAAGCCTGTTATTGCTAATAAATTATCAAAAGTTAAAAATAGTTCTCAGGCAACAACAATTCAAATAAATAGATTTATATAAATATATATATATATATATATATATATATATATATATATATATATATATATATATATATATATATATATATATATATATGAACCATATATTCTGACTACACAAACTGTATTTAGTTCTCAACCTTCTATAAAGGACGGCTTGAATGGCTTCACTTGCACTTTTTAAATAGTTGATGGAATCCGTCGTTACTACGTGATAATTTAACATGATCATGTTAAATTATCACGTAGTAACGACGGATTCCATCAATATATAGATATATATATATATATATATATATATATATATATATATATATATATATATATATATATATATATATATATATATATATCTATATATATATATATACAGGATGTTCGGCACAAGAAGTCCAAAATATTTTGGGGTATTGGTGGGGTCATCTGCTACCTTTTCTCTTTGGAACCTGGGTCCTAAGGCTCACGGTTGAGGTGATATAATTTTGTGAATTTGTCTTCTCAATATTCTCAAAATTCCGCCTTTAAACCCTCATAAGTTTTTATTAATACCAGTAAAAGCCCAATTTTTTCAACTGAATATTTTTTAATGTGTGCTTGTTCAAATAATTAATAGTTTTCATAACAACTGTTGGTACCAAAGACGCATACGAGGATTCTTACTCCACAAAATTAGTGATTTTGTGGAATATAAAATAATTGAGAGCTTCACTCTCCTTTAAAAACTTCTTTACTTAATAAACTTTTCAACGGTACGCTACACATTGATGAGAAAAGAGAAAAAAACATTTCTGCTTCAACAAAACTTTTCGATAAAGCCACGAATGTCATGGCGAAACGTCAACTTTTTAATAAAATCGAGTTTTTTGAGATTCACCAAGCCTGTTATTGCTAATAATCATCAAAAAGTTTATATATATATATATTTATATATATATATATATACATATATATATGTATATATATATATATATATATATATATATATATATATATATATATATATATATATATATATATATATATATATATATATATATATATATATATATATATATATATATATATATATATATATATATATATATATATATATATATATATATATATATATATATATATATATATATATATATATATATATATATATATATAGTGCCAATTCAGCTGGACAGAACGTCAATTATTTATTTCGTGCTTAACATTTGTTTAGGGTATTGCTGCTTTATGAGACTTTAAGTTCATCCTTAATTCGAATATTGCTTTTATACTTGCAGCTTTCAATCTATGCACTCCAATCTATTACTTTCCATCACTCTGTTCTGACCTTCGATACGTCTATGTCACTTCGTTCCGGAGCTAAGGAAATCTTTTCGGAACCCTTTGACGTCCACAACAAAGGCTTGAAGGCTTCATTGGTGATTGTCAACTGGAATACATTTGTCAACCTTCGGAACATAGTGGTGAATTATTGCCTACAATTTGCGGTGTTATAGGTTTTCGGAAATCTACATTTACCAATCGTAAAATTATTCACAACTTGAGTGCATTGAAAAATTTACAAAATAACTGAATGCTTTGAATTAAAAGTAAAAATTTTGAATTGGAAAGCATTTTTCCAAGTTATCATCATAGCGGGGCAAAAAAATTATAATTTGAGGAAACTATGGAAAATTGCATCAGCAGGCTACATCGTTTTAGATATTCCTTCCATTTCTGATTTATGAATAAACATACTCAACCAAGATTAAACAAATATAGAGTGGAAAGGAGAGGCAGTTTATTTTCATCAAATTCATATTATATATATATATATATATATATATATATATATATATATATATATATATATATATATATATATATATATATATATATATATATATATATATATATATATATATATATATATATATATATAGTTGATGGAATCTGTCGTTACTACGTGATAATTTAACATGATGAACAAAAACAAAACTTGAATTTACTACGTTTATTATCACAAAAATACTTTGAAAAATATAACACTGCGATTGCAATTTCGGTTACTAGACCATCATCGGGCAGATTGAGTTAAGAACTTAATATGCCCGATGATGCAATCGCAGTGTTATATTTTTCAAAGTATTTTTGTGATAATAAACGTAGCAAATTCAAGTTATGTTTTTGTTCATTAGATATATATATATATATATATATATATATATATATATATATATATATATATATATATATATATATATATATATATATATATATATAGGAATTTTAATGAATTTGTTATCAACAATAATTAAAGAATTAAATCTGCGTATATTGAACTTAAATGTTTTATATCTTTTCTATCATTTACGACTTTATTTAAATTTTTTTGAATATGTAAGTTTTATAAAACTTATACAGAAAAGCACTGAAAATAGAATTCATAAACTTTACAGCACATTAGAAACGCCAGAAAAAGAAAAAAATAGCAAAAAATATATTCCTCTTCCATATATTCCTCATTTAAGTAATAAGATATCAAATATTTTAAATCCACACGATATTAAAGTAGCTCACACTGCATAAAATCAAATAAAACAAATATATTCTAAATTAAAAAGTAAAACACCTCTTCTCAAAAATCTCATTTTTTTATAGTATACCCTGTAATAATTGTAATAAATCATATATAGGACAAACTTTTCAAAGTTTAGAAGAAAGATTAAAAGCACACAAATATACCAAAACATAAACCACAGCACTAATGAAACATAAAAACAATGAGAATCATAGTTTCAACTTTAATAGCACAAAAATGTTAGAAATAGAAAAAGATCAAAAACGCAGAGAAATTTTAGAAATGTTACATATTTAAAAAAATTTAAATAAAGTCGTAAATGATAGAACAGATATAAAACATTTAAGTTCAATATACGCAGAATTAATTCTTTAATTTTTCTAAGAAACAACATGAATCAAAACAAAATAATTCAACAAACAAACTCTTACCATAACAACTCATCTTCTTAGAAAAAATCTAAACATCTAGAATTTTCAATTTTTGTAAAAAGAAAGTATAGTTTAGAACATGTGATCTCCAAAATTACAAGTAATGTCTTTTTAAAGACAACAATCAAATATTTTAAACCTATTTTGTACATTACGTGGGTGAAGGTTTCTGTGGTTCCCTTCCCATCTAATATCTGCAGACCTGACTATTGATATTGGACTGACCACAGCCGTGATAAAAAATTTTTGAAAAAAAGATAAATAGTACCCTATTCTTTGACTTTTCAAAATCAAAATAATTTGAACCTATTTCGAACATTACGTAGGTTAAGGTTTCTGTGGTTTCCCTTACCATCTAATAATAACAGATTTGAATGTTAATATTGGACTGAATAGCACGTAATAAACAACAGAGAACGGCCACAGCCGAAAAATTTTGATGAAACATAGTAGTCTTTTTTAACTTTTCAAATCAATAAATGTCGAAGAAACTTCAAATTTTCAAAAGTTTTGAAAAAGCCACCAATGTCGTGGCGAAACGTCAACTTTTTATTAAAATCGAGTTTTCTGAGATTCAACAAGCCTGTTATTACTAATAATTATCAAAAAGTTATATATATATATATATATATATATATATATATATATATATATATATATATATTTATATATATATACAGTAGCATGTGATATTTCTGAACATATCGACTTGACTATTTTGCAGCATTTTTGTCATGAATTTCATGGGATGTAGGTATATTACAAATTGATTCTTCTTATTCTCTGCAAATTACGGCATTCTTCTCACTGAAAAACTTCATATGCTATTTTCTGCTTCCTTAGATCGCCATTGAACCATTGAATTTTTATTCATTATTCCTTATCGTTTAGCTCGCTATTTAATACTAACATAAGACCATTATCAATGTGTTGTTTTCTACGTGTTTGTCTGTGATCCGCTGTAGGTACTTTATAACAGTGTATCTGTGTATTACTTTGACAATTGATATTTTAATTCAGACAGAGGTTCTTTGATTGTTGAATTTATAAAGAAAGATTTTTAAGAAAAGTTTTTTAGTGTTCATACTATATGCTTTTTAGTTTACAATTAATTGTTGTTCATTCTGGTAAGTTTTGAAAGTTTTTTGTGATGCTTATATGTTTAACCATGTCCTTTTAGCCTGAAGAAGAGGAAAACCCTAACCTCGAAACTGTAGCGTGAATAAATTTCTTTTGAAAAAGTTTGCCTGAATAATCAAATCAAATCAAATCAAATAAATTATTTCCATTATACATACATTTACAAATGTGTGGAAAGCGTCAAATATATATAAATCACAATTTCAAACTAAGAAAACATTAGGAAAATACTCCTCCAGAGAATAAAACATATTCGTCAATAGATACTGCTTCAACTTCCGTTTGAAGCAAACCGTACTCCCTGCCTCCCTGATTTCATAGGGCAGGTGATTGTAGAGTCTTGGACCTAAACAGTTTGCGGACTTTCTGCTTATGTTGAGCCGTTGGAATGAAATGCGTATATCATTTCTGGCGCGTGTGTTCTTTTCGTGTATATTATTGTTCTTTAGAAATTTGCCCCTATTAAGATGAACATATGTGCTCAATTCCATCAGAAATAATCCGAACAGAGGCAAAATCCCATAACGTGCAAAAAGACCCCGGCAAGAGACTGTACTGCTCATGCCCTCTAAAGATCTCACTATGCGTTTCTGACAGATGAATACGTCCGCAGCACCTGAGGAAACGCCCCAAAAGCAAATTCCGTACCTCAATCTAGAGTGAACCTCAGCATTATAAAAATTTATTAGTTGTGGCAGTGTTAAAACCGTTCTCAGATTTCTCATAAGATACGATACACCAATTGAATCGGTGATTGTGGAAAGGGTACTAAGTCCATTTTTCATTGAAATTGTATTTGATATATGTTTCTATACCAAATCATATCCCCGACCGTTTGGTGTTGAAAGGAATTAAGTCCCATTCTAGGAAGCACTAATGATACGTACGTACTGGATTGCAAGAAGAGTTGAAAGGTACTAAGTCGCGGGCTTAGTTCCATTCAACTCTGAACAGGAGGTTGAAGATGAATAATTTGTCGTGTTTTTGCTTCATAAGTAGGTACTTGTTTATCATTTGGTATGTTTGTAAGAATTATTGTTCATTTCTATGTGTTATTTCTCCAATAAAGTATATTAGTTTAATAATAACTACTTAATTTTGTTTTACTGATTGTTGAATGGAACTAAGTCCTTAATTTAAAAAAATAATAAAAAATACAAAAATTGAAAATAATAATAATTTCTCTGTAGATAAATGATTCCTCACCCATTTACATTTATTACGCTGACTGCATGTATCAATGAAATGAAATAAATAACTTTTAAACATATTTTTTCAATTTACTCAAAACTTTCATTTTTGGAGTTAGTACCCTTTCAACAATCACCGATTCAATTACATATCACCTTATTATTCCTAGCTAATGTTTTTGTAGATCTTGGTGCTTCGAATCTGCGATTTTCCATTATTAACAATAGGGGTTTAACGAATTTAACCAATTCGAATGAACATCACTGATGAGATCTGTATGTTGTTTTAAGTCTGTTTATTACTCTATTTTCAGGCGTTACCCACTTTGTTGGCATGAGGTTATGTGGTTGAGGTTCGATCATTCGAATTTTTGATGTAGGTAATAAATTACTTAACATTACATAAAAACAATTTTAAGAATAGCCGCGCAATATGCAAACGAGTTCGAGAATAGACCGCACATCATGCAAACGAGTTCGACATTAAACCTCAAAACTTCCAAGACATGCAAAGAACTTTGAGAATATATCAAATATACTTTTTCTTGTCGCTCGGAAAAGATTTAACGCAATTTGTCCCGCAGTGCCTCGCGAGTCACGTTATCCAATTTGGGTGTCGGGAAAGCAGCCGTCGGCCTTGTTCGATTAATTAAATGAGGGTACACGTCTCCGCCCGTGGGACTACTTAAGTTGGAGAATTTTCGCAATCTAAGGTGGTTTTTCGTTCTCTCGGCAAGAATGACTAGGCAGAGCTAGACGCTACAGCACTCCGATGTGTGACTCGGGAATTAGGGACGATGTATAATTCGCTAATCATGAGATGATGGAACTTCTGGCCACGAAGAAGATGTCCGTCCCATGTTTCTTGAACTTTAAATAACTCGTTATTTACTGACGTTCTTTTCAAGTAAAAATAATGTGAGAATTATGCAATATTTTTCTTTATTGTCTCCACTTCTTCAGAGCAAACAAGAATACTCAAATCTAAGAATTGTTTCAATGATTCAAATTGAATTCAAATCGGTAGTACGTTTTCATAAATATTTCAAAAACTTTTGATATTTAATTGAAATTGAAATCGTTACATAAAAATCATCGAGTAGGTACTAATTTCAAATTTTGTATCTTCAACTGAAAGCCAGCTCAGCGAAGTCGGCTCTTCAGTGGTTTGGGTTTTCTTACAATAATCTCCATAGGTAAATTGAATTTCTGGAAAATCTGATAGAACTACATGTCGGAGAAATAGTCCTGTCATTTTCAGAAAAATCTAAGAGACATTTCATTCCTTTTATGCTTCGTCCGAAATATATACGGTTCACAGGTAACTTTTAGAAAACCGTTCATAAATGCATAAGCAGTGGCATAGCTAGAGGTGGGGGATGTCGTCGCAAGTAGAAAATCTATAAGAAGCTTACTTAAGATTTATACCTACTGTTTTTCAATTCTAACATGAATAAGATTCAATAAAAGGAAGTATTGAGTCGAAAAAAAATTCGATATTTCTTTATTCCTACTATTTTCAAACTATAAAATAAAAAAGATTCAATCCAATCAAGGATTTAATCTAAAAGGAAAAATTCTTCTAAAAGTTACCACAACATCAGAACTTCATTTACATATTCTTGCTGCATTAACCGCTTCAATCTTAAATACGTGCTAATTGTAGTAGTGCACTTAGCGAACAGAACCATTCATTCTCACGAACGGTCGATTAACGTGGAAGTGAAAATACGCCGACTTATTCGGCATCTGCAGTGTTGCCGCTGCAGATGCTAGAAAATTCATCAAATAACGTAAGGTTTAATTCAGTGGTACATACAATTTCTTGGTTCTAGGTTTTATGTTTTAGGTTTTTAATTCGATGTAAAATCTATTGCACGAATGGTTATTAAAAAAATATGAAAGCCAAATACAGTACTATTCAAATTAGGCTGGAAAATATATATATGTATATATATATATATATATATATATATATATATATATATATATATATATATATATATATATATACATTATACGATATTCTTTATATTACAATTTAATATACGGTTACTTTTTTGTCTGGAGGCTATTATAAATAATAATTCATGAAACAGTTTCAGCCCGCAATAAATAATCATTGAAATATTAAAATAAAAATTTTTTGGGTATTATATTTCGAATTCACTTAACAGGAAACACCGTTTTACTGCCATCAAGCTGATGGATCGACGGCACCCTACGCTCCTTTTATCTATTCCACTAGAATCAGAAAATGTTTCATCATGTGTCAAGAGCGAGATTTATCATCTGAATTTTATTTTGTCAAACCAGATACTACATATTTCATTTAGAGTTAATAAAAATGAAATTTGACTTAATTTAGATATAGTATGATGTATTGGGGATTGAGTTCAAAATTTACAAAAATTGAATAAAACGGAAAATTTTATTCAATGTATTGAAATAATTTTATTTTGTCAGTTTTTCATTTCAAATTTGAAGATACGATGCTTACTATAGAGTTTCGTAAATTTTTAGAAAATTCCGATATTCACGTAAAAATACTTCACTTGGCATTGTTGCATCCAGAACGGCACGAAACAAACCGTCGAATGAAATCGTCGAACTGGAATGCGAAATCCTTGTATTGCGGCTAATTCGCACCAAAAAGACACGAGAGACTCTAAAATCTTTCCGGAAATGTACTTTCCGAAGAACGAGTCCTTAGAAATTGTAGTTTCTAGTTTTTGGATTTAGCGTTATCGCATAGTAGTTCTAAATAGAAAACGTTGACTTCAGTTAATTACCAGATATATTTGAAATAGTGAATATATCATAGCTTTTCTCAACATTTCAGGATTCAAGGCCCAATTTTCCATCATAATTTGTATCATGATTTTTTTAACATAATAAATAATATAAAACATAAAAGATATATCCAATTAATCAAACATACATACATATATTCATCAAATAACAGACAGCTGTTGGTTAGCTCAATTAATAATAATAATAATATTAATAAAACAAACCGCATCCACTTGTTTTTCTGATCCTGCTTCTTCGTTATTTATTGTTATTCAAATCAGTTTTTTTATATCTTGCAATATTTTATTAACTTCAATCACTTAATAATTTTGTTCATTGTGCACAAATATAAGTATCACTAGATATGAATACCTATACATGCATCAAGTGTTGCCGGTATACCCTAATATATGCGGCGGTATACTAATAATCTTGAAGAGAAAGGTAGAAATAGTACGTTGCGCAAAGGAACGTGACATTTCACTTTTAGTTAACGCTCGATTTTACTCCTCATAAAATTTTCATATTGCGGGCTAAATATGAAAATAGTTTCTTAAGGAGTGAACAGTCCAAAAAAAAGTGTTTTGTTTCATAATAGTTTCTCTTATCTTGGATATGCGTGTTTACTTTCATTTCAGTCAGTTCATCAATTTTTTCAAATAATAGTATCTCTTGGGAATGCACGTGCAGCCTTTTTTATCACCCCCATCCTATTTATTGTGCTCGCACTCCACAGATTGAGAATCTGAGAATCGCAGATTTATGGAAAATACACTATTTAAAAATATATAATCCGTTGCGTAGGAGTCTAGCTCAATTTTGAACAACATATTCAAAGTTAAGATTCCTCAAGCAACTTGGAAGAAGATGAAAAGGGAAGACCCAGTTTTTGAATACTTTTGTACCCTTTTCAGCCCCTCCAATATAGTTAAAAATTTAAAAATTTGTATTTCAGTTGAGTAACTATTAAGAAAGTGCTTTCTGAGAATATCAACACTTTTCTCCCACTTCTCCATTTGTATGTAAAAGTTTCAATGTTTTTTCGTGGTTAATAAAGTTTAGCACACCTCTTCAGTTCTCGAAATTTAGTAGGACGCTAGAGGGTTGAAAATTACTATTTGAATTGAGTTAGAGTTGGGGTAGCGGTATTTGGAAGTGTCAATTATTTCCCTATCGTATGCATTTGCTTGTAGAATATGTATTTATTTTCGAGTTTTGAGGTTCTGCGTACTGCTACAGCTTCTCCAAATTGAGTAAGTAAGTTGAATATTAGTATCTCAATTGAGTTAGAGTTAGTGCTTAATGGAAGTGTCGATTCTTCCTTCAAGAGGTTATTTTGAAGTTTAACGTACTGCTTCAGTATTTCCAAATTGAGTTAGAAAGTTGAGATTTAGTTTCTCAATTGAGTTAGAGTGCTTATTGTAAGTGACGATTCTTTCTTCAAGAGGGTACTTTGAGGTTACGTACTGCTACAGCTTTTCCGAATTGAGGTAGAAAATTGAACATTTGTATCCGAATTAAGTTAGATTTAGAGAGTTTCAACTTTTTGTTCCACCATTTGGTTGTATAAATTCAAGTTTTTTACGGTTTTTAATGTTTAGAAAGTTTGAAGATTGTATATGAATTAGGTCAATGTAAAGGAAAATTCGCCATTTTGGTATGTATAAATGAAAAATTCTCTGTGAATATAGTGCAGCTTACTTGGTGGATACCAATTTCCGACTGAATATCTTATCCTGAATGTGACTGAGATCAAATTTTCCTACAATATTCGTCAAAGCATATAAAATATACTATTCGAAATCATTGTCAACCTGAGAAACTCGCAGCACAAAACTCTTCGAAATGGCGCATCCAGCTGTCGCCGAGAAACTCCAGAATTAGCATTTCATCCTGGAGAAATTATCGCGTTCTCCCCGCCGAGTTCTCATCGAGATTCCCACAAATTTAAGGAGGAGCTTTTCATTTTTATCTCCTTAGGTTTACGAGACGAGAGAGGGCGTAAACCCTTATTAGCCTGTAGATCGCGAAACGTGTTTATGTGAGAGTTTGAAAGAATACGAGAATTCAGCAGGAATTTTCGCGACTCGTGATGCTGGAATAGATGAAGCGAATTGGGGAGGTTGGTTTGCCGAGTTCAAATGCGAGTAAATGATGATAAGCGACAAGAAGAAAGAAATAATGTAGGTTGAATAGGAAAAAAGAAACGTTTTCATTCGTGCGTTACGCAGATATAATACGTTCAGCATATTAAAATAATGTTATGCAGTTTTTCATCGCTGATATGGTGATGAATATAAATTTTAATTAAATTTTCTTTGAAATAATATCACCTAAAAAATACAGAATAATCATAATCAATACTTGTTCTATAGTTAAAATATTTATGTTGTTATTCGGTTTCTGTCTGATTTCCTTGTTGTGAAAGTTCGTACAATATTCTGAATGATTTTCTGTCAGATGGTGTTTATAACTAATTTTTTATTATTAAACTACCAGCGTCAGCAAGAAGTTCATTGTTTTCGAAAAGACTACAAAAATCACTGATCCGCCCCATGTAGCTTCTAGAAGCTGCCAAATCTAATGATCTTGGCAAGACCTTCCTTATGGTGTTATAGTTTTGGTGGTCCGACACTTCCCTGGAGCAAGAGAGATCCTCAAATGGTAATTTTTTCTCTGTCGCACGATTTTTTCGCTGTCTTCGGCGGAAAACACTAGAATGAATCTTTATCATGTAGTTTTTGGATCATAAGATAGAGTATGACCTCGAGATTGAGGAAGATGGGTCCGTTTGGTCGGCAGGATGTTTGGGTTGTGTCTAGTATTGAAAAACTACTCTTTATTTTGGCAGGTAACAATCCAGAGATATGGAATTTGGCCATGTAGGTTTCTTATATATTGTCTATCTTTATTTGTCCATGTAGGTTTCTTATATATTGTCTATCTTTAATTGTCATTTTTACAACGGACCGTTGGAAATTAGTCAATTTTTGGGATGAAAAGATAGATTTTGGGTGAGTTACTTCGCCGGGAAAGTTGAGAGGCATGCAACTACATCAAAGGATGTGAAACTATGTCAATGGATGTGTAATATAAAACATATCTTCATGGAAGTCTATAAACTCGTAATTGAATGTGGCGGACGATGAAATAGATCTCGATGTTTGGATATTTTTTCGTCATTTATAACTAGAGCACTTTCTTCTTTTCATTATTCTCCGTGGATTACAACCCAGGGCGGATTTTTGCCGACTTTTCAATAGTCTTCTACTGCTGTCTGTTGTTCATGGCATCAAGTGAATTTTTGATGTCCATTGCTCTTAGGTCTTTGACAATATTATCTCTTCATCGTGGGCGATTCCAATTTGATAACAAAATTTTTGAACAATCTAGTGGGTTGGTTGTGGGTTCTCCCTTAAGTCCGCTTATTGCAGACATTTTCATGTCCCATATAGAGAACATAATATTCAATTTTACAAAAGCATCACATATAAGTTTTTGGCATAGATACGTTGATGATGTAATTGCTTGTTTTAAGGGCACCGCGAGACAATTAGATCAGTTTTTGAATTATATTAATAACATTCACCCAAATATGAAGTTTAAAATTGAAAAAGAATTGGATCGACAGATAAATTTCTTGGATTTAACTATCTTTCATAATAATAATACTTTGAGTTTCGATATATATATATATATATATATATATATATATATATATATATATATATATATATATATATATATATATATATATATAGAAAACCAACTTTCACGGATATATGTATTCCGTCAGATTCAAATCATCCTCTTTCCCATAAACATTTAGCTTTTAACTCAATGATCCACAGAGAATTTTTAAATTCTATTATACATACCAAATTTAGCAAAAGAAATTTTCACTATAAAAATAGTTGCTTCAAACAATGGTTTTCATACAAGTTTGATAGATAGAATAATAAACAAGAAACGGAGTCAACTAGCGTACAACAGCATATATCCTCAATCGAAAGTAGAAAAATCCAAAAAATTCACATCTTCAACATATTTTGGTCAACAAAACTAAATTTGAATTTACTACGTTTATTATCACAAAATATTTAGAAAAATATAACACTGCGATTGCAATTTCGGTCACTAGACCATCATCGGGCAGATTGAGTTAAGAACTGAATACAGAATAATTATAGATTTGCGCTTACGGGTGGGAAAGGATTATTGCAGGTACCTAAATAGACAAGAGGAACATATTTCAAGAAGGGCTAATCGAGTGAATTTCACAAATTGGTACAATACAATGTTCTTAGAAAAGTCATTATTGTTTAAATACACTAAATATAGGAGAATATATCAAGTCAATCTGGTCGTTCAGCAAGATATCTTTTGCATTATTATTGAGTTTAAAAATTTCTAATGATTCTAAGTAAGTAAGTTTGGTTCCTTTCGGTAATTTGTGCATGATTTGAAAATTATCTATTTGTGGAAATGGATGGTGGTTTTCACGGCAATGATTTGAAAACGTTGAATCCGTTTTATTTTTCAAAAAAGATTGTTGGTGTTCTTTAAATCTTGTCTTGAACGATCGACCAGTCTGACCTATATATACTCCTTTACATACAGGACAAATCAACTTATAAACTCCTGAACTTTCAAATTTTGAAGTGATATCTTTGGCATTGAATAAAAATCCTGAGAGTTTTGTCTTAGGTTTGAAAGCAACTTTAATATTACATTTAGGTATGACATTAGCAACTTTTTCTGTTAGAGGACCAAAATATGTTAAAGATGTGAATTTTTCCGATTTTTCTACTTTTAATTGGGGATATAGGTATGCTGTTGTACGCTAGTTGATAACGTTTCTTGTTTATCATTTTATCTATCAAACTTGTATGAAAACCATTATTTGACGCAATTAGTTTTATAGTCGAAATTTCTTTCGCTAAATTTGTTACGGATAATGGAATTGAAAACGCTCTGTGGATCATTGAATTAAAAGCTGAATGTTTATGGGAAAGAGGATGATTTGAATCCGACGGAATACATATATCCGTGAAAGTTGGTTTTCTATATATATCGAAACTCAAAGTATCATTATTATGAAAGATAGTTAAATCCAAGAAGTTCATTTGTCGATCCAATTCTTTTTCAATTTTGAACTTTATATTTGGGTGAATGCTATTAATATAATTCAAAAACTGATCTAATTGTCTCGCGGTGCCCTTAAAACAAGCAATTACATCATCAACGTTTAAGGGCACCGCGAGACAATTAGATCAGTTTTTGAATTATATTAATTATATGTATTCCGTCGGATTCAAATCATCCTCTTTCCCATAAACATTCAGCTTTTAATTCAAAGATCCACAGAGCGTTTTCAATTCCATTATCCGTAACAAATTTAGCGAAAGAAATTTCGACTATAAAACTAATTGCGTCAAATAATGGTTTTCATACAAGTTTGATAGATAAAATGATAAACAAGAAACGTAATCAACTAGCGTACAACAGCATATATCCCCAATTAAAAGTAGAAAAATCGGAAAAATTCACATCTTTAACATATTTTGGTCCTCTAACAGAAAAAGTTGCTAATGTCATACCTAAATGTAATATTAAAATTGCTTTCAAACCTAAGACAAAACTCTCAGGATCTTTATTCAATGCCAAAGATATAACTTCAAAATTTGAAAGTTCAGGAGTTTATAGGTTGATTTATCCTGTATGTAAAGGAGTGTATATAGGCAGACTGGTCGATCGTTCAAGACAAGATTTAAAGAATACCAACAATCTTTTTTCAAAAACAAAACGGATTCAACGTTTTCTAATCATTGCCGTGAAAACCACCACCCGTTTCCACAAATAGATAATTTCCAAGTATGCACAAATTACAGAAAGGAACCAAACTAACCTACTTAGAATCATTAGAAATTGTTAAACTCAATCATAATGCAAAAGATATTTTGCTGAACGACCACATTGACTTGATATATTCTCCTATATTTAGTGTATTCAAACAATAAAGATTTTTCTAACATTTTATTGTACCAATTTGGGAAATCCACTTCGATTAGCCCTTCTTGAAATGTGTTCCTCTTGTCTATGTACGTACCTGCAATAATTCTTTTCCACCCGTAAGCGCAAATCTATAATTATGTATTCAGTTCTTAACTCAATCTGCCCGATGATGGTCTAGTGACCGAAAATGCAATCGCAGTGTAATATTTTTCAAAGTATTTTTGTGATAATAAACGTAGTAAATTCAAGTTTTGTTTTTGTTCATAATACATATCAATCTATTTTCCAAATAATTGTAATTCCTGAAGCTGTAACGAAACAGGTCCTACAAAGATAAGATGTGTGCAGATGCTGATTGCTTTTCTAGACTCTTCGTCAGTTTCAAAAGCCAACACTTAGGTAATGAGAGAAACTTCACGCGTCGTCAGTGATTCACCCCAGGAGTTTTCCCATATTTCCGAATGAAAATTCAAACTGCTCGAGAGCTGTCTGCTTTCAGAACTCGTGCAAGCACCTAACAGCTTGTTTTGGTTGGATATTTCATTATGGGCAAGTCCGAAATCAATTCGAAACTGAATTACGTTTGCTACTTATAAATTGAACGGCTTTTAATTAAACTTCACTTAAATGATAAATGTGTTCACATTGTTCGGTTAACGTGGTTTTTGGTGAACTAGTTGAGGAACAATGACTATTCCGTTCTGGTTTTGTTACTAGTTGATATGAGAGAAAAGCGGTTTCTCATTTACATTCGAATGGAAATTCTGTTCCATACTGTAGGAGGAGAGGTACGATAGAACGTTTTCAATGAAAATATTTGGTAAAATGATCAGTATGTGGAACTTTGTGGCGCCAATTTCGTAAATGCAGTGGCAATGTGTAACAGGATGTATGGAAAACCGCACGCTTTTCAATTTGTCTGAATTCGTCCGATCACAGTCAAGCAGAGACCGGCGCAGTTAGTAATTGGAGGCTTGTCGAGGGTTTTCTTTTTTGAAGAATAATTTTATAGGTGAAGTTGAATTTTTTATAGAATATTTCCCTCGTGTTAATTTCCACCAATCAGAAATGCGCAATTTAGAAATATAAATGATTTATAGATGGAAAAACGGTATGACAGCAGCTGTCAGCAGTTGTTTCGAGTTTACCCGCGGAAAACCTTGACAGTTGTCACCAAAAATTGAAATACCTTTGGAAACAATAGCTATTTACCTAACAAGTGCGGAAAATGAATTTTTCCGCACGAGTCTGCCGTTCACCGAACGACGCGTAGCGGAGTTCGGTGAAGCAGCCGAGTGCGGAAAAACATTTTCCGCAAGTGTTAGGTACAATAGTTTTTCTACGAGCGTGAGGAAAGTCAACAGAACTAATCAAAAGTTGAGATATTTTTATCTGATTATAAGTGCTTATAGTTTCTTTAGGAACATATTTTATTAGATTATTGATAAAGTAAACATAAATATCTGCTTATGTCGATATTTTTCTTGAGCTTGAGCATGGTTTTCAGCATTGAATATTTTGACCAGAGTGTGGATGGTTGACAGGATGCAGATAGTTCGGAAAAATACACCAAATAAATATCTTCTTTATCAAAACTTGTAATGCCCTTCCTTACGCTCAATTTGCAAAAGATCTCGTATTCTTTTTCATATCTTCTCTTTGAATTTTCTGGTAACAGGTCCGTTTTCACATTTTCTGCTGCCAGAAGAATCTCATCGGGAACTCCCTCGCTTGTATTTTCATCGATTCCCTTGAGACAAATATTCATTTTCAATGAGGATTCACTTATTCACGAGCAAAATATTTTAGAAATGCACTGACAATTTTCTGACAATAAACAAACAAAAATGAAAGTAAATAGCTGGTTAGTTACACATGGTAACTAAAGGATTTCGCAACTACCATAATATACCGGCTTATTATAAATTTGATATATTGATGTGGAAAATTATTTCCATACGGTGCGGAAAATAATTTCCACACGGTGCGAGAAAATTAATTTTCCACACTAAAATGTGTGTGGAAAATTCATTTTTCCGCCCGCTCGTAGAATTATGATCTCGTAGGACACCAGATAATGACGCTAAACAATTTTTGTAATTCTATTGTCAATTTTTGTGATAATGTTTTGAAACATTGCTAGTCAGCTTATGTAGTGAAAATGAGTCGCTTTGGAAGTGATTATTTGACTAATATTGATCTAGCGATTGAGAAAAGTATAGCGTACAATACCGTCAAAACCCATACGTCAATATGGAAACAGTTTGCGGAATTCTGCAAAGCAAAGAAATACGAGCTTATGGAAACTACAAGTTTAGAACAACTAAGCCTAATCCTGAAAGATTGGGCGTGGAATACATAATGCATGCAGAATAATCTGTTACTCATAAAAAAGTCTTGTCAAATACCATTCGGGCATCTAATTTTTCCTGTGAAAAAAATCAAAAAACACAATGCAAACTAATATTGTTTAACAAGAAGCATGAGTGCTGGTGGCAACAAAAATCCGAGTCGACGACGAGGATTTTTGCACCTTCACGAAAATTTGGGACGTTTTTTTTCCAAGAAGAGGGAGAATTTTACTTAGCATCGTGTTTTTTCGATTTTTTTTTGGGAAAATTAGATGCCCTTATGATACTACTTACGATAATCCAAATGAATTATTTGGCTCGTTACCGAGGTTAGATGTAACTAATCTTTAGGGACTACTGTAAGACTCACTCAATAATTTTATTTTTCACTCGACTAACTATTTCAATAGTTCCGCCTAGACTTTCAGTTTCAGAACAAATTATGTTGTAAAGTATTGAATAAAAAGAGTTGCTGAATTGACAAAAAAAAAATTTCAGTCTGACACCAGAAATTTCATGTTCATGCATTCAACTTAGTAACACTAGATGTTTTTTGAAAAGAAATTTTTTTGCGCAGAATTCTCACGGATGAAACGCAATAATAATGAAACGAAAATGCGGGACGTTTTTGTCTAAGAAGTGAGAAATGGCGAACGTAGCATAAATCACATTGCCATGGAGCGAGAAGAAGGAGAGAGGAGTGAGAGGTAGCGAGAGAGAAAGGGAAATCGAGAAAAAATACACGCTATTTGTTGATGTATTAGTTTAGTAGTTGAATATTAGAACTTTAGATGGCAATTCTGTCGCATAACGTCTTGTGATACAGTAAAGGCAGATCCTTTTTATTCATTTACATTATCATAAGTATGTATACAGTGTGTTAACAGTGAGTTAAATTTATAAACAAACATGTAGTGATAAGTTTGTAAATAATCCTATACTAAGCAGTTGTTTGCCAAAGAAGTTTTACTTCTGACATGTGTACTTTTTACGCACGCATTTTTTTTAGTGTAGTTATCATCAGAACTATGGAGAAATTGATAAACTCATTGTTGATTGGGTATGAATCCATTCCAATATTGTGAATGAAGTATATGCAAGATTTCGACTGAAAATGAATATTCAAAATACTATATAAGTGAGAAATTGCACAAGTGCATCAAAATAACCGATAATTTTGCATGTGTTTGTCAAAAAATTGCAAAATACGAAAATGACCGAATGCTTTTTTTCAAAAGACACACTGGAATGCGAAATGATCCGGTTATTCTAATGCACGAAAGTCATTCGGAGTTTATTTCCTTGTCAGAAATTCCATGTAAATGGAATGCAATTGTCGCAAAATTACAGCGAATATTTCCCTCCTGTCAAAAATCCCTTGTAAATGGAATGCAATTTTCGAAAATTACAGCGATATTTGCATTGTAGAAAGCGGAAGAGCCCTGCGATAATTGCACTGTAGACCGATAATTGCATAGTAGCATAGTTCATATTACGGTTAATGATAACAAGCTGAGAATTTATGAATTAAACGTTTGTTTCACAAGTTGAAAGTTTATTCGGGAAATTTTTCCCAAAATTACACTCGTGCATTAAAATAACCGAATAATTACGCATTCCAGCGCGTTGTCTTTGAAAAACTGCTTTCGGTCATTTTCATATGTTGGACAAAGAGCCCGACACCGAAAATTGAAAATGAACTCGTGGAGTTTTTTGACAACACGCTGTCATGCGAAATTATCGGTAATTTTGATGCACTTGTGCAATTAGGTACTTACGATAGTTGCATTGTAGAAAGCGAAACAGTCCTGCGATAATTGCTCTGTAGATCGATAATTGCAAAGTTAATAATATGATTATTAATGACAAGTTAAGAATTTATAAATTACTGAAGTCAGTTTGACAATTTGACAGTTTATTCGGGAAATATTCGTAAGTAATTGCACAAGTGCATCAAAATTACCGATAGTTTTGTATGACAGCGTTTTGTCAAAAAACTGCATGAGTTCATTTTCATTTTTGGAGCCCGACACCAAAGGTGGAGGGCTCTTTCTCCAAAATATGAAAATGACCGAATGCAGTTTTTTAAAGCCAACACGCTGGAATGCGAAATTATCCGGTAATTTTGATGCACGAGTGTAATTTGGGGGAATATTTCCCGAATAAACTTTCAACTTGTCAAACTGACGTTAGTAATTCATGAATTGTCAGCTTGTCATCAATAACCGTGATATGAACTATGCTACTATGCAATTATCGGTCTACAATGCAATTATCGCAGGGCTCTTTCGGTATTATGAACTATGCTACTATGCAATTATCGGTCTACAATGCAATTATCGCAGGGCTCTTTCGCTTTCTACAATGCAATTATCGCTGTAATTTTCGATAATTGCATTCCATTTACAAGGGATTTTTGACAGGAGGGAAATATTCGTCTGAATTGCACTTACCTAGTATTTTGATTTGAATTTGAATCAGAAGTAGTTGCACTTCTATCATATTTTAGTTCGAATTACAGTTGAACAATGACATGTTAAATGTATATAAACTATGCGATTCAATTGATTTTATTTGTGAAGTTTTATCGAAACCCGTCACTGGAAAAGTTGGAAACGTAATTTGGATTAAAATTGATTTAGAACTTGTTCGAAATGAAATTTTCAGCAAAAATGCGAGATTAGTTTGCAATAAGCCTGTTGTAGCACTACAGCGTTTTCAATTTAAAATGCGGATTATTTTCTGGACTCTATCATAGACAACAATGAGTTTAAAATACTCCAAATTTCCATGAATGTTTCATCATATCAAAAATAAACTATTGGGAATGCGCATTTTTGATTTTGAATATTTAATAGTTTGTACAAAAACAGAACTTGCATTTACTACGCTTATTATCACAAAAATACTTCGAAGAATATAACACAGCTATTGCAATTTCGGTCACTAGTCCATCATCGGGCAGATTGAGTTAAGAACTGAATACATAATTTATTATAGATTTGCGCTTACGGGTGGACAAAGAATTATTGCAGGTACCTAAATAGACAAGAGAAACATATTTCAAGAAGGGCTAATCGAGTGGATTTCCCAAATTGGTACAATAAAATGTTCTTAAAAAAATCATTATTATTCGAATACACTAAATATAGGAGAATATATCAAGTCAATCTGCACGTTAGGACGTTACCATCTTCGAGCCTTCCCAGATATTGGAGCTGATTAGTACTCTGGAAATAGAAGGCGAGCTGTAGATGGCGCAGTAGTGAAAATAGCTGTAATGGGGGACAAAATAGACCTTGAGGTCACTGTTCTGTGTAACACCATGAATAAAAAACCAATTCCCGTCCATCTAAAGGCCATGCTAGATTCATAGATACCAAAGACTTGAAGAGAATCATGCGACATAGAAAATGGACTCTTTACAGGGATCTCCTTTCCCAGGGAGGAGTTGTACCACTAAGTGTAGTACATCATTGAGAAGGCCTTATCAAGATTTATCTGAAGAAGTATATTATCAGGATAGACTCATCTTAGTTTTGCGGATTTTTCGAAATCAAAAGAATTCTCCTAAAAGTTGTAATATATACTCCAATTCTATTGTTATTGGAATAAATCTCACTATCTCTTGGAAAAATTCAAAAATGAGGCATTCTGGTTTTTTATTTCAAAAAACCCTTGAGAAATAATCTTATTCAACTTTTTAATACCGATGATTTTTACAATCATAAATGGATACAATTTTAATGCATTGCAAACGAGTAGTAGTCCAAATAATAACAAACATTTAATATTAACACTTTCTTCTGATAAATGGTTAGTAGAAGCATGTTCTATGAAATTGCTTTCAGGCACCTTGAGTAATTTTGTTACTAAAGTGAAAACTCACGGTCGACAATTCTAAATAGCACGGTAACAATAATTAGAAATTCCTCAATGGCTACCCATTTCACTGTGTCTAGAAGGGTAGACCACAGAGGTCGCATCACCTCTTCGCGGTTATCGGGTTAATATATGATACGAATGGGTATTTTAGGCGACTGGTACAAATTACACAATTTCTCCTAGTTATTAATTAACGCTCGGCTTTGAATTTTGTTAGGGACCTTTCACATTTCCCCGTAGCGCTCACATGACTGGTCTTTGTATGTTTGCAAGAACCGCGGGCAATTAATACTGAATGAATTTGATAGTTGTTTGTGTCTCTGCTGTGTAATTAGTGGAGATTAAGTTTTAGATTACATTGATGTAA
The DNA here is from genome assembly GCA_030704885.1 of Cynegetis impunctata. Lineage (NCBI taxonomy): Eukaryota > Metazoa > Arthropoda > Insecta > Coleoptera > Coccinellidae > Cynegetis > Cynegetis impunctata. The sequence continues at coordinate 1,361,153 of JARQZK010001449.1, read as the reverse complement.
CGACGTAGAACGCTTGCCTTGAACATATACTGTATGGTATACTCAAACCAGCATAATTCAACGGGGTAAGCAATTAAAAATCAATTAGAGTCGAACAATTGGCTTGATTACAATAAAATTGCTATATTTACTTGACATATATGTTTCGGGCTATTAAACAATTTTCAAGAGTCTTTTGACACTTTTGAAAATCAGTCACATATTTTATTTTGTTGATTAATCATTTTGAACAATGTTTCTCCAAGTGTTAAGCGCGCAGTCAATTGATGTTAGTAGAAGTGAACAATACTGATTCATCTTTCGCTGAACTCTTGGTGAAAAATATTTCAATGTTCATTCTTACTAAAAAATTTTATAATCTGAACACTTTGGTGAAATTTCACGATCTAATGATAAATTCACTTTACAATTGTTGTTTCGGGTTGCTAGTCCATATTTAAAAGTTTCTATAAGACACACAACTAGTTTCTCAAGTCTCTAGACCAAAATAGCTGATCATCATCATCATCATCATCACTCAGCCCAACTGCGTCCACTGCTGAACATAGGCCTCCCGTAGTCTAATCCAACGTCCTCGATCCTGTGCTGCATTAATCCAATTTGGCTCTATTCTTTTGAAATCATCGGTCCATCTTGTTGGTGGGCGACCTCTGTTCCAAAAGGCCTCTTGTCGCGGTCTCCACTCCAGAATTTGCCTTGTCCACCGTCAGTCCATCATTCTCGCCACGTGTCCTGCCCAGTTCCACTTTAACGTTGTTATGCGTTCAATTGCATCGGTAACTCCAGTCATTTGGCGAAGTCTGACATTAGAGACTCTGTCCCTCAATGATATGCCCAGCATTGCTCTCTCCATGGCTCGCTGTGCTACGCGAATTTTATTTATGGTTTTCTTTGTTAGTGTTAAAGTTTCTGCTCCATACGTTAGCACAGGAAGCACACACTGGTTGAAGACCTTTCTCTTTAGACAGGTTGAAATGTCCGACTTTAGAATGTTGCTTAGCTTTCCAAAAGCTGCCTAACTTAAGCCGATTCTTCGCGCTATCTCCCGTGTTTGGTTGTCTCTGCCTATAATAATTTCATGTCCAAGATATTTATATGAGACTACTTGTTCTATTTGATTTGGACCTAGGGAAATTTGTTCGCTCACTACCAAGTTGGTCATGAACTGGGTCTTGCTAATGTTGATTTTTGAACCTGCCGTTTCCGAAACATCATTAAATCGCCTAAGCATCTCCCTTACCTCATCAATTCTGTCCGTAACCAAGACGATATCGTCGGCAAATCTCAGGTGGTTTAGTCTCTCGCCATTGATGTTTAGTCCCATAGCCTCAAAATCGATCTTTTTAAACATGTATTCCAATAGGGTCGTAAAAAGTTTAGGAGATATAACATCACCCTGTCTCACACCTCTTTCAATGGGAAAATCCTCCGTATAGTCATGCAGTTTTATGCAAGCATTGGCATTTTCATAGACGTTTTTAATAATATTAACGTACCTGTAGTCTATACGGCATTCTGTTAGGGCGTACAGCATTTGTTGTTGATTTACCATATCAAATGCCTTTTCATAATCAACAAAGACGAGAACCAGGGGTTTGTTATATTCAATGCATTTCTCGATAAGAGCCTTAATAACTTGGAGATGGTCGTTTGTGCCAAATCCCGATCGGAAACCTGCTTGTTCGCGTGACTGGTAGAAGTCCAATTTGTTTGTGATTCGCTTGGTAATTATTCGCATGAACAACTTGTACAGATGGGAGAGCAGACTAATGGGACGATAATTATTTAGGTTTGTTATTTCACCTTTTTTGTGCATGATTATTATTATTGCTCGCTCTCACTGGGAAGGTGTTATTCCACTTGTCAGGCACGCATTATAGAGCTTGGAGAGCATTTGATGCAATAAAGTTCCGCCCAGCTTTATAGCTTCTATTTCAATCTGATCGTCTCCAGCTGCTTTATTGTTTTTATTTCACGCAGGGCTGCTCTCAGTTCGCCAAGTGTCACATCTGGGATATCTTCAGATTCTTGGTTCAATACCCTTGGTATATTGATGTTGCTCGCATTCACATTCGTGTTGCTGTAGAGTTCTTGGTAGAAAGACCTAACCACATTCAGAATCTCCTCCTTGTTTGATGTTATATGTCCGTCTTGTTGTCTCAACTTAGTTATGTTCTCTTTGCCCTCCGTGAACGTTCTTCTAATTGACTCCAAACCCTTATTTCCTTCTATAACTCTTGTCACTTCTCTTGTGTTAAACGTTCTGATATCTTTCCTGACAGCCTTTGATATTTCTCTGTTCAGTGTTCTAAGGCGATCTGCATTTCTAGCATATTTCTCTGGCATTTCTCTTCTTTCCTTCATAAGTCTCTTTAAGCTAAGGGTTAGGCAAAATAGGCGATCCCTTACTGAAAGTATTCATAAATGGAACACTTTGGTAAAATTTCACGATATAATATATTTACTTCACAATAATTGTTGTTTCGGGTTGGTAGCCCATTATCGAAAGTTTCTATAAGACTCAACTGGTTTCTCAAGAGTCTAGACTAAAATAGGTAAGGTTCAGGTAAAATAGCGGAACCCTTACTAGAAATATTAATACATTGAAAACTTGGTAAAATTTCACGATCTAATAATAAATCTACTTCACAATTATTGTTTGGGTTGCCAGCCCATTATCGAAAGCTTCTATAAGACTTAACTAGTTTCACAAGTCTCTAGACTAAAATAACAAAGGTTAAGGCAAAATAGCGGAAACCTTACTGAAAGTATCATAAATTGAACACTTGGTAAAATTTCACGATCTAATAGTAAATTTACTTTACAATTATTGTTTCAAGTTGCTAGCCCATTATCGAAAGTTTCTATAGGACTCAACTAGTTTCTCAAATCTCTAGAATAAAATAGCTAAGAATTGAGCAAAATAGCCAAACTCCTCAAAATATACTTTCCTCACATCAACACAATCCATGTACAAGATTTCAACCCTCTTAATCAATTAGCAGAAGCTCTGAAAATATGAAAAACCTGCAAAAAACAGAGATTCCATTTGTGAAAATTGCGGTGGTTAGAGAAAAAAAAATACCAACAGAAGACACTCACTTTATATCCAATCACATAAAGTTTCTCAATCCTCTAACATAACTTGGGGGTGAAAAAATCCATTTTTGCTCCATACACCATCGAAAGAATATATATGATGATCATAATAAATTTTCACTTCCTTCGCCAATGGTTTGGAAAATTTTCGCTCATGCACTTCCCTAACCATACTCTTCCTCAAAATGTGGGGTGACTCCATAACTTTGACTGAATTGTTCCAAATTTTGAAGGTTTTGATCTGGCTCTAAAAAAATTCCAGATAACAAACTAAAGCGCATTTGGCCAGCGAAGATGCAGTACGCACACACACACACACACATACACACACACATCTGTATCCTGAAAATGAATATTTGTTTTCGCGTAACACGCGTATGACGAAAAGAATATTACGTTGGTAACTTCATTTGGAAAATGCATGATTAATCATATTGACCCTCCAACAGAGTTAGTTTCATGAGACGCGAAAACATGAAATTTCCATTAATCTTTCAAGGGAGAATGTTGGAAAATTCGACATCCGTATTACACACGATGGAAACACTAGACCGTAGTGCCCCATCCAATGGCCGAATGGGCAACGACATCGAATATACATAATCACCTCATATATATATATATATATATATATATATATATATATATAAATATATATATATATATATATATATATTATATATATATATATATATAATCTTTTGATAATTATTAGCAATAACAGGCTTGTTGAATCTCAAAAAACTGGATTTTATTAAAAAGTTGACGTTTCGCCACGAGATTCGTGGCTTTATCCTTATAAAGCCACGAATGTCGTGGCGAAACGTCAACTTTTCAATAAAATCGAGTTTTTTGAGATTCAACAAGCCTTTTATTGCTAATAATTATCAAAAGATTAGAAATAGTTCACAGGCAACAACAATTCGAATATATATATATATATATATATATATATATATATATATATATATATATATATATATATATATATATATATATATATATATATATATATATATATATATATATATTGTAAATAAAACTTCACAGATTTTGATTTTCACTATATTTTGTTAACATATTTTTAATAGTGAATTTGAAATATTACATATAGAAAAGGAAGGCTATAAACTCAATTTATTAGAAGCTCTTGAAATTAATAGTAGGGAACAATTCAATAATTTGTTAAATGACCAATTAGATATGAATAGTTCACAGTTGTTAAATCTTTGCGCCTATTGTGTTTTCCCAAGTCATTAGCAATTTGTACTTTCTACCTGCTAAGAGATTACGTTGTTTTTCTCCATTCTTATTGCATATTCTCTTCATTCATCTTTCAATATTCTCGTTGTAGAAGTTAGTATGTAGTATACATATGAAGAAGCCACTATTTATTGGCGAAACAATTGTCATGTTAACTAAATATAGTGAAAATCAAAAACTGTGAAGTTTTATTTACAATATTAAAATGGATTTTCATCAAGTACCGGCCAAATCAATTAGTTATATATATTTAAATATATATATATATATATATATATATATATATATATATATATATATATATAAATATATATATATATATATATATATATATATATATATATATATATATATATATATATATATAAACCTCAAAAGTCGTGATCCAGTAGGTTTTGACAACAAAATCAAATCATGAAAAATATACAAGTTGACCATGGTCAATATAATATACTACATAATAGAAAAAACAAATTCCTCAGTAATTTAAAAAATTATCAAACAACTTGGAAGAGAATTCTACATTCACAATCCAACATTGAATTATGGAAATCGTCAACCACATACGCCACAGTTGTAGAGGAGACATTTCATGTCAGAAAATCATGTATTTTGCTGAAGGGATTCTGAATTTATGATCTAAGCGGTGAATTGTTGGTTTTCAATATCTTTGGCGTATGGCGCTCTGGGTTATTAATTGTTATCCACATAGTAGCTTGATCACGATTTGTATTGGGGAACAATTAGAAATTTGTTGATTTACTCTGAGTCAAATGAGCTGCCCTGATGGGATCTAATAATATCGAAACAGCTGTATGCAGATTTTGAGTCGGGAGGACTTGACGATTTCTATAGTTCACTGTTGGATTGTGAATGTAGAGTTCTCATCGAAAAATACATATAACCAGCTCTGTTGGAAAATTGATTGATAATTTTTTAAATTATTGAAAAATTTTCTTTGTTCATTTTATGCATTGCTTTTTATTGTCTTTGTAAACTCTCTTTGCTACATAAAGCCATCAGATAATTGTAAGTCAATTCTTTATGCTGATGACAGCAATTTCTTGGTTATATCAAGAAATATCGCATCCTGTATCCAGGCGGGTAGAGATGTGGTTTTGGCTGTAGATAAGTGGTGTAACGATAATGGTCTAATTCTGAATCATAGCAAGACTCAAGGTATCTTCTTTCGCGGCGGAAAGTCTGTGGAAGGCTATCCTGCCTCTCTGTGCCTTGGTAGCAGTACTGTCACCTTGGAGGACTCAGTTAATTTCTTGGGTGTTACTCTGGACAAACATCTACGGTGGGATCATCATGCGGCTAAGTTGAGAAAGACTCTGAACTCTGCTGCTTATATGTTTATCATGATCAGAAGCAAGGTGGAAGCTGCAGTTATGAGAACTCTCTACTTCGCCAGTTTCCAATCTGTACTAGCATATGGAATTATATTTTGGGGCAGTTCGTCTAGTGCTGACGAAATTTTTCTCATTCAAAAAAGGGTATTGAGAATAACGTGCGGCTTGAGCTTTCGAGAATCCTGCCGCGGAGTTTTTAGATCCAACAGAATACAAATAATGTTTGGTCTATTCATTTATCGTCTTTTAGTCTTCCTCAAGTTGCAGAAAAATTATTTTTCACCATATATCAATGAAAATAATACTAGGCAAGTTGATCCCTTCCTCTTTCCAATCCATGGTACAACCAGATTTGAAAGAGGACCTCAGTATATGGCCATGCGTTTATTTAATTTGCTTCCTAAGCATTTACAAGGTATTGAAGATTTTAGGTTGTTCAGAAATCCCATTTATAGTTTCATTTTGGACGGCGAACCTTATTCAATAAATGAATTTATTACATCTTGTAAAAAGTAAGTTATTTTCATTTTGACTTGTCTCTATTTTATTCAGTGCAATGTTGTTATATCTGTAATGAGAATAATTGTTGAGATTAATAAATATTATTATTATTATTATTATTATGTAGTTTCGGAAACCACTACCGCACTTTACTTTCGATATACAGCAATAGTCTTTTATTCTTGTGGAAAATACAACCCAAAATTATGAATAGATCATGAAAGTAGGTTAACATAACTGATTCGTGTGAATATATTATCGAACATTCCAGTCAACAGTTTGAATTACCTGCATTCCACACATCCTCGAACATCTCGGTATCCACATTATCTAAATAACAAACATACTTCCCCTATTCCTCGCATAGATTTTCCCTTCTCAATTCGCGGTAGTGTCTGAATCAAACCGGAAAAGCCATCGAATTCGAATTTATGCGCGATTTCAAATCCTCGTGATATGGGAAATTTTTTTCAAATTTATTCTGCGTGTGAAGAGTCTACGTGTTGGAATTATATAGCCGAACTTGACAGATCCATCGGACTCTCGCCGAGAGCAGTGAAAAATAATTCTCCCTTGGAAAAATGTCCGTCTGGAAAAATTTATGTGGATATGGTAGACTGATCGTGATGCGCTGAAATCACGATAGACGTGGTTGCGTGCGATTGGATAAATTTTCATAGACTTTCCTATCAGTTTGCTTTTTTATCGTTAGAATATCAATTTGAACCACGGTTGATTGAATCTGGGGTTACTACGTGATCATTTAACATGATGAACAAAAACAAAATTTGAATCTACTACGTTTATTATCACAAAAATACTTCGAAAAATATAAAACTGCGATTGCAATTTCGGTCACTAAATCATCATCAGGCAGATTGAGTTAAGAGCTAAATACATAATAATAGATTTGACGATTACAGGTGCGAAAGAATGATTGCATTTTACTATGTTAATTATAAAAAATATTAAAATGATGAACAAAAATAAAACTTGAATTTACTACGTTTATTATCACAAAATACTTTGAAAAATATAAAACTACGAATGCAATTTCGGTCACTAGACCATCATCGGGCAGATTGAGTTAAGATCAGAATACATAATTATAGATTTGACGCTTACAGGTGGGGAATAATTATTACAGGTACCTAAATAGACAAGAGGAACATATTTCAACAAGGGCTCATCGAAGTGGATAATTCAAATTGGTACAATATAATGTTCTTAAATCATTTTTGTTTGAATACACAAATAGGAGAATACGAGGTATGGCAATTTGAAACCCGGAATCGGCCGATATCTCCCGAACTAAACACACCAGCCGGCGCGTTCTGGTCTCGTTCGAAAGAGGGGACTCTTCAGTAGTAACAGTTAAATTTCGAACGCGGTATCACGTTTAGTTTGTGTTTCCCGCGTGTTTTTGTAAAGCAAGGTTTTTTCTATACGTCGCGAACATGAGTGACCGAATTAAGAGCAACGCGCGTTATCGAATTTTGGTTAAAACAAACGAAACCTCCGGCGGAAATCTTTCGTAAACTTAAAGACGTGTATGGAGATGATTCTCTGTCGAAAACTGCCGTGTTCGAGTGGGCAAAGCGGTTTCAGGGAGGGACGTGTTTCGATAGAGGACGATCCGAGGCCGGGCGCAGCCGTCATCTCTCGTACCCCACCAATGTCGATCGTATCCGCACGTTGGTAACATCAGACCGTCGGTTAACACTCCGAGAGTTGTCCTACAAGTTAAACAATCATAAGGAAACCATTAGGCAGATTTTACACGAGGAGCTAGACATGAGAAAGATTTGTGCAAAGATGGTGCCGAAAATGCTCACGTTGGACCAAAAAACACCTTCGAATGTCCATCTGCAGTGACCTTTTAGAGAAAATTGAGACAGATGGAGGGACTGGACTTCGGAAGTACTGTGTAACCGAGAGATGAATCTTGGATATTCGAGTACGATTCCCGAAACGCGTAGACAGAGTCAGCAGTGGGGTGGAACGCGGGGGGAGCGCCCGAAAGAAAGCCAGGATGTCCAAATTGAAAATGAAGTCCATGCTCGTAATTTTCTTTGATATCAAAGGCGTAATTCATCGGGAATATGTTCCAGAGGGACAAACAGTGACCGGACTGTACTACCAAGGTGTCCTTGAGCGGCTGAGGGCCCGTATTTTCCGCGTGAGGCCCGAACTCGCGGAGAATGGTTGGCTCTTGCATCATGACAATGCACCTGCACATTCGTCGATACGAATTCGCGAGTTTTTAGCCAAAAAAGGCATCGCAACGTTGCCGCACCCCCCCTACAGCCCCGACCTCGCTCCCTGCGACTTCTTCCTATTCCCAAAGATGAAGCAGTACCTGAAGGGGACCCGCCACGGCGGTGTACAGGAGGCGAAAGAAGCTGCGACGGTGGCGCTGAACACCTTAACTGAAGACGACTACCGTGGGTGCTTCGAGGCGTGGGAGCGGAGGTGGAAGCGGTGCGTGGAACTCCAAGGAGACTACTGTGAAGGATTATGATCGAAATTTCGCCGAAAATTAATTTAGCTGCCCCTCGGAGCTCGATTCCGGGTTTCAAATTGCCATACCTCGTATATGTAGTCGATCTGGTCGTTCAGCAATTTATCGCCTTTTGCATTATGATTGAGTTTGAAAATTTCCATTGATCCTAAGTAGGTTAGTTTGATCCCTTTCGGTAATTTTTGCAAAATTTGGAAGTTATCTATTTGTGGAAACAGGTGGTGGTTTTCACGGCAATGATTTGAAAACGTTGAATCAGTTTTATTTTTCAAAAATGATTGTTGCTGTTCTTTGAATATTGTCTTGAATGATCCATTAGTCTGAGTTATATACACATGTCATTGACAGTAGGGAAGAATCTCTTTCTTCTGATCCCAGAAAAATTTACAGATATGCCAAATCCATTAGCTTTTCGAATTCTTATCCCTCAGTTATGTATTTAGACGATAGAGTCGCTGATAATATTGAAGATGTTGTTAATTTGTTTGCTGAGAAATTTAGTAGTGTAGGTATACGAAAATTTAGATTTAAGTGGAACTAATATCACATTCGATATTAGTGATAATATAAATGCATTAGAAGTCTCTGAGATCGATGTTCGAGATGCCATTATCAATTTAAGACCAGATTCTAGCCCTGCTCCTGATGGCATACATCCCAAAATGATAAAGGAATGTTCAGATTTAATTAAAGTCTGGTTAACCAAACTGTTTAATGCTTCATTAGCTCTTGGGATTTACCCGGACGCATGGAAAATTTCGTATATTATTCCTTTACCTAAAGGCGGGGATAATGCGGACATAAATAATTACAGACCTGTAAATAAATATAATGTATTTGCTAAACTGCTTGATTTTGTTGTCTATCACAAAATTTTCGGTTATTTTCGGAGATTCATAGTTCCGCAACAACATGGTTTCATTGATGGCAGATCAACTGTTACAAATTTAACAGTTTATCATGAATTCTTAGTAAAGCAACTAAACTCTGGCTATGTGGTAGATTCTATTTATACAGATCTTTTGAGAGCGTTTAATCTAGTAAATTTGGAACTTTTACTTCGAAAACTATATGCCTATGGCATGAGTGGTAGCCTCCTTCGATGGGTTTCATCTTATCTTCATGATAGAAAACAAATAGTAAAAATCGGGAATGTCTACTCTTTTTCAATCATTGTTCTTTCGGGGGTAGGACAGGGGACTCATTTGGCCCCTTTATTCTTCCTCATTTTTATTAATGATGTGATAGATCAAATCCTGTATAGTAAAATTTTGTTGTTCGCTGATGATGCAAAGATTTTTAGAGAAATCACCTCCTACGAGGATATGGATAAATTGCAATATGACATAAATAGCTTTAATAATTGGGTTGTGGCTAATGGATTGAATATCAACGTAAATAAATGCTTCCACATTAGGTTTGGTAGATCTCGATCTATTTGGCTTCTTCCATATTCTCTTAGTAATGAACTTATAAATCAAGTGAATTTTACGAAAGATTTAGGTGTAATTTTTGATGACAAATTATCTTTTAAGCAGCACTACGAATTTACTTTTCTAAAAGGTCAAAAGAAAATATATTTTCTTAAGAGGTTTACGAATAAGTTTAACAACAGTGAAACGTTTAGAAAACTTTATTTCTCCTTTGTGTATTCAACAGTTATGTATGCTTCTCCTATTTGGAGACCCAAAGATAAGGGAGAGATAAAAAAGTTGGAATCTCTCAATAGAGTATTTATTAGGTATGCAAGGTATAGAACTGGAATGAGAATTCCGTTTACAGATCACAATTTAGTTCCCCTTTATCAGAGATTTCAAATCTCAAATTTTGAAGCAGCTATGGATAGAGCTGATGTGATCTTTGGGTATAAAATTTTGGTCAATTTAATTGATGTACCTGAAATATTGAGTCAATTTAATTTTTATGTACCCCCCCGCAACCTTCGTCATAATGTTTATGATTTTCAAACTAACAATTGTCGTCGGGGAGATAAAGAGAGAATTATTGATAGAATATTTATGTTATGTAATAAAATCGTAGACTGGTTTGATCCAAACACACTTTCATGTACAAAATAAAAAATTTATCAAAATCATTTTTAAAATTTGAATGAATTGAATAACTTAATATTTTTTTTATGAAATCCAGTTTATATTTTTGTAGGCTTCTAGCCATAAACACTTTGTAATTTTTAATGTATGGGGCTTGCCCCGTGAATAAAGATAAACAAATAAAAAAAAATACACTCCTTTACATACAAGACAAATCAACTTGTAAACTCCTGAACATTCAAATTTTGAAGTGAATGCCAAATATATCCCGTAAGCGTTAAATCTATAATTATGTAGGTATTCAGTTCTCAACTCAATCTGCCCGATGATGGTTTAGTGACGGAAATTGCAATCGCAGTTTTATATGTTTGAGAGTATTTTTGTGATAATAAACGTAGAAGATTCAAATTTTGTTCTTGTTCATCAAAATTTGTGATGAACGTAGTAGATCAAAGTTTTGTTTAGTGAATCTATGTTGTTTTTATCGAAATATAAATGAGTAGAAACAAAATATTCGTATCGCAAATTGAATTATGAAATAAATATAACATTTCATAAAATCAAGCAAATTAATTCATATTGCGAAATAATAATCAACGTAGACGTTACGAATTTCATGACGAAATGTCAAATCTTTAATAAAGTCGGTTTTCAAACTGAAATGGCATATTTGCTAATAAAAAATAGATATGTAAAAATACAGAACATGCAAGATTAAATATAAAATTAATACACTGGAGCGACGTTTGTTGCTTTCCTTGACTCTAAGATACCATTTCCAACTATATCGAAATCTTTAATACACCTTTCTAGGAAATAGGGGAAATGAGGAGTTCAGAAGGACCTTCCTGTGTAATCTCTCGCTGTTGTTCAAACAAAATATATCTTCGCGTCTTGTGAGAACTATTCCAATAAAATCCTATCAACTTGCCAAAGCAAACAGACTTCTGTTCTTATTTTCTCTCTTGAGATGTCCAAGAAGGAACGAGAAATATAGGAGTTTTGTTTTCAATTTTCACTCATATATATAACATTTTTTGGCGACACGTATCTATATTTGACAAAAAAATTTGGAGAATCGTGATCCAGTATGTCTAAAATAGATTTGAAAACTACTCCTGCACACCTCACTCTAGACTCAAAATAATTTGCTCTCATATATATATATATATATATATATATATATATATATATATATATATATATATATATATATATATATATATATATATAGATATATATATACAGGGTGTGCCATCCATAACTTTCCACACCAAATTTTGAGCTTTGGGATAGAATAACGAAAAAACGCTCAGACAGGTCAAATTTTGTTGGAAGGGAGACAAATGAGGGTGTTCGAATGAGTTTGATATTACTACCCCTCTAGCCGCAACCCCAAACAGCTCTCAGTTTTGAATCGGGAAAAGGGGTCGAGCAGCACCGATGAAAAAAAATACACTAATCCTAATAAAAATTTGAAAATTATTTGCAAAAAGTCGAATGTGCCGGATCAGGTTTTCCATGGTAAATTTTCATAATAATCTAACTAAGGGTGAAATATCCAGGTATCCTGTAACACCTCTCATCTTTTTTTCTATCAATATTATTATAGTAGACAAAACTGAACTCAATTCTGGTTCTGTCGCTTGAGATTCCCCATTTCATACCAGGCTAAGCCAACAGAAGGATAATAATCTAAAAAGCGTCCACAAGTATGGCACACGCTAATCTCGTCGCAAAGCTCCCTCATTCTAGAGCAGCAGCCATATCGTTAAATTCCATAACACAATGGCATTATTCTCTGTAGGAGTTTATTCAATTATCAAAGAATTCTCAGTGAATAATTATGTTTGTGATATTCTCGACGTAGAGGGCTTTTAAACTCCATTTAAAGACTAAGAATCCTTTTAATCCGTACCAAGTTGAACTCGTGAAAGCTAAACGATCTTAAATGACTTCTTGACAGGAAGAAGTTGTGTAAGTGACCTACACTCCATATAGTCGCTTGTGAAATCACCGAGGACTTACAGACATGATATAAAAGTGTAATGAGGAACATTATTCGATTATTATCACAAAATAGTTATTTATGTACAAGTGCGTTATATAGATCCTAACGCCCGATCGGCGTTAGGATCTAGTAACGCATTTTTTATTATAATGAAAAATCGATTTTAAAATCGGTTCATTGCTCCTATACTTTCCATTCTCCTTCTCATAGTAGGCATGTCATTTGTTGATATTTTGACGTTTGTGAATATTTTTGTCATCATATTTAGTGAATGTCATTGCTGCTTTCTTTGTGTAGTCTTATAGAAATAATGAAAATGACTTCACCCAAGAATATTATAGAAAATGCAGCCAAAGCTGAGAATAATTCATTTCCGGAGAAATCCAGAGTCGTATACGACAAGGATTATGAATTATTTAATCAATGAAAGTTGCTTCATTTCTACTCGTACAATGAGCGGGCGTTATGATCCATAATACCCACTCATAACGCCCTAGGGCATAATGAGAGTATTTATAGCAACCGTATCTAAGGTAAAATCAACAAATAATATAAAAGTAAAAAATAAAAAAAATATATACTGTTATTGTAAATGTATGAAAAGGAATGTATGAAGTTCAAGATCAAGATTCGAAGCACATGAACAATTTTTTTGAAAAACCAACGTTTTCAAACCTGTTTCCACAAATATGTATTATCCAATTTATGCTTCAATTGCCAAAAGGTGCCAATTTGAATTGCTTAAAATCATTAGGAGTTTTCAAACTAAATCATAATACAAACGGTTGTATCTTGCTTAACGACCAGATTGACTTGATTTATTCTACTATAGATATATTTAAATCGAAGTATAATTCAAGAATATTTAAATTATCAAGTTCGAAAATCCATTTTAATAATCTATCACTGATGCAGTTTCTTTTTAATCCTTTTTCTCTGATAACTCTATCAGAGTTTTCTGCAGAGATATATATTCCTATAGAAACATTTTTCTGAATATAATTATAAACTCAATCTGCCCGATGACGATCGTGTGTCCGAAATTGCAATAGCAGTATTTAATGTTTATATTTTTCAAATAGTTGATTTGAAAAATAGTTGATGACAAAGGAAATTTCTACTATGAAAATAATTGCTTCACATAATGGTTCTCATACGAGTTTGATAGATAAAATGATAAACAAGAAACCTAGTCAACTAGCGTAAAACAGCATATATCTTCAATCGAAAGTAGAAAAATCGGATAAATTCACATCTCTAACATATTTTGGTCCTCTAACAGAAAAAGTTGCTAATGTCATAACTAAATGTAATATTAAATTTCCTTTGGAACCTAAGACAAAGACGAGATTCAAAGAACACCAACAATCGCTTTTGAAAAATTAAACAGATTCAACGTTTTCAAATCATTGCCGTGAAAACCACCAACCGTTTCCACAAATAGATAATTTTCAAATTACCAAACTAACTTACTTACAATCATTAGAAATTTTTAAACTCAATCATAATGCAAAAGTTATCTTGCTGAACGACCAGATTAACTTGATATATTCTCCTATATTTAGTGTATTCAAAGAATAATGATTTTTCTAAGAAAATTTTATTGTACCAATTTGGAAAATCCGCTTCGATTAGCCCTTCTTGAAATGCCTTGTCTATTTAGGTACCTGCAATAATTCTTTCCCACCTGTAAGCGCAAATCTATAATTATGTATTCAGTAATTAACTCATTATGCCCGATGATGGTCTAGTGACCGAAATTGCAATCGCAGTGTTATATTTTTCAAAGTATTTTTGTGATAATAAACGTAGTAAATTCAAGTTTTGTTTCTGTTCATCATTTTAATATTTTTTTATAATTAACAAAGTAAAATCAAGTTTTGTTTCTGTCTGCCTTGATAAATTCTTATGACAAATTTCCTCACCTATTTGAAAAGTTTAATACCTAGTTTGTGTAGGATATAGGTGAGACAAGGAGAAGGAAAGGGTTATCGGATAAGTTATTGTACAAGTTGATCAGTGAAATATTATAGTTGTCACACTCTAATCTGGAATCGGTTTTCAAACTCTACTCGGTGAATTTAAAGGTTTCGTTTAATCCTTACCAAGTCGAACTCGTAAAACTGTTTTGTTCGTAAATGACCTCGTAAACGTGACAAGTTGTATAAATTTTGGTTTACTACTTAGATGGATAACCCCGAGACAGGGGGGCATTTTTCGATCGAAAATTCGTGGACGTAGGGACATTCCCCTGAATAAGTTGACAACCCCTTCGAGAATCCTAAATACCAGGGGTCAAGTGACCCATAGCCTTAAAGATATTTCAATATATTTTACGAACATGTTGTGGGTTGAAAACAATTTATAAAACGTTTGGGAGTGCCGTTAGAATAAAGCGAAATATTGAGTTTTCTTGAATTTTAGTTTATCAATGTTAAACTTGGAAAACATTTATGTACTTCCAAATAGTAATAAAATCTTTGTTGAGCAGATTTTAGGAAATAATATTGTTGGACAATTTTTTTCACTTGTTACTTCAACGGGAAATCTTACCTAAATTTCAAATCATGCAAAAATACAAGTTGACCACGGACAATATATTACGTAAAACTCTGGGTTTTTATCCAGATAGTAGTCAGACCGCGATTTGTGTTGAGGAACAATTAGAAATTTGCTAATTCACTCCGAGTCAAATAAGCTTGAAATAGCTGTATTTTCTTATTCACTGCATGTAATATATTACCTAAATTTACTTCAAGATCTCATGAACCGTAGCATTGGGGAAATTTTCGAAAGCCACGATCAGAATGGTTTATTGTATATTTCAACAGGTTGACGCTCTACCACTGTATGTTGTTTATAAGATTAATGTTCTCCCGATCACTGGATTGGTTGGAGATTCCTTGCATATCCGCCAAGATAGCCAGATTCAACACTATTAGTTTTTTGTATTACGGTTATTTATGAAAAAGAACCTAAATCTTCAGAAGATCTTTACTACGAAATAATTATAGAATGTGCTTCTTTAAATGCTCCACCTGGTATTTATCTGTGTCTGAATGTACTTTTGTGAAAAATAAATGATGTGATGCAGCCAATAGTATTTTTAGTATCACATAAGTTCCAAAATGGCAAATTTTCAGTAGAATAACTAAAGTGCGAGTTCGTGCTTATTTCATTCAAGAGAATTACCTCTCGTTTTTTGGAACCTTCGATTTCGCAATTCCATATCGATCTGCCGAATCTGGGCAATCGCCGCGATTTTAAAACCGAGCATAGCATTCGCGAAAACTTGTCGAGTTACGGTGTTAATGACATCGTCGAAATAAATGAAATACTTTCACTCCAAGAGATGGAAACAGATCGCGTACGTTTCGCCGTATCGTATCCAATTATTTTCACGTTTCGTGTTATTCCTGCCGGATTTTCCGGCCGAGGAGCGCTGAATCGTACGACTTTTAAAAAAATGTTGCTCTATCGCTTCGTTATAAAGATGTAGATTTTTGTAGAGTGAATTTTGTTGATCGAATGAAACACGCGAATTTTCTTCGGTTATTGAAACGAAGTTCATTATCGCACGTTAAACTTCAGACGCTTGGTGAATAAAAACGAGTTCGAAACCTGTGTCTGACTCGACTTTCATGTCAGCTGTATTCGTATATCCATTTTCTTGGCATTTGATTGATAAATAATGAACTGTTTGAGTGATTCAGTAGATGATTAGGATGAAAGATTAAGTCTATGAAGTCAGTGGAGGAATTTAGAATTATTATTTATTAAGCTATTGTAGAGCTTTTATCGCAGGCTTTGAGCGCAGCGACCGAATCAAGAAATTCCGTAACGAAAATAAAACCTAACACCCCCCACTCTGCCTACCATGTAGCTCGGCCGGGCGTTCGCTTAACGTGTATGTATATGGTACGACTGTACGAAGCTCGCACGGATCGAGACGAGCTGCTCCGAAATCGGACGAATACGTAAGCAGCTGTTTGTGAGAAAGTATATAGGTGTATAATAGGTATCTATCATATCTTTATAATGCCACACTCACCGCATGTGCGCCCCGTAAGTATACATGTAGGTATATATGTATATATATATATATATATATATATATATATATATATATATATATATATATATATATATATATATATATATATATTACTAATATTATGACTCCGAATATTGATATAAATATTGCACACGTTAGCGATGTTAATGTTAGGCGCTCATTTGTTGAAGATATTTGTGCGTGCTTATGCAAACTCAGAAATGGCCTACACATAGTCATGCTAGCAATTTACATTTCTCCGAATCCAAAATTGGACGAAAATATGTGATATGTTCTTATTTCAGTTACCATAAACCTATAGTTTCAATGATGAAAATTCCTGAATAACCTACATGTATTGTAAGATAATAAAAATATTTTAAACGATATTAACTTCCCATTTATTCGATAATAGAAAGTGTAACTTGAATTAATATCAAAGAAAAAGAAAAAAAAAACAGCATAAATAGAAAATAAATAGATAAATAATTATAATTGCATCTTATAATTGCATCAGTTGATAAAAAATGCTATGCAATAGCTTTACCGCGGCAGTCCCCGAGTGCCACACGTTTTTTTTAAATATGGGATTACACTGCACTGCGACCTGAAGATATACAGGGTGTTTCTGAATTCATGCGAAAGATTTCAATAGGTGATTCTTTAGCAAAAATTAAAGGGGGTCTTTCATATAACTTTTTGTTCAACACCCTTTTCTTTCCAAGTTACAGCCCTTTGAAATTAGTTAAAAAAAATTGTTTTTATTCAATATATCCACTTTGGAGAAATTTGGAAGAATGAAATTTGGCAGATAACTGATGCTAATAAAATCGCAGTTTTTGAGTGCTTTCGTTACCCTTAAATGTAATCACAAGGGGCTGAAAAAAATAACCCCTATAATATTTTGCATCAGAACTTTTTAATGCGCATATATTTTCCTATTTAAAAAATATATTTGAAAAGATAAACTGAATCTGCAACTTTTTTATATCTTAACTTTTTATCATAAAGTTGTCAGTTTGATCACAAAAAAATAAAATAGTGCTCAGACTCTTTTCCCATGAATTCACAGAGGTTATCATTTATTGAACAAAAAACAAGTAAGCTGCTGTCAAATGTCAAATATTTTGTTAATTGTTATTAGTAGTGCAATTATTGTTTAATCCGCTCTAATTTGCAATATTCTTCAACTAAATAAAAAAATGCCATTGTTTCAATAAAGTTTTATTTAGTGAAAAATGTTTGAAGTCATTATAAAACTGTCTAGAAATTAGAGAAAATCAGGACAATAAAACTATTTGTCATATGACTTCATTTGACATCAGCTTACTTGTTTTTTTTCAATAAATGATAACCTGTCTGTGAATTTATGGGAAAAGAGTCTGAGCACTATTTCATTTGATAAAAAGTCAGAACATAAAAAAGTTGCAAATCAAGTTTGTCTTTTCGAATATATTTTTTAAATGGGAAAATATAGGCACATTAAAAAGTTCTGATGCAAAATATTATACGGGTTGTCTTTTTCAGCCCCTTGTGATTACATTTTAGGGTAACAAAAACACTCAAAAACTGCCATTTCATTAGCATCAGTTATGTGCCAAATTTCATTCTTCTAATTTCTTCCAAGTGGTTGTATTGAATAAAAACAATTTTTGTTCACCTAATTTCAAAGGGCTGTAACTGGGAGGGAAAAGGGTGTTGAACAAAAAGTTATATGAAAAACCCCCCTTAATTTTTGCTAAAGAATCACCCACTGAAATCTTTCGCATCAATTCAGAAACACCCTGTATATTGTACCCCACATAACAGCTGTTCTAACTACTGCGCCATCTATGACTAGCCGTCTAGTTCCAGAGTACTAATGAACTCCAATAGCTGGGAAGGTTTCAAGGAGTTATGTTGTCACTCCTTAAAGTTTCTTATTCAAAGCATTATTTCCGTTGACTTGCAATAGCGAGGCTGTAACCAGGTGAACAGGAGTACAGAATCTACACTCGTCAGTTTCTGATGAACCTATCTTTATCAGATACTTCCTGTGGCGACAGTGTCCTGTAAGAAAGCCAGTGAGGAAGTGTAACTCATTCTAACTAAGATGCAGATAGCCTTTGGATCTTGCAGTTTTGAATTTCCGAAAGAACTTTCTGGAGCGATCCATCCGGAAGATTCCGCAAGAGTATTCCTCTTTCGGTTTTCTCTTTTTTTTTAGTAAGATTCTCTATACAAATACGAAGACATGAGTATAAAATCTGTATTGAAACTATAGTGGTACGTATATAGTTTTATTTGAAGACCTAACAATTTTTTCATTTGACTGATTGAATAGAAATGATTGAATGTAACAATCATGTACTGAATGTGTCAATGCTTAACTTGAAAATCAGAATCTTTGTGCACTAAAATTCTAAAATATTCATACAAGCTGTCAGGCAGGCTCACATTGTTTGTGTGTGAAATCTTCGATTTTTGAAACAGGCCAATTTTTTATTGGAAGGGGCCTAATTTTAATCGTCATCAAGCCCCCCCCAAAAAAAATGAATTGTCAAGAGGGGTCCAGTAACACATCATTCCAAAACTTTATTTATTGTCTATTTAATCCTCCACTATTTTCTATTTTGAACAGTTAGTTATTGAGATATTCGCCGAGGGAACTCTAAGAGGAAACAAAAGTGGTAACGAGAATTAAACTCAGAGAATTTATTGCTCAAAATGTCCTCTTATTATATCTAAGTTTCTGCAACGTTTCTGGTATGATCAAACTGCACTTTGCGATGTTCTTGAAGAGATACAGGTGGTATAGCATTAACCTTACTAGAAGTGATCCCACAAAATAAATCCAGAGGATTCAAATTCGGCGATCTAGCTGGCTCTAAATGAGAAATTTTTGAACAGAATTCGCAATTAGCGAGAAAACGTTTCAATATCTCTTCGTTATGGGTCAAGAATTTCCAGAATAATTATTTCTTTTTCTGTATCGTTTAAAGTAAACATCAAAGAAATACCCCCTTTCGAATTACATGCGAAAACTTTCAGACGAATGTATTTAACATCGACATGAGAGCATCTTTTAATTATTTTCCAGTACGTTCAAATCAGTTTGGTATGAGTTTCTTTGACTTCTTCATCACTGCTCTTTCACCGGAATGTCAGTTTTGCATACATAAAGCTGTATATTCTCTTTCAGATCAAGCTTCGGAAATGATTAAAAACATGCTTTTTTCCTTACAAACAAATTAATTTATTCAATAATAGAAGCGAGAATTTTTTCAGAAGAATAATTGAGTTGGTCTTTCTTCAATTGCTATGATGGGTTACATTTAACCTCGCTCAAAAGCTTAATTTCCGTGGAAATAATAGAAACTGGTATTCATGAAGGTTTTCATTCAAAATATTAATATGAATGTACGATTCGAAAAATCATTCTTCATTTCTCCTCGCTCACATGTGTATATAACGGCGTGACAAGTAACCTCCAGGGGTAGGATCAAAAATTGGCCCATTTACATGGACTACGCCAATGCAAATTTTCAGCATACTAGATCCACCTTAGCGACCGTTATCCCTCAAACAGTCGGACAGATGGAGGGACAGACAAATTGTTATATAAAACTTCCTTTCTCACAAGATGGGTGACGTTTGAAAAAGGTTTTCTGCATAAG
Organism: Cynegetis impunctata; assembly: GCA_030704885.1. Lineage (NCBI taxonomy): Eukaryota > Metazoa > Arthropoda > Insecta > Coleoptera > Coccinellidae > Cynegetis > Cynegetis impunctata. Next base: position 1,340,642 of record JARQZK010001449.1, on the reverse strand, counting down.
GTGTTCTCTGCGTCCTCCTGTCCAAGTAATGAATGTTACCGTCACTGCATGCATTTGTAAATGATGAGAAATCCATCAATTTATGCCTATGGTAATAAAAATTTTGAATGTTATGATATTAGTGAAAATTTATTTAAATAACATCAAATACACTACAGAATAAATTGAGTTGCTCACGCTCATCTTAACTTCAGTGTTTCTTAGACCGTAGTGCACTCATAGTATCTACACCCGTATCCTTATCAATTGGCAGCTTGGACCACATGGCTCTGTTTCAGACAAAATAGAAAATGGCGCGTGTTTCATTCCTCCCTCATGTATGTTTAAGGAAGGCGACCTTTAAGTTTTGGGGATGAACTCCTTCAGCTATATCAGATGATACCTACATACAGTTGCCTAAATATTTTACGCGAACGTTCGATTCTTTCTGGAAATCGGTCATGATAAATTTGAAATGATAAAGCTATATATTCATTCGCCTCTATAAAATACTTGAGAATATGATATTTTCGAAATATTGAATCATTTTAATAAATTTTTGCTCGAAAATGACAATTAGTAATATTCTGTTACCATGCCAATACTTGAAGGTTGATATACCCAGAGACTTTATGATATTGTCAAAGCTCACTCTGATGAAACTTAGATTTTGAAGCAGTTTTGACGGCATGTCTTACTTGATTCAAACAAATGATATCTTTTTGTGTTACACACAATGTCAAAGTCGCAGCCAATTAAGTTATTTTTGAAAACGTGAAATATTGAAGATACTAATAATCAGATCTTTGCGTGTGATACATCATTTTGAAGGAGATTTCATGTAGATTTTGAAAGAAGAATAAAATATGGTATGCTCAATGAGAAAAATATCAAGTTTATGTTATATCTCAAAAAGTGAATGTAATTTGACATGTTGGATTTCAGTGGTGGATTAGTCTTTAAAAACACTGAAAAAGGACCTTTTCAAAAAAATCGAAATTTTCGATAATAAAAAATATTGGGCCACACTGTACAAGTGCTTCAAGGATGGGTGAGATAGAATATTTATGGAAGACAGGAAGTGTAGGTAAGGTTCAGAGGATAATACTGGCCCAGCATTCTCCTTGTAAGTAGGCAAGTAGTGACTCACTTAACGCCATGAGGAAATCTTTGAAAAAACTCATGGCAAACCAGTAGACTCCGAGGTTCGAACCCGGGACGTCCCAAATACTAGTCAGCGTACCTAAGTACTTGGCTAACTAGCTTGGTACTGTTTCAAGACTATACAACAGTACAACTGAGGAGTGAGGGGTTGAGTGAGGGTGAATATGTGTGCGTTATATAGATCCTAACGTTCGGAGGAAAACATTCGGCGCGAGAGCCTCTGGCTCGAGGGATGAATGTTGCCCGATGGGCGTTAGGATCTAGTAAAGCATGTGGTGCACACAATATTTTATTTTTCACGAAAAAATTATTTTATTATACTGAAAAATCGATTTTAAAATCGGTTCATTGCTCCTATACTTTCCATTTTCCATCTCATAGTAGGCATGCCATTTGTTGATATTTTGACGTTTGTGAATATTTTTCTCATCATATTTAGTGAATGTAATTGCTGCTTTCTCTGTGTAGTCTTATAGAAATAATGGAAATTGCCTAAGAATATCATAGAAAATGCAGCCAAAGCTGCGAATAATTCATTGCCGGAGAAATCCAGAGTCGTTTACGACAAGGATTATGAAGCATTTAATCAATTAGAGTTGCTTCATTTCTCCTCGTACAATTAGCGGGCGTTATGATCCATAACGCCGGCTCATTACGCCCTAGGGCATGATGAGTGTATTTATATCAACCGTATCCGAGGTGAAATAAACAGTTGATGGAATCCGTCGTTACTACGTGATAATTTAACATGATTAACAAAACTAAATTTGAATTTACTACGTTTATTATCACAAAATATTTTGAAAAATATAACACTGCGATTGCACTTTCGGTCACTAGACCATCATCGGGCAGATTGAGTTAAGAACTGAATTCAAAATAATTATAGATTTGCGCTTACGGGTGGGAAAGGATTATTGAAGGTACCTAAATAGACAAGAGGAACATATTTCAAGAAGGGCTAATCGAGTGAATTTCACAAATTGGTACAATACAATGTTCTTAGAAAAGTCATTATTGTTTAAATACACTAAATATAGGAGAATATTTCAAGTCAATCTGGTCGTTCAGCTAGATATCTGAAAGTAGAAAAATCGGAAAAATTCACATCTTTAACATAATTTGGTCCTCTAACAGAAAAAGTTGCTAATGTCATACCTAAATGTAATATTAAAATTGCTTTCAAACTTAAGACAAAACTCTCAGGATTTTTATTCAATTCCAAAGATATCACTTCAAAATTTGAAAGTTCAGGAGTTTATAAGTTGATTTGTCCTGTATGTAAAGGAGTATATATAGGTCAGACTGGTCGATCGTTCAAGACAAGATTTAAAGAACACCAACAATCTTTTTTGAAAAATAAAACGGATTCAACGTTTTCAAATCATTGCCGTGAAAACCACCACCCATTTCCACAAATAGATAATTTTCAAATCATGCACAAATTACCGAAAGGAACCAAACTTACTTACTTAGAATCATTAGAAATTTTTAAACCTCAATAAGTAATGCAAAAAGAAATCTTGCTGAACGACCAGATTGACTTGATATTATTTCTCCTATATTTAGTGTATTTAAAACAATAATGACTTTTCTAAGAACATTGTTATTGTACCAATTTGTGAAATTCACTCGATTAGCCCTTCTTGAAATATGTTCCTCTTGTCTATTTAGGTACCTGCAATAATCCTTTCCCACCCGTAAGCGCAAATCTATAATTATTTTGTATTCAGTTCTTAACTCAATCTGCCCGATGATGGTCTAGAGACCGAAATTGCAATCGCAGTGTTATATTTTTCAAAATATTTTGTGATAATAAACGTAGTAAATTCAAATTTAGTTTTGAAATAAACACATAATAAAAAAGTGAAAAATAAATATACAGGGTGTCCCGTAAATAACACGCCAGAGTGACACTGGAGGTAGGTTGGCTTCAGGTCAATCAGATAACATCAACATGACCTTTGTAAAAGTTTTCTGGTTTTCGAGATATTGCCAATCTTATGTTTTTTTCAAAAATCTATACTTTTTGGTCAATTTCTCGCCTGTTTTGAATATAAATAAGTTCTAACTCATGGTTTTTTTTCTTGTGCTATCATCAATATATGGTTGAGACAATCGATCTATCATTTCACTAAAAACTAGCTCGCTAACCTCAAAAAAAAATTAAGTTGTTTCAATTTAATTTAAATCCGAAAACCTTAAGTAAAGTTTGACTATTTACTGTGAAAAAATATTGTACCAAACAGAATCAGCAAATCATCTTAAAAACTAGGCTATTTAATGCTCTTTCGAAAGCGGTATAACATTTGTGGTTTTTCTCTTAAAAAGTCTTAAAATTCCAATTTTTGTCATTGAAGTCGTGCTACTTACGAAATACACTGCACCGCAAATGTAACGCATAGCTTATATATTTCCTAAGTTTTGACTGAATATTATCTCAGGCGGTGATCCGATTTGAATGAATTTTTCACCAAATAGTAGCTCCGTTCTTTGAGAAAATGTAATAGTTATAAGATGATCAAAAAAAATGAATAAACTTATTGTACAGGGTGTTTGAATAGCGACATGTTTTTTTCGTCCAAGTTTACATCCTTCTGTAGGCAATATCGGGTAGCTCAGACTTGTAGTATGGAGAGATATACAAAACCAAATAAACACAGTTTCTACTTGTAAAGAAATTTTGAATACACAGCCTTCTCCGCAAATTAAAAAAAAAATTTTAGAAAATTTCGTTTGAAAAGTGTGAGAATTATAAAAACATGAATATCTTTCGAGTAGCTCAAGATAAACAGACGATTGAAAAAACAAATTACTCAGAAGTCATGCGATTATAATACCGTCTATTTTTTTTCTGCCTGAGCTACCGATATTGGCCTGCCAGAAGGATGTAACTTGGACGAAGAAAACAGATCGCTATTCAAAACACCCTGTACAATAAGTTTATTCATTTTTTTTGATCATCTCATAACTACTGCTTTTTCTCAAAGAACGGAGCTACAATTGGTGAAAAATTATTCATATCGGATCATCGCCTGAGAAAATATTCAGTCAAAACTTAGGAAATATTTAAGCTATGCGTTAAATTTGCGGTGCAGTGTATTTCGTAAGTAGCAACGACTTCAATGACAAAAATTGGAATTTTTAAGACTTTTGAAAGAGAAAAACCACAAATGTTATACCGTTTTCGAAAGAGCTTTATAAAAGGTAGTTATAAAGATGATTTTCTGATTCTGTTTGGTACAATATTTTTTCACAGTAAATAGTCAAACTTTACCCAACGTTTTCGGATTTAAAATAAATTGAAACAACTTGATTTTTTTTTTAGGTTAGCGAGCTAGTTTTTAATGAAATGATAGGTCGATTGTCTCAACCATATATTGATGATAGCATAAGAAGAAAAAAAAACAGGAGTTAGAACTTATTTATGTTTATGAGGCGAGAAAATTACCAAGAAGTATAGATTTTTGAAAAAAACATAAAAGTGACAATATCTCGAAAACCAGAAAACTTTTACTGAGGTCATGTTGATGTTATTTGATTGACCTGAAGCCAATCTACCTCCAGTGTCACTCTGGCGTCTTATTTACGGGACACCCTGTATATATTCATCACATTAATTTAGCTGTATGGACTTTATGAACATTTCATATTTATTATTCATTGGTTAATGTAGCAACCGAAAAAAACCATTAAAGACCGAGTTTCCTGTTTCTGATAAAATAAGATACAAACGTATATAATTCAGAATTTCATCTGTAGATTCAAACAGACGAAATAATACCCACGAAATACCGCATAATGAGAGCTAAGATGCTACAGATCGTAGCATTCATCATATTCTGTTGATGATAGAACAGTTTTATCATTAAATTCTGACGATTTAAAAAATATATAGATATTAAGAAACAACATCAATATATGTGGCATATCATTGAATATGCCCTAGATTTCCTTCTCCTTCGGAATCTGATATGTTCAAAATTAGATCTTTAATTGATTTAGCAGAATAATTACTTTCCGAGCTCATGTTGTGTAATATAACCCTGATGCTCCTATTATGCCTCTAGTCCGGGGAAGTAAGATCAAAAAATCTATCAATGAGAAAAATAAAAAAAGTAGAGGTTATTATTGTTTTTAAGTAAGTACACTGACCCCTCATCGCTTTCCTAAATTTCTGACAAAATCCCGTGAGAGCTCGAAACACAGCTTGCAAGCACATTTTAAAGCACTAAACTTCGATGATTTTTTGCTTATAACTTTTTCTGATGTACTCGCACAAAAAAATCGTAGAAATCAAATTCACAGTAAATTTTATGCCCTACACGATAACGTAAGTCGACTTTGGAAATGAAAATTTTTTCGACTCAAAATTTTCCAAAAAATGAAAATTATTTCGAAAGGTCGTGTTTTAACCGGCAACCATACTGAAAATAACCATATCGTGATTAAAACATAGGGAAATATAGATGGTGTGCTATAAAAAATTTACGTGTTTTCAGATTTGGGAAAATTCAAAATGGCGGCGCGCAAAAATCGAATATATATATATATATTTATTTCAATCACGCTTCCTCTTGAAAACATTAACGATATCGAAACGCAGTTGGTCGCAATCGATAGGGGAAAAGTTGTACGTTTTTTTTAGGCATGAAATAAAAAAAAAATTTTATAAATTTTTTTTACATAACTTTTTTTAAAAAATTTATTAAAAAAAAAATTTTGTTTGTTGAAGTTTTTTACTCATTTTTGCATTGAAAAATAAAGTCAATCATTTTACTCATACTTGAAATGTATTTGACGTTGAAAAAAAGCGTATTCAAAAAAAAAAAAATTGTTTAAATACAATAATCAGAAGCCGAGATATAGAAGCTCAAAGTTCGCTTCGTACTGTGACCATACTATTAAAAATTTTCAAATTCTTATTGTTGGATTAGATTGTTTCACCTGTGTGGTGATTAAATACAGATTTAATAGAACGTTGGGTCACTGGCTGCATCAAAAATAAATCAGTAGTCTTGCCGCGTTCACCCGAATATGAACGCGGCAGCTGCTCGGCGTAGTGGCGGGGAGACCATTTTTGCCGAGCACCCCAACGGGTCTTCACTAATACACGCGCATTTTTAATTTTTAATAGTATTGTCACAGTACGAAGCGAACTTTGAGCTTCTATATCTCGGCTTCTGATTATTGTATTTAAACAATTTTTTTTTTGAAATACGCGGTTTTCAACGGCAAATACATTTCAAGTATGAGTATAATGATTGACTTTATTTTTCAATGCAAAAATGAGGAAAAACTCAACAAACAAAATTTTTTTTTTATAAATTTTTAAAAAAAGTTATGTAAAAAAATTTATAAAATTTTTTTTTATATTATGCCTAAAACTACAACTTTTCCCCTATCGATTGCAACCAACCGCGTTTCGATATCGTTGATGTTTTCAAGAGCGTGATTGAAAAAAATATATATATATATTCGATTTTTGCGGCCGCCATTTTGAATTTTCCAAATCTGAAAATACGTAAATTTTTTATAGCACACCATCTATGTTTTCCTATGTTTTGATCACGATATGGTTATTTTCAGTATGGTTGCCGGTTAAAACACGACCTTTCGAAATAATTTTCATTTTTTGGAAAATTTTGGGTCGAAAAAATTTTCATTTCAAAAGTCGACTTACGTCGTCGTGTAGGGCATAAAATTTACTGTGAATTTGATCTCTACGATTTTTTTGTGCGAGTTTATCAGAAAAAGTTATAAGCAAAAAATCATCGAATTTTAGTGCTTCAAAATGTGCTTGCAAGCTGTGTTCCGAGCTCTCACGGGATTTTGTCAGAAATTTAGGAAAGCGATGAGGGGTCAGTGTACTTACTTAAAAAAAATAATAACCCCTACTTTTTAATTTTTCCCCTCTATTTACTTACTTCCCCGGACTACTCAGTTTCATAATGTTTTGAGAAAGTTGAAATTTAATTCACAATAAATTTCGCCCTCTCAAGTTAGACGCCGTTCATCAAAACTCATCGTTCAGAAATCAGATTTAAAATGGTATTTTTACAGAATACTTATCTTTCTTAGCTATTATTCTCAACAATTAGTGAATGGTTGAATCCACATCGGTAGATACAACTCAGAATGAAAAGAGAAAGGTCCTTTCATTATTCAAAACAAAGCAAACGGTTGTCTAGGAGATAAGGGATTCACTGGGACAAAGGGGATGTTAAGTAGATGGTTTTTGTGACAAAAAGACGTTTGTTAGGTCCGAAAAACTTGCGGATATCGTATTCCGCTTTCAGTACCCCTGAAGATGTGAGGGGAGATATCGAATAGAGAATAATTACAAGAAATTTCACTCGGCTATTTCGGTTTGAACGTGAAGTTTCAATACCATAAGTCAGACGAAGATAATGTTAATTAGTGACAGTTATTCAACTGTTGAGGAAATTTTCATTCACAGTTTATCTAGTTGATGGAATTTGTCGTTACTACGAGATAATTTAACATAATGAACAAAAAAAAAACTTGAATTTACTACCTTTTTTATCACAAAAATTCTTCGAAAAAGATAACACTGCGATTGTAATTTCGATCACTAGACCATCATCGGGTAGATTGAGTTAAAGACTGAATACATAATTGAATCGGTGATTGTTGAAAGGGTACTAAGTCCATTTTTCATTGAAATTGTATTTGATATGGGTTTCTATACCAAATTATATCCCCGACCGTTTGGTGTTGAAAGGAATTAAGTCCCATTCTAGGAAGCACTAATAATACGTACGTACTGGAGAGTTGAAAGGTACTAAGTCGCGGACTTAGTTCCATTCAACTCTGAACAGGAGGTTGAAGATGAATAATTTGTCGTGTTTTTGCTTCATAAGTAGGTACTTGTTTATCATTTGGTATGTTTGTGAGAATTATTGTTCGTTTCTATGTGTTATTTCTCCAATAAAGTATATAAGTTTAATCATAACTACTTAATTTTGTTTTAATTACTGATTGTTGAATGGAACTAAGTCCTTGCTTTAAAAAAATAATAAAAAATACAAAAATTGGAAATAATGATAATTTCTCTGTACTCTGACTGCATGTATCAATGAAATTAAATAAATAACTTTTAAACATATTTTTTTCAATTTACTCAAAACTTTCGTTTTTGGACTTAGTACCCTTTCAACAATCACCGATTCAATTATAGATTTGTGCTTACGGGTGGGAAAGAATTATCGCAGGTACCTAAATAGACAAGAGGAACACATTTCAAGAAGGGCTGATTGAAGTGGATTTCCCAAATTGGTACAATGAAATTATCTTAGAAAAATCATTATTGTTTGAATACACGAAATATAGGAGAATATATCAAGTCAATCTGGTCGTTCAGCAAGATATCTTTTGCATTATGATTGAGTTTGAAAATTTCTATTGATTCTAAATAAGCAAGTTTGGTTCCTTTCGGTAATTTGTGCATAATTTAAAAATTATCTATATGTGGAAACGGGTGATGGTTTTCGCGTCAATGATTTGAAAACGTTGAATCTGTTTTATTTTTCAAAAAAGTTTGTTGGTGTTCTTTAAATCTTGTCCTGAACGATACACCAGTCTGACCTATATACGCTCCTTTACATACAGGACAAATCAACCTATAAACTCCTGAACTTTCAAATTTTGAAGTGAAATCTTTGGCATTGAACAAAAATCCTGAGAGTTTTGTCTTAGCTTTGAAAGCAATTTTAATATTACTTTTAGGTATGACATTAGCAACTTTTTCTGTTAGAGGACCAAAATATGTTAAAGATGCGAATCTGAAAAATTCACATCTTTATCATATTTTGGTTGTCTAACAGAAAACGTTGGTAATTTCATACCTGAATGTTATACTAAAATTGCTTTCAAACCCAAGACAAAACTCTCAGGATTTTCATTCAATGCTAAATATATCAAAAAGAAGAGTTTATAGGTTGATTTGTCCTGTATATAAAGGAGTGTGCAAAGGAGTAAAGGTCAGACTGGTCGATCGTTCATAACAACATTCAAAGAGCACTAACAATATTTTTTGAAATATAAAACAGATTTAACGTTTTCAAATCATTGCTAACATTTTATTGTACCAATTTGGGAATTAGCCCTTCTTGAAATGTGTTCCTCTTGTCTATTTAGGTACCTGCAATAATTCTTTCCCACCCGTACGCGCAAATCTATAATTATGTATTCAGTTCTTAACTCAATCTGCCCGATGATGGTCTAGTGACCGAAATTGCAATCGCAGTGTTATATTTTTCAAATTATTTTTGTGATAATAAACGTAGTAAAACAAATGGAAGTCATGTATATTTAGAATTTTCTTCTAGCGTTAACATTTTTTTCATCAAAAATTGGCATATGAAAAAAAGAAGTTCCTTTTCTGCATAAAAAGGACTAATTTTTAATATTGAAACCAGCAGGAACTAACTGTTGATTTGATATGGAATCATCTTTGCGTTAATTCAATTTTTTTAAACTATTTTTCAACGAGAAAATCTGAAAGGGCGTACTGCTGTCACAAAATTCACGATTTTGTCGTACAGTCGATGAACACTTATGAATTTTGAAGTTACTCACAGAATGCTCTGAATTGTTTTTGTATTCAACAGACTTTGATTTTCTGAATGAATGAATTCTTTGTTGATATAACTCCAACAAAGCCATAAGAAAAAATTATATAGAATAACTATTGAATAGAGTCCCGATCTTTTGAGAATATGAGATAAAAGAAAATTATTCTCATAAACCCTATTAAAACTAGAAAACTCAAAAGGGCGTACAGCCCACACAAAAGCGACACTATTGTCATGCTCTTCCGTATTCACTCATAAATTCTGCAGTTCCCTACTGAAATTCATCGAATCGTGTTATGCCCAAAGGACGCATTTTTACTCGAAAGATATCATTATGAAAGCCAGAAGTTACAAATATCACAATGCATTTATCAGAGAGAACCTAAAATAATGGAGTATATGCGAAAAAAATTGTGTCTACGAAACTACTTCCATGGGAAAACTCTTAAAGGACTATGGATCAACAAAAGACGAGAGGTGCCGTGAAAAAACCGGTTGGAAAGAATTTCCTCTAGCTATATATATATATATATATATATATATATATATATATATATATATATATATATATATATATATATATATATATATATATATATATATATATATATATATATATATATATATATATATATATATTGTGGTTCAGTAGCTCATTGGTCAGTGCGTTGGTCTGCTGAACAGAACGTCGGCAAATCGAATCCCGGCCGAACCAACGAATTAATGCGGAGCCACCTCTCGGAAGGCACTGGCAAACCACCGAGAAGTATTCTGCCTAGTAAAGCCTCTCTATGAAGACGTTCGGAAACGTCGTAAAACTGTAGGTCCCTTCTATTCGTGTATCACTGTATCACGTACAACACAAATAGTTGTAGAGAGGTCGCCTACATCCGGAACCATGTAACGCACTTGAAGAAGAAAAATATATTCTATTTAATAGCAGTCACAAATAAATAATTATCAAAGTTTAAGAGTAATAAAATGAAAAAACGTTTGAAAGTAATCAAATTCAAAAATAAATAATAAGTAGTAATAATAATATTTCATATAATTCATATTTTCTTTCTCCAAAAAAAGACATTTTATTATTAATTATCATGAAAGTTTAAACTCGATTAATTCATTCTTAGAAACTATTGATTTGTGATAACTTAAGTAGTACAAAAATGTTTGCGATTCAATCTTATGTTTCTCGAGAATACTGCATCTTGTAGATTTTGCTGGATCATAGTTTTTTTTTAACTCGAGGGACCTACAGTTTAACGCTGGTTCCGAACGGCTAATGGGCTTGTGAACGATGTACATTACCCAACAATTTATCTCATAAATAGAACCACTAAATTCCGGACATACACCAAGCTAGTTAGTCGAGTATGTTAGGTACGCTGGCTAGTATTTGGCAGGTCTCGGGTTCAAACCCCGGGGCCGACTGGTCTGCCATGAGTTTTTTCAGAGGTTTCCTCATGTAAGTCACTGCTTGCAAACTTATAAGGCGAATGCGTCTCACCTATCCTTAATGCACTTGTACATACAAGTGTATCCTCTGATCTGGCTGAAGGAGTTAATCCCAAACTCAAGCTGCCCGCCTGCCTGACACATACGTCAGGGAGGAATGAAACACGTGTGTTTCCTTGTTTTCCTTTTTTCCGGACATACACAACACCCAAGAGCAAGGTGGGACTCGAACCCACATCCTCGGCTTAAAAGCGGTACGCCTTACCGCTGGTCTAGCGAGGCCTCCGGATCATAGTTGATTCTTAAATAAAATTCATCAAAAAAAATTTTCAATAATGGCATTGAGCCTTATCCCAAAAGTTGATGTTGAAATCTTATAACAATAATTATAATCTTTATTGCCAACAAAATATGAACAGTCAAAACACCGTTAGAAGTACATCATCTATTGAATTGCATTCCTATGAGCATACACAGTACTTAGATAAAATTCCAAATGAACAAAAGAACAGGCAGAATGAAATACAATATACATCATCACCATAACCTTTATTAAAGTTAAAATCATATAACGTCTTTTCTTATAAATATCTGATGGTTTTTTTTTCTATAACGCATTAAGCTTTCTTCTCTTCTCAAAGAAGTAACGGAAGTAAGTTGTATACTTTAACTGCCATGTACAATGGTGGAATTTCGTGAAATGTTGATCTGAGTATCCAGATCAGTTGCGCCACGGGTAGATATTGACATAATTTTGAGCGTTTGTAGTAAATAGTTGGGGATGTTTCCTGACGAACAGGACTAACGTGAAAAAATAAATGGTGGGTAGGGTCATAAAATCCTCAAACTAGGGTTTGCACCATGTTCGAAGTATGAACCTGATTATGCGTTTCTGCGTACTATTATATGAACAAAAATTAAAAATAATGAAAAACTTGTTTCCTATAAATTATTCATTCTGATCTCTGATTAACATTATACAAATGAATAGTATATCATTTGTCCTAGTTTTAATCAATTCTCCAATTCGAGATACGTAATCTATTTTTTTTTAAATAAAAAGAGGATGGTGGGGCACAGGTAAATATTTCGCATGTGTCCCACCATCTACCCTCATGGGTTCGTAAACTCTGTACATTGCCCAGTAAATATATATAAATGTAACCGCTGAAACTCATAGAACGCATACAAACACCCAAGAACACGGTGGGAATCGAACCCACCTACTCCGTCAACGAAGACGGCATAGCGTTACCTGAACCGCTCCGCCACGGAGCCTCCATATACGTAATCTATAATAATATACTGATACAGCCTGTCCACGGATGAGGTGTCCAAGAGAAAAAATTTTTTTTCTCAATTTTAGGGAAAAGTGGTTATCTTGATAAAAAAATCTGCTTGTTCAAAAACCCTATAAAAAGAAATAAAATTCAAGTTTTCAAAAACTGCTTATATTCAATTTTATGTAATACTCTATGAATTTTTGCATTAAGTTCGGAAATGTAATAATAAACTAGTGAGTTACTTTTACGATATTCCTATGTTATAACTTCGATAAATAATTTTCAAAATGTCATTCATTTTCAACTATGTTAACTCTTCAATAAAGAATATATCTTTCAAAGTGCTATGATGTTGGAGCTGTTTCGTTCAAGTACACTATTAATTTATTTAATGAAAAATAACCGAATGTACTAGTTACGAGGTATGGATTTAAAAATTTTAAAAAAATTAGATACTCACTAGATTATTATTACATTTCCAACTTAGACCAAAAATTCATAGTGTTTTACATGAAATTGAGTTTAAAACTGTACAGGTTTTGAAAATTTTGAATTCAATTTCATTTTATGGGGGTTTCGAACAAGCGAAACTTTTTTCAAGAATAACATTTTTCGCTTAAACTGAAAATAATAACTTTTTCCTTTTGGGCATCCCATCCGTGGACACGCTGTATAACACTAGCATTTTTATATTTAAATAGAGTATCTTACTGAACACTGACTTCATCACCGCTATCATCAACTTCTACTGAACTTTACTGGCAATTCATTCTTCAATACTAAAAACCAATACGCATAATCGAGTACAGCTGATGCGATTGCCTAAGAACGATGTCGTGTTAATCGTATGGGACACAGTGACAGGTCTATCTTTCATTTGTCAATTGTCAGGAGAATACCGTGCGATGAAAAAATTCGTTCCAATAATCGAGTTAATACTAAAACTCAACAGAAATCCATTGAAACATTTTAGTTCAACGGGCATCGCTTTTCTACATAAATAAACTCATTTTGTCCACGACTGTACTATAAATCATTCATTATACGTGTGCTTCATGAAGTACAATTATACCTATTATTCACTAGTGTGTATAATGGTTTATTATACACTGCATGACGTCACACTCATAACGTATGTCCAAACTTGAGACTATCATTCACATTGTTAGGATATTATTGTTATTACATTTTTAGGTTTTATGTAACTAAGATAAATATAAATTCAATGCCTTCGTTTATTTTTAATAATTGTTGTGTTAATATTAATATAAATAAATAAATGCTAAATCATCTATTTCATTTTCATCAGAGTGAAAGAAAGGAATGGAATCGATGTCAAGTGAAATAGTTGACGTTTACGTGAGTATGCAGTTTTCAGTGAACACAGAAAATGTTATGTCAACGCTTTTGATAACTATTTTTATTGTTGAAAATGCAGATTATTACTAATTTTTTCGAGGAAGTCGTGGACAAAGTATAGTATTCTACTCGCACAAAAATACAATTTTTCACTCGGGTGAATTCACTTCACCCTCGTGAAAAATAGCAATCATTTTGTGCTCGTTGAATAATATACTATTGATTACATTTCTAACAAATCCAGAGGGAGTAAATATGTCAGTCTCACAACTCGATGGAACCTCAATCAATAGAGGCGTCGCGATATAATTGAATTTTCAATTCAACCTGGACAGGAAAAATCCCTGGATCTGCAGCCTACCTAGAATATGTGTCAATATGTCAGAGATCAAATCGTTACGTAGCCAACCGTCGCCACGAACGAGCCGCGTCAAGCTCGTGCTTTTCTATACAAAAATCAATTCATTTAGTGCACGTTCTAACGTTCGTAGGCCTTCACGTGAGGCTTCACGAAAAGCCTATTTGCCTTGTCCCAAAGAGGGGTTAATGCAATAACGTTATTAATTCAAGGTATTACGGCAAGTCCTTTGTGTGGCTTAGAAATTAAACTGTTTATGTTTCAGTCTTCACCGATCCTAGTTGCGTAATGACCGTGCGGCGTTGTCAGTTCGACCTTTTGTGGACATTGTTTCGTTGCAAGAACAATTGAATGTCGGTACTTCTATAATTCATGCTATTGGTAACTGGATACTTCGAGAGGTCCGAAGTAAATATTCTGTATATTTCATGTTCAAGAGTAGAAGTCATTGAACATATTAGCAAGTGGGTGTGATTAGTAAAGTTGGACCTGGGGGCAAGATTGTTTATCATTTAATTACTTTTTATGATGTTTTGCTTGCATCAAAAACTCAACTTCATATGTATGTATATATATATATATATATATATATATATATATATATATATATATATATATATATATATATATATATATATATATATATATATATATTGAAGAGAAGTAATAGTCCTTGTTTGAATAAGAAATTGTTTTAAGAGCTTGGGACTAAGTGAATTAAAAGGCAATTACATGAAGGATCTTATATACACAGTCGAATATTTCGAAATCATTTGTTTCTTTCTCAAAGACACTAAGACAGATTTAAAAATATATACACATCAATGCCGGATCTTAGACAGAAATCCAGTTAACTTACGCAAATGATCGGTGTATGACCGGAACCAACCATAAAAAATAAAATTAAGACATCAACAGATGTGTATTCATCATGAAAATAAAAAGCAATTGCATTCCAAATGGACATTAATCGAGCTCGCGAATCTCGTAACGGAAACAGGAATATTTATTTTTTATTATTTGAAAGGTTAGCAATGACAATCCGTCAGCTGTCAACGACGCTGTCACTGCTGGTCCAGACTAGAAATGGTGCGTACAGAACACCAAGAAAAAATAACTGTGTGTTATGCGATGACGACATCCTTCAATCAAGGTTTCTTGTCGAATTCGAGTATGTAGTTATAAATTTGGCTCAGATTGTTGATGTCCGACTTTGAGTTCATGACACTGTCACCCCCACTAACAAAACACATCTCGAGGAACAAACGTTTGGACCATGAATTTTCAGTGGCCAAGATTTTGGTAGTATTGTACGACATATTATGCCCCGTTGTATGCACATGGTTGGCCAGCGCGCACCTACCAGGCCTCAACCTAGCATCGCTCTTATGTAGTGTTATTCTATTTTTGAGAGTTTGGGACGTCTGTCCTATGTAGGCCAACTCGCAATTATGGCACTGAATTTGGTATATGATTCCATGTCTCAACATGGGAGGGACTCTATCCTTGATCCTAGAGAATAACAATCTGTTCGTAAGCACATTGTATTGTGCGATTTTGATGTTTTCAATTCCATGAAACATATTGGAAAGTTTATTGGAGAGATGATCTACATGTGGTTACTTAGTGTAACGAACCAGTATGTCCCCCGGGGGCCCAGACATGCCTCTTCGGGGCAACGGCGAACTGTATAGGAGTTTATTCAAAAAATATCTGTTGTATCCATTGTCTTGAAGTATGTGAAGAGTCTGCTGAGTGCCGATGACAGTAAAACAGGATGCACCAAACGTTTTATCCTGTCCTTCTATATATATATATATATATATATATATATATATATATATATATATATATATTATATATATATATATATATATATATATATATTATATATAGGGTCATTCTACGATAAGAGGTCTGAAGTACATAGAGGATGCGGCCAAGGAAAAAATTTGGAGTTTTTTTATTCAACACGTACCTATATTATGACTTTAGTTTCTTCTAAGTGCACATTTACGTGAGGGCAAGTCAGTTTATACATTTTCAGTTATTTTTTAGCTAGCCAGGGGAAATACATAAGGCAGGGTAAAGACATCAAGACTTTTCTGGTCGAAGGAAATATTTGATGTGATAAAACTATCATAGAAATTAACTTTTATGGAACATTGTACTTAACTATATCTAAATTTGAACATTAACTATCTTCAAATTAGTTTATACAAATATATAACTATCAAAATTATCTCCCCTGGCCATTCAGTACTTCCTCTGTTAATAATCTCGCCAGGGGAAATACAACAGGGGAGAGACGTTTTCTTCATTTTATTTTATTAACGCACGTTAATTTTGGATTGATATTATGTCACACGTTAACTATCACACTATGTTTGAACTCAAACAACTAATGCTAAGTAAATTGAGCAAATTATATAAATAGTACGACTTACTAGTGGAGAGACACGTTGACCCTGCTAAAAGTATTGCACCCCAGTGTTGCGTCGCACCAATTAACATATAACTACCATTGAACCGCTTCTTTATTTGGTATTACTAAATTGTCGTTGTTGAGTGCTATTGAGCGCCATTTGCAAAATGGACGTTTGATATTTGTTTTGTTTCAGCAGATCGGAATTTGCCAGGGTAGATACACAAAAAAGCGGGACAAAAGTATTGTTTAAACATTATTAAAACTTAACAAATATTATTGTATTTTTTCTTCATAAGACTTGAGTATCCTTATTTGAATTTGTGTTAAATATAATTCAACAGGGCAACTATGAAAAAGAAGGTATATAATGTCTACATGTTCAACCAAAAACTTTAATGGGACAAGCCAGGGTAGAGACTTTTTCATGCTTAAATGAGTAATTTGAGAAAAATGTGTTTCAATTGGATACTTAATCATGATATAATCGATAAACTACCTACATTAAGATGCTGCGATTTATTGTATAAAATGACAAGATATAAAATATAAAAGGTATTTTATATTGATTGCCGTGCACATCATCAATATTCAAATTCGTAAAAATTTTGATTCCTGAAAATAGAGATCAGCCTTTGAAACTCTTACATATTTCGCTTATACTACGCCGAGAAGAAAAATGCGCTAGTTAATCTTAGTTAAACTCGTGCGTAAGGAGACTTGTAGTCTACCGAGTTTCTAGGACGCTTGAAGAAAATTTATATTATATTTTCGGAGCCTGTGATGAATCAACGAACAAAGATTGTTTTTCAAAGCCATATATTCAGAACAATTTATCTCGCGTCAAACGAATATATTCTCTTGTTGGAACACAAAGTATAAATGGATTTATTACTATCAAACGCAGTTTTTTACTTTGTCTCCAGCCTATTTCTATGAATATTAAAGAATTCGATATTTCATTCGACGCAGTAAACAGGAATGGAATTTCTTGAATCCTTCCATTTTTCCACATTTTTCACATCATTGAAGGATAACCTAATTTGAAACCGCAGACTTCATCTCTCCGAACGAAAAAACAATAAGTTGGAAAAACCGCTTGGGAAATCTAACAGGAAAAAGATCCCACATTCAGCAGTCAAGTGGAGCGAGATCTTTTTCATTACTCCTTTTGATTTGATTTTTCCCATCAAATTTGGACACACATATGTGGAGAAAATGCAAAAAAAGACAAATGTGACAAAATATTTCGCGAGGAAATATACAGGGAGATTCGCTCGATTCCTTCCGAAAAAAATGAATCTCTTAGTAGTAGTATATATATATATATATATATATATATATATATATATATATATATATATATATATATATATATATATATATATATATATATATATATATATATATATATATTTATATATTTATATATATATATATATATATATATATATAATATATATATATTAATTCTTTGATAATTATTAGCAATAACAGGCTTGTTGAATCTTAAAAAAACTCGATTTATTAAAAAGTTGACGTTTCGCCACGACATTCGTGGGTTTATTAAAAAAGTTTTTGATAAAGCCACGAATGTCGTGGCGAAACGTCAACTTTTTTAATAAAATCGAGTTTTTCAAGATTCAACAAGCCTGTTATTGCTAATAATTATCAAGAAATTAGAAATAGTTCACAGGCAACAAATATATATATATATATATATATATAATATATAATATATATATATATATATATATATATATAGTATATATATATATATATATATATATATAAATATATATATATATATATATATATATATATATATATATATATATATATATATATATATTCTCCTGAAGATGGCTCCGCAAAATGAGCCGAAACGTCGAGATTTTTCGAATCTTTTACGCGGTTCATTCCGAGAACCAAGTTTTTCAAATACTTCCGACCGCGGAAATCTTTCTGAACATATACATATATATA
The DNA here is from genome assembly GCA_030704885.1 of Cynegetis impunctata. NCBI lineage: Eukaryota > Metazoa > Arthropoda > Insecta > Coleoptera > Coccinellidae > Cynegetis > Cynegetis impunctata. Next base: position 1,322,036 of record JARQZK010001449.1, on the reverse strand, counting down.
TATATATATATATATATATATATATATATATATATATATATAAATTATAAATATTATATATATATTTAAATATTTATATATATATATATATATATAAATATATATTTATATATATATATTATATATATATTAAAATATAAATATTAATAAATATATATATATATATATATATTTATATATATATATATATATATATATATATATATATATATATATATATATATATATATATATATATATTTATAAATCAATTTCGCCCTACTGCACACGTAACATTCTAGCATTTATTCGTAAAATTTTAATCAAGCAATCTACATTCCCAGGTGTTTTACAATTTTCAGGCAAGTCGAGCTGAGAGTAACTGGGATACCGATTTCAATTGCCACATTAACATATAAATTTCATCTCCGAACCACTGAAGTTTGTTAGAGACAGTGAAAATGTGTTGAAATTAGCATCATATTTCGTATAAACTAAAAGAGATGTAAACGAAATTTGACAATGATTAAATTGCGTTGCATTATTCAATAATGACATTCATTCATCTACAGTTGTTAATTAATATTTCAATATAAAGTGACGGTTAAAAGCAGAATAAATTTCATTCAGTACAACAGTTTTTTATCAAGAATATTAACAATGAAATAACAATATGGCAGAGGTCAGAGATCATTTATCTATATTTAGAAAGAATAAATAATTTTTATGATAATAATTGATTATGATATTCGAATCAACAGTTGAATTTAGTTTATAAATGTATGATTGAGTGTAAAACAATGAACTGGGATGAAATGAAAAAACATATTCGCCCGTCTGAAATCTGGCAGAAAACGTTAATGAGACGAAGTTAATACGAATTTTAGGGACGAAAGCAGCCACAAAGGTGTGATTAAACTGAACGACAACAGAATTTATTCATTGCAAGCTGTCAGAATGTTTGGACGATACAAAAAAATATTTTCTAGTGTCGAAAACTTTCACGAAATCTCTGTTAAAACTCATGAAGTGACAACAGGTTTTAGTCAACAAAACTTTCACGAAGTTGGGATAATATGAGAAAAAAACATTTTCTAGTCTTCGACATTTGTCGCGAAGTCTATCTGAAAACTGTTTTGAGATTAAATACTTACAGTTGTGTAAGATGAAGTGACAACAGGTTCAAGTCACTGAAAACCTTCAGAACGTTGGGATAATACGAGAAAAAAACATTTTCTAGTCTTCGAAAATTGTCACGAAGTTTGTCTGCAATTTTTTTCAAAATTAAATGTATACTATTGTGTAATATGAGGTGACAATAGGTTCTAATCACCATAACTTTCACATGGGTTGATACGAAAAAACGTTTTCTAGTCGTCGAACACTGTCACGAAATCTGTTTGAAAACTATGTTTAGATTAAATGCATAAAATTGTGAAACAAAGAAGTGACAACAAGTTCTAGTCACCTTCATAACGTTGAGATAATATGAAAGAAAGGTTTCCTTGTTGTCGAAAGCTGTTACGAAGTCTGTCAGAAAACTGTGTTTGATGCTTACGATTGTATTATATGACGTGACACAATGTTGGGATGAACGAAAAAATGTTCATAGTTATCCAAAATTGTTTGAAAACTATGACGAGAAGAATTGAGAACAAATTGCACAAAAAAATTGTCGTATAACTTGATGTTCTAACGATATATCGGACTTTCGTGTCCCTCCCAAATTCCTTCTTCGTTTCAGTTGCGGACTTCGGGTCATGTAAAAAGCTGTCCAGATTAGCGGCATACAACTAACTTGAGGGCGAACAAGACGCCGCCTGATTAGCCCGGCCGTCCGTCCTTACTGATGGAATTACGACGCAAACTTGTCCAAATAGGCCTTCTAATCAGTGCCGCTTTGCCAGATGAGAATTTGGGCGTGAATTGTCTCGTCGCACGGCATTGAATTAAACATGGACGAAGGAAGATTGCTCGCGTCACTAATGACTTTAATTAATTTCGGAAACATTCTAAAATTAAGAATACATGGATGAAGGTGAAGTGAAGTTCTAGTCGTTGATGGTTTTTCTGTTATTTTATAGTTTTGCAAATATATCAGGAATTCAATATTTGCTCGAATGTGATGAGAAATAACGTATTTTCATGAAGCGCTATAAATGTATCTGGAAGAAATTAAATTTGAACTACTAACTGATAAGTTGAAAAATATAATTACAGAAAATAATTAATGTATAATGACAGCCCATACAGCTCTCTGCCAAAGATATTAAGAACCACCTGTTTAGTTCTAAAATGTAGAATTAAGTCACTAAAACAAATATTTTCTGACATGAAGATGTCTACTTTACGACAGTGTTGTAGGTAGCTCGATCTTAACAGTTAAGTTTGTAGAATATTTCAGAGCGTTTCAAAAAACCTTTCATTATATCCTTGAAGAAATATAAGAAACGATATCTAAGCAATCAGATTTCTGGTTCATGTCCCACAAACATCTGTTTTCAAAAACAAATGATTTTAATTTTATAACATACATTTTCCTGTTCGCACGATTTTTCATGAAAAAATCGGTTATATTTGAACAATTTTGTTCTGATGACTTCGTACTACATCTGACGAACCATTTGCAAGCACTAGAACCGCAGTGATAAATTGTTAAGTATCGAATTGAATTGGCATTTACTTAGTGAAAGTTCATATTCATAACTTTATAAAGAAATAAAAAATTTAACTTTTCACAGGTTGAAATAAAAATATATTGATATCATTGACTTCATCTCGTACTAAACTATGGTATTACAAAACAATCTATTTATACGAAAATTGAATATAACAGAGGGGGTTCCTAGAGAAACTAAATAACAATAAGCAATTCATTCAGAATTATAAGTAGGTACATTGAACAGATGAAGGAGAGGAGAAGGGTATACTTGAATCTGGTCGTTAACTAGGTTTCCGGAATTTCTATATTTATTGATGTATAAGAATTCCCAACAGTTGGTTTCATGGATACTATTTATATTGTAATATATTATAATTGTGATTAAAGGTATGGTTTTCTTGAATAAGATGGCACGCATAATTAGAGTCAGTTTTCTGCTTAATATAGCTACGTTGGTGTTCGTGTATTCGAGTTTTGAAATTTCTAATTGTACGTCCTATATAGAATTTTTCACAATCGTTACAGTCGAGTCTATAAACACCAGTACGTTCATCTCTATGAATATTTGATTTGTTGTTTTTAATGAATTTTCCAATGCTATTGTTGGTTTTATATGAAATTTTGAAACATTGTTCATGAAAAAAAAAATTTTAGGTTTTCGGAAGATTTCCCTAAGTATGTTAAACTGTTAAATACTCTACTTTTCTCGGGTACAAGTGGGTAAACTCCTGAAATTGCCATTTTGTATTTTTTGCTGTGAATGAGGCTGTCAATCATATTGGGTGAATAACCATTATTTACTGCCATACGTTTAATTATATGCAATTCATTTCAAAAATTAACTTCGTACAACGGAGTTTTGAAGAGCCTATGAATCCTACTATGATAAGCCGCTAATTGATGTGAAAAAGGGTGTAGTGATGTGTTATGAATTTAATAGCTGTATGAGATGGTTTATGAAAAATTGAAAATTTGTGTAATAGCTGAATCTAATTAAATATTGATAATAGATTCAACTATTACCAGAAAAAGCAACGACCACGAATTTTCAATTTTTCATATAAATAGATTGTTTTGTAATACCATAGTTTAGTACGAGATGAAGTCAATGTTATGAAGAATCACGTTTACTCAATAGATTTTTATTTCAACCTGTGAAAAGTTTTTTATTTCTTTATAAAGTTATTACGTATTGATTCATTCGTGTGAATTCTGATGTATTCGTCCGAACAATGGTTCGTCAGAAAACGCATCCACTATAACCGTAGCCTTATTGTGCCACATAATCAGGTCTTTCGTTTATTCACCAAGTGTATCAAGCTGATTAGCCAAGTACTTAGGTGAGCGGGCTAGTATTTGGGAGGCATGGGGTTCGAAATTAGATGTCGACTGGTCAACCATGAGTTTTTTTTCAGAGGTTTCTTCATGGCGTTAAGTCATTCACTGCTTGCATACTTACAAGGAGAATGCTGGACCAGTATTATCCTCTGAACCTTACCCACTTTTATTATCTCCCTAAAATATTCTGTCTCACCCATCCTTCATGCACTTGTACAGGCTGTCCCATTTTCGATGTCCTTACGGGGCAACTCGATTATTTTTAAAGATAGAGATTTGCAGTTTTCGCGAAAGTTGGCTACTTTTTTGTGAATCTCACGATACCGTAAACAAACTTTTCATAGCTTGCTTCGTTTTTGAGATGCAGGGCGAAGTTGAAAATATTGCATTTTGGTCCCCCTCCTGTATCACAGCGGTCTTTCAACTTACACTTTTTTACGTAGAATCCACTGGCGTAGTCAGATTGTTGGAATGAGCTGTCATTGTCTAGATATAACCCAATGTTATAATTTTTTAAATGGAGCACACTGTATGTTTTTCCATATTCAAAACGTAAATGTTTTGCGCTTTTCAAAAATATATAATACTTATATGAAATTTTAAGTATTAGCTCTGTATTTAGATAATTTTCTTTTTTTTAATGTCAAGTCAAGACAAATATCACTTTGATAGATCGTTCGGCTTAGTAAACAAATATATCACTTCCATTTTTATAACTCAAGCTACCTGCTTCCCTGGCACATACTTCAGGGAGGAATGAAACACGTAGTCTTTCCTTTCCTATCACCAAGTGTCTTAGATAGAGCGTACGATCATGAGTTTTGTTCGAAAATTATTTAAGTATATTACTGTGAATTATTTCATCAGTCAGTATGTCTTACGTTGAAAACCTTATTCACTAGTTCATGGGAAGTTTTCGCCTCCTGTGTCCGTATGAATTGAATGACCGTTTTCAGAACAAACTTTGGATATACCCGAAACCCGATTTATTCCTGTTGAGAGAGGATTGTTGTTCTCTCTGTTTTGTTCTGAATTGGCCATAAGTCTGACCCCTGTAAACCTTTGCGCACACGAAGCAAATCAGCTTATAAACCCAGAAGCGCCGAGTATATTGTGTTAGACTTCGGTATTGAATAAATACCCCGCGGTTTGATTTCGGAGCTGCGTTATTATATTGTTTATATAATATATTTCATACAGTGACTATCACACTGGAATTCAATCAAGTAGAAACTATTGAATTTAGTGTAATCTTGCCGATTCGCTTACGTTAATTCCATGTTAAAATGCAGCAGATTTTATATTATGAAAAGAAGTTATTTGATGGCATTTATATGTCTTTGAAATTAATGTTAACGATCAGTTTTTTATCGAAAAATGTTTTGTTTTTAGAACAGTTAAGGCGAAAGTATAGAAATGTGTCCGTCATTCCATATTTCAGCGAAGTGACGAGTATTGAGGTGGTTGAAGATGAATGATATAATTGAGTATTGATATTTACTTTTTGTGCACAAAATATTACAGACTTCTCAGCCATCCTATTGGATGAGATTAAAGGGGTGGTTTAGTTCTCAACACACCCAAACATCGTACAACTGATTTTAAACATGATTTTTTTATATATCTATTAATTTGTATAACGCTCTTGAACTTCACTCTTTTGTGTAGGATATATGGTTGATTATATAAAATCTTTTTTTTTCATTTTGCTGGTATTTCTATATATAAGGCAGCTCATTTACTTTTATATCCAATTATTCATGTTTTTGTTTTTATTCACTTTATCTTTGTCGAGCTTATGTCTTGTCTGGCATTATTTCCAACTGATGAGCTGTATCTTTGAAGGTTAAGTGGTAGAGTAGAGCCTGTTAAAATGTGCCTTCAATTTACCTACCTATCCTTTGCTCTCTCGATTATATGTGTATGTAAATGTATGTGAGACAATGAAGTCATTATTATTATATTTGTTCGTATATGCATAGAAGTCATGTAACTCACAATTTCTCTTATTTATTATTGAAAAGTTGTGATATTATTGATAGATGATGAATTGTGAAAGTGAATATTATATTATATATATATATATATATATATATATATATATATATATATATATATATATATATATATATATATATATATATATATATGAAATGGTAAAATCCCTATGTGAGTTCATATTTAATAAGTAAGGAATGAAAAAACACAACTCTCACAACTCCAAAGGTTTTTAAATGTTTATTTTGTTAATAGCTACCGGTTTCGCGAAATTTCCTTCGTATCCTCAGGCACAGATGGCTGTAGGATGAATATTGAAAAATGAAGAGCAATGGGAAAATACAACCTATCATGACTTACAGTGGACCACAGGAGTCAAATTCAAGACATGTCAAACTTTGTGTGTCAAAAATTGAAAATAAGCACAATATAAAATGGAAGTTTTGGATGGATACAATAATGGGTCGTTTAAAAATATATCGGCACATTTTATGTGCCGATGATGCTGTGTTAAATTCTCAATTAACAACTGATATACCACCAATTTGTTCGGTGTTGTTTGATATTCCAGAATGATTCATCTAGTTGCGGTGTGAGGTCGACGTTTGTTGCGTGTTTGTGTTGTGTACTTTCTCTACTACATGATTCGATCTACCAGCTGTCAATTGTCAACGTCAAGTTAGTTTTGTTGTTCGTTTAGCGTCGTATTCGCATTGTCTAGTGCGCTTGAGCATCAGATTTTGATCAACTCTAAAAAATTTTACTAATGTCCGCATGTAAATGTCATGGTTATTTGTATTTTGTATATGCTTATATTTGTTTTATTTTTAAATGACCCATGATTGTATCCATCCAAAACTTCCATTTTATATTGTGCTTATTTTAAATTTTTGACACACAAAGTTTGACATGTCTTGAATTTGACCCCTGTGGTCCACTGTAAGTCATGATAGGTTGTATTTTCACATTGCTCTTCATTTTTGAATATTTCTCTTACAGCTATCTGTGCCTGAGGATGCGAAGGAAATTTCGCGAAACCGGTAGCTATTAACAAAATAAACATTTAAAAACCTTTGGAGTTGTGAGAGTTTTTCATTCCTTACTTATTATATATATATATATATATATATATATATATATATATATATATATATATATATATATATATATATATATATATATATATATATATTTACGTATTTCGGAAATGGCTTATTCATAGTTATTTTATAGTTTTATAAAATAGGGTTGTATTTTTTGCGGAAACTTAATAATACAGACCAAAAACTATTTATGATAGTTTCTTGTCCGTTCTCATGTTGATAATTTCAAATAGCGCCCTCTTGTAAATATTTGTAATAGGTGCTTGTATTTTTGTCGATGGAAGATCATCCACTTTTACCTTAAAATTTTGTCAGATGGCGCTGTATGACACTTTCCAAATATTGGATATTTTCATTTTGGTTAGATCATACAGTTCATTTCTCATTTGTAGTTAATATGTGCACATCACAAGGCCTAGAGAACCTTCGAATAAAACATTTAACTCTAATTTACGTTTGCATCTAAATCTATCTACGTTTTAAAAAAATTACTGGTACTTAATCTTAAAAGGCTGTTAATTCATTTTATTGTATCTGCTATTCAATCCATAATATTATAACGTTTCAACAGGGTGATCGTCTTCACCTCTGGTTTTTTAAATTTTATTTAATTATCTAGTTTCGCTCAAAAGGAACTCCTACGCTTTCTCGTACGAGTAACAAAGCCGATCGAACATGATGTGCACGGAATTCACTTCGTTTTCAATATCCTTCTATAAGGAACACCCTCAAGAACATATTTCACGTGAGACCGGTAAAATATATTCTTGGTTTCGAGGACGCGCATAAAATCGAAATCAAGCATCCGTCTTTCGCTTGAAAAGTCGTCAGCTTGAACCTTTTGGATATCACTTGGTGCTTTCATCGGCGTAATATCAGCTCTAAAGTGAAATATGCTTTCGAATGACGGAGCTGGTTCATTTAGACGAAATGCTTTTGCGATCTTTAGATCGCTAGGATACGAGAAACCATCAAGTGATGCCTAGTTTGGAAAGGATTCAAAGTAGTTTCTTCTTGTCTCAACAGTTTTTGATACACAATAAATAAAAGAGACGAGAGTTTCTTTGACACTCTATTATGCATACATTTCAAACTTTTAAATGAAACGACACTTGGCTCAACTGTCACTATATTAATAGTTATTTATGTACCGAGTGCGTTATATAGATCCTAACACCCGATGGGCGTTAGGATCTAGTAACGCACGTGATGCATACAAGATTCTATTTTTCACGAAAAAATTATGTTATCATAATGAAAAATCGATTTTAAAATCGGTTCATTGCTCCTATACTTTCCATTTTCCTTCTCATAGTAGGCATGCCATTTGTTGATATTTTGACGTTTGTGAATATTTTTGTCATCATATTTAGTGAATGTCAGTGCTGTTTTCTTTGTATAGTCTTATAAAAATAATGGAAATGAATTTACCCAAGAATATCATAGAAAATGCAGCCAAAGCTGCGAATAATAAATGCACTGCCGGAGAAATCCAGAAAGGATTATGAAGTATTTAATCAATGGAGGTTGCTTCGTTTCTCTTCGTACAATGAGCGGGCGTTATGATCCATAACGCCCTAGGGCATAATGAGTGTATTTATAGCAACCGTATCTAAGGTCAAATCAACAAATAATATACAAGTGAAAAATAATAGTTATTTATGCTTTTGAGGTCTTTAGATCGCTTGGATACGAGAAACCATCAAGTGATGCCTATTTTGAATAGAATTTAGAGTAGTTTCTTCTTGTCTCTACAGTTTTTGATACACAATAAATAAATGAGACGAATTTCCTTTGACTTTCTGTTATACATAAATTTCGAAGTTTAAAATTAAACGACACTTGGCTTAACTTTCACTATATTAAAATAACCAAGTACTGTATTTAACATTCGATATCTTTCAAGTTATAAAATCATTATCAGGACTGAGTCTTGAGTACCTAATTATTTTAATTAAGTGGAACTTAAGCAAAGTGTCAGTTTATTTTTTATGATATTTCAGCAAGTGATGTGCGAGAATTCAATCTCATTCATTATATACTGAAAAAAAAGGTACAAAGAAATAAATGGAAAGAATACTCTATCGCAGCGAGCTGCATAAGAAGAGCAGGTTTTCATAACGTAGCTATCCAGGTTGAAAAATATATTCATTAAATTATGATTTTTTCCAAATAAAAAAAAATGCGCCCTCTAATGTGTGAACAATATTTATTTCCTCCCCGGGAGATTAACCCTCCAATCAATTCGTATCAAAACCAATCACATCCACGAAACTATTTACTTACAAACTTTCAACCCTATTTCTATGAAATTGCGCCCTTTATCGTGTAAACAAGATTTATTTCCTCTTCCGGCTGGTCAACCCTCCAACCTATTCATATAGAAATAAATAGCATCCAAGATATCGTACGAAACTACCTACAAGTTTCAACCCTAAGGTGACAAAATTGCGGTTTTATCGTGTAAACCAGATTTATTTCCCTATTGGGTCAACCCCCAACCAATTCGCATTAAAACCTATCCCATTGAAACTACCTACTCACAAACTTTCAATCCTATTGCTCCAAAATAACGCCCCTTATCATGCAAACAAGATTCATTTCTTCCCCCAGGGGGTCAACCCCCCAACCAATTCGAACTAATTCCATTCAAGATATCATGCGAAACTACCTATTTACAAACTTTCAACCCTATTTCTTCAAAATTGCGACCTCAATCGTGTAAACAAGATTTTTTTTCCCCAGGGGGGTCAATCCCCCAACCAATTCGAACCAAAAACAATTCCATCAAAGATATCATACGAAACTACCTATTTACAAACTTTCAACCCTATTGCTCCCAAATTACGCCCTTTATCATGCAAACAAGATTCATTTCTTCCCCCAGGGGGTCAACCCCCTAACCAATTCGAACCAATTCGAACCAATTCCATTCAAGATATCATGCGAAACGACCTATTTACAACCTTTCAACCCTATTTCTTCAAAATTGCGACCTTTATCGTTTAAGCAAGATTTATTTTCCCCCCAGGGAAGCAATCCCCCAACCAATTTGAACCAAAACCAATCCCATCCAAGATATCATACGAACTTCCTATTTACAAACTTTTTACCCTATTGCTTCAAAATTGCGTCCGTTATCGTGTAAACAACGCTAAAATACATAAGCACATACATACATACGAACATATTATTATTATTATTTATTATTATTATTAATTACAATCAAATTTGTTACAGGTTTTCTATCTATAATATAATAAATTTATTCTATATTAATTAGTTTGGTACCTAGAAAACTCAATTCCTGAATGTACCAATGTTCTAACAGTTCCAATACTTATTTATATACCTAAATTTAAATTATAGACAGTGTACTACAAATCAATAAATCAAAACAATTCAAACCAAATCAAACAGACAATTCAAGGTAAATAAGCAGAACATTCAAGGAAAATAAGTCAAAGTAATGTTGCAAAATTTTCAATATTATTCGCTATAAAGGACTTACATCTCTGGATATAACTTTTTTTGTTAAGTTCCACTCTTATTGCTATTGGTAAGATATTGTGAATTTTAACACCCAGATAGTCAATAGATCTAGGGCTTAAATTTGTAGTGCTATTAGGTATTTTAAGGTTTTCTTTAGCATTAAATAAGATTTCGATATATATAATAGCAAACACTCAAAATAAATAAAGATCTTGTTGAAAGGATCTTCTCATTATAAATTTGACATGTTGGAAACATTTTATTTTTTCGAAAAATGATTTTAAGTATATAGTTTTGTACTGTTTTTAAAGGTTTTAGTGTATTTTCATATGAACTTCCCCATACAATTATGGCATATCTTAGTAGAGATTCCACAAGAGCTCTATAAACACAAATCAGAAGATGTTCGTTCAACATCTCTCTAATGGTATAAAATTTCCGAATTAATTTTCTTATATTGATTGTCAGCCTTATTACATTTTGTTTCCATTTGAGATTGCGATCAATAATTACTCCTAAATATTTGGTGTATTGTACCTCTTTTATTGCATTTTCAAATCCATTCACATTTATGCTATCATAATTGGGTCGATTTGCCATTGTTAGGGAGAAAGCTATATAGTTAGTTTTGTCAACATTTAAAGTAAGTTTAAATGAATCAAGCCAATTTTTTTATTTACTCAGACCATGAGCGGCGTATTCATATACTTCTTCCCACGTTTCCCCTACAAATTTTACAACGGTATCATCAGCATATGAAACTACCATACCATGCTCGAGTGGAATATCAGTCAGAGAATTTATGTATAAAGAAAATAGTAAGGGTCCCATGACCGTTCCCTGTGGTATGCCAATTTGAACTTCTGCAGTGTCACTATATAAGTTATTGATTTTGGTCATCTGTTTTCTACCTGTAAGATAACTTTTGAAAACTTCAGACACGACACCTCTGACACCATAACTGTTTAAAACATCAAAAAGAGTATCATGAGGCACCGTGTCAAAGGCCTTTGCAAGATCTAGAAAAGCTGCTATACATTTTTTACCTTTATCAAGATGGTTTGAGATTGTTCTTGTGACTTTAAGTATAGCATCGGTAGTACTAATGCCATTGCGGAATCCGAACTGGTTTTCGGACAGAATGTTATTCTCAGTTAAGAAATTAGAGAGTCTTTCTTCAAGGCATTTTTCGAATATTTTTGTAAAGTTAGTTATAACACTGATTGGTCTAAAATTTGTTATTTTTGTTTTATCACCAGCTTTGTAGATGGGAGAAACGACAGAAGTTTTAAAACACTCAGGGACAGATCCTGATTTAAATATAAGATTTATTATATGGGTTAACGGATTAATTATATATTTGTGGTACTGTTTTATGATTTTTGCTTGTATTCCATCATAACCAGGCGAACAGTCATTCTTGAGTGAATTTATATGTTTAATGATTTCATTTTCATTTACAGGTTTTAGAAACATAGAGCTCAACGAATCATATTGTACTTTATAAATGATAGTAGGAGATTTGATTTTATTGGCCATTGTTTTACCTATATTGATGAAAAAGTTGTTACAATATTCAGCCATTTTTTTTTTATTTGTAAATAATTTGTTGTTATCATCTTCAATTTCTATGTTATCCGAATGGTCCTTGGTTTCATTAACTGCATCTGATATTATACGGTAAATTTTTTTAAAATCATGTTGATGCGTATTTATTTTTGTTTCATAAAAATTAAATTTTTGCTTATTAATAATTTTGTTTAAATTATTTCTGTAATTAATGTAGTTATCTTTGTTTTCTGCAGTGTTATTATTCAAGAGTAATTTTTTTAATTGATCACGTTTTTTGATTGCTATAATAAGGCCTGTAGTTATCCACGGTTTTAGTTTCCTATGTTCTGTGTAGTAAATTGTTTTATGTTTTGTAGCTTTTTCCACAAACATGTTAAATTTGTTGGTAAATTTTAGTACGGCAGTTTCTGAGTCATGTGTTTCCAAAACCTCCGCCCAGTTTTCACCGGTCAATAGGCCTTCAAATACTTGATGATTAAAACTTGTGGATACTTTAGATGCCTGCTTATTCCTCCCCAGAACTTCCCCACGTGAAAAGTAAATCATTATGGGGTAATGGTCACTTATATCGTTTTCAAGTATAAATGTATCATGTTGAAATGAACTTGTTTTAAAACAATTTCTTACAAAAATATGATCCAGACATGAGCTGCTGGTTGATGACACTCGTGTAGGGCCATTTATGGCACTCGAGAATCCAAAAAAATGTAAAAGGGAGAGATACTGGTTGACCTCTGCATCTTCTTTGCTAGAAATATTAATATTCATGTCACCAATCAGAAGCTCAATCTGCGTTTTGCTTCTGTTTGAGTAATAATCACCCAGATCATTAATAAATAGTTGTGCATTAGTGGAAGGTGGTCTATAACCACAAATAATTTCATAGTTAATGTTATAGAGACTAAAACTAACTTGGCATAAACTAACCTTTGATATGTTAAAATTTAAGTTTGTAACTGTGGCATTAATATTTTTCTTTACATGAATAACTGTGCTATCATTTTTATTAAAGTTTGCTCCATTATAGTAAACATGAAAGTTGTGAATGTTATAAAGATTAATGTTCTCGATAAACCAACTTTCAGTTAGCATAATAATATCACAATTTTTGAAATCATAGGTTTCAAGAAATATGAGTAGATCATTGAAGTTTTTATGTATGCTACGTATATTAAGGTGTATAATGCTTAATGTTTTGTTATTTGACCCGATTATGATTTTGACTGTATCACAGTTTGTTGTACCTTGCACCTCCTCGTCCAACAGGTCCAGTTGTTCGCCAATCTCTACTTCAGACATGTTGTTCGCCATAGTTTCCACCATAGTCTATTTTACTGCGCAATATTTGTAGATGGTATTTATATGTTGGACAATCAGGACTATTGGCTTCATGACCAACTTCAAGTTTTTGGTTGTATTTCGTGTTTACTCGAATGCAATTAATGCATTTCTTATCTCTAGTTTTTTGGCAGCTGCGAGTGCTATGTTTTTCTGCACAATATCCACAGCTTTCCGTTTGGTCTTTACATTGATTACCTTATGATATAGTTCCTGGCACTTATAGCATCTTTGTATAGATATATCTTCATAAACAGGGTACCTACTTCATTCAATAAACAATTTTTTATTGTAAATCATCTTGTGAAACACATTAATTGATGCTTGTCCGAATATTGTATTTGTATTATTATATTTATTTTCTTTAAGATATGTGATAGTTATGCTGTCATTATCATCAACATAACCATTTTGTTCACGTATGCATGTTTCTAATTCGTTTGCATTTAAATTCCCACTGTATCCGATAATCTTGAATTTAGGTTGCTTCATTTTGGTAACTTGGATGTCATAGTTAGGTAAGTTTTTCTCAGCTTCTTCTTTAAACAATTCAAGATCTTGCTTATTGTGACATTTAACTAACATACCGCCATTCTTGGTTGGTCTAATATTTTTAATGCCAATTTTTAGATCAGATGGATTAACCTTTGTTTGAAGGTCTTTTCTAGTGTTCTCTATATTTTGTGATTTTCTGGGGATAATCAGTATACTAGGAATGTTGTTAATTTTCTGTTTATCGGTCGAGCTGCTATATCTTGCCTGTACTACGCCACTCTAGGTAGGTACGGTATTAACCTTCTGCTGTACCAGCTCCAGGTCTTTAATTCTATTTTTAAGTAACTCTATGATTTCATCTTTACTTTCGATAATGTTTATTTTATCTTGTATAGTTTGATTAAGCAATTCAAATGTATCAAATTTGGTGCATTTATTACATAAAAATCTTAGAATTCTACCACTACGAAGTTCCAACACTTTAATTTCTGATGCAGTAGCTTTACTACATTTTGTACATATGTTTGAGTTACAACCATCACAAGGGAAAATTTCTGAACTTACAGGCTTTTTTTCCTTACACTCATCACATTCCATATTGCTCATATGGTTGGAATATCCTTACCCTCCTTACAATGTGTAAAGTTCATTTCACAAGGATACTAATTACGGACCTGTTCACTAATCTGAAAAACCTCCAAGTTTATCTTTATCACATCTGTTTTAACTTTGACAATCTAATTTTTTGTTAGAAACCTCCAGAGTAGATTGTTCCAATTAGTGATGTTAAGTAATGATTTTCTTGAAATATTTTAATTTGTAGCGATGTGTATTAGATCACTTGATAGATCTTAAAATTTGCCACACGCTGACACTGAATTCTAGTAATAAAAACACACGTAAACTGCCGATTTTTGCTTATATTCAAGAGCATACAAATGTGGTCTGTCTCTTACAACAGATGATCAATTTATATATATATACATATATATATATATATATATATATATATATATATATATATATATATATATATAGATATATATATATATATGAAACTGAGGTTTTGGTGCCTAGCATCATAAAAAGTCATGAAACGAAAAGCTATCTTGGTCCTAGGTCCAACTTTGCTAATCGTACCCATTTCAACAAGCAGGTTTTCAAAGTGAAAACCTGCTAAAAGTTCGATAAGCTTTTAATGAAGAATAAATCAATTAAAGAATAGCAACAAAATTGTAATTATCAATTTTTTTGAAACTATAAAAATAGACATTTTATTATAGGGGAACCAATAGGAGTCTACACGTAAGAAGTAAAAAATTACGTATGTATTTGCCTTTGAATATTTTTCGTTATTCTGTTTTGTCTCTGTTATAAAAAACGTCTTCTGCATCACTTAAAATAATAACCTTTCCCGCCCTTTCATCTGAATTCAGTGATCCAGAACAGGCGAGCCCCAATTTTGGCTTTGACACGAAATTATTGGATGGGGTCGATACCGACGTCTCGAGACGCAATCAATTACTTTCTGTTATCGACATCTGGGTGGCTGGTGACGAATTTCAGTGCCGTCGCTGCAATAAGGGAAAACTATCAATAATATACGATGATATTGAATCGAAGAAGCATTAGCTATGTTCAAGTATTTATCACTCAAATAATGCTGCAGATGCTTACTTGAATGAATCAATAAATTTTCTAGTTCATAAGGACTATATAATTTCAGAGAAAAATTTCAAACAATATAGAAGTTTGACACCTAACAATCATATTTTTTATGATGTTTATTTTCTGTGCTGTTATTGTATTTTGCTCAAGTACGAGGACTGCGCCTTATTATTAAATATAAGATTACAGCGCACCACGACTATAAGGCCTATTTTGCTTCTTTTTTTTATTTTTTAATCGAGGTTAAAACTTCAAAAGCGATACCGGTTGCTAACCCGGCCTGTGTCGGATTCAATAGTTGATATATATATATATTTATATATTTATATATATATATATATATATATATATATATATATATATATATATATATATATATATATATAAATATATATATATATATATGCAATATTGTCTACCCACTAAAAACACCTCTGTTCTTTCGGTTTCCGGGCGTTAGCCTACTAAACCTCCAGTCTCGCACTTAGATTAGGACTCACGTGCTGCGGTCAGCACTAGAACCTGTTCTCTTCCTTGTGTCTATATTTCAAGACCCAAGTGTATGTCTCTCTGCGTCGCGGCGCATTAAAAAGATTCCATTGCTCGCCTAACTAATTTCCGAAGAAATCTAGGTACAGCTAATGGATGGAATTACCTGAAAATAAAATAATTATTAGTCCAGTTGATCTCTAGGTCTTTTGTAATAGACTCTCGTTCTTTGTGCGTCCTCTTCTGGATCGTAGTTTGTCAATTCTCTGAGCTCTTGATTTTGATGCTCTTTTATTGCCGTAAATATATTTTGCGCTTTTCTCTTCATAAATTCTTTGATAGGTTCCCATTCAATATCTCTGTGTATTTGTTCATTTCGAACATACCATGGTGCTCCCAATGCGGTTCTAATAAATCTATTTTCCGTACTTGCTATCCGGTCTAGGTTGCTTTTTGCAGTGTATCCCCACGCTACTGATCCGTACGTCAGTTGTGGTCTGGCTATGGCCCTTATCAGGGCTATCTTGACTATGTTCGTCATCTTGCTCTTCTTATTGATGAGTGGATACAGCTGCGCCATTGCTGTTTTTGTCTTTTGTACTGCTTTGTTTACATGTTTTCTCCATGTTAATCTCGCATCCATAAAACCCTCTTCAGAGCTCGCTACTAGGCCATCTACAGCTCGACTTGTAGTTAGAGTACTGATAAACTCCATCTGGGAAGGCTCAAAGGAAGTGACAAGCTTACTCCCACAAGTGGCTTGTTCGAAGCATTCATTCCATTGGCTTGTAACGGCGAGGCGTTCTGTCACTAGATGAACAGTAGTTTCCTCCTCCTCCGCACAGAAACTACACTCGTCAGTTTCTGATGAATCTATTCTCATCAGATGCTTCCAGAGGCGACAGTGTCTAGTAGGGAAGCCAGTGAGGAGGTATAATTTCTTCTAACTGAGATCCAGATTTCCATTTTATCTTGCATTTTAGAGTTCCGAATTAACTTTGCGGAGAGGTCCATCCCTGGAAAATTTCGCCAGAGTATTTCTCTTTCGTTTTTCTTCTCCTGAAACTATTCCTTATAGGTGCATTTTCCTATAGTACGAAAGGTTCTGTGGCGTTCGTACACTCTTTTTGGCAAGTGCATTGGCCTTTTAGATTTCTTCGACACCCCAGTGACCGGCAACCCAGTCTCTAGGAATCTTGTTATTGTTGCCTATATCATTGAAAACTGTGTCATAAGAACCCATCATTGAAAAAGAAAAATGTTTGACAAAATATCTTCATTTCTCAAAAAATTCGCTAATGTTCACAGGATTGGATTCTCTGTTTACAAAAAATATTGAGCCCTTCAAAATAATTTAATCACAAACTCTATCTCTCCAATGTTATCTTATCTTGTATCATCAGGTCATTTGTTTAATTTAAGACAGCTGCGGTATAATTTTATACTCTACAGGTGGACTGGATCTAAAATTATCTTTAGTCAAGTCACTGATCAAAAAGTTCCTTCATTCACGAATAATTTAATTTTTTATAGGTAATTCTTCCAATTTCTGTTCCTTGCAGTGTAATTAGAACATTGTTTCTATATTGAAACGTCATTCAAGAGAAGCGACGTTTTTTTGATCAACATATAATGGAGGAATGTTAGTTTTATAACTGTGGCATATAATATTTATTGGAAATCTCAGAAAACAGGATTCAGTTCACGTTTTTTTTTATATAACTGCAATGGCCTCTCCTGAAATACCTTCAGTCAAGTTTATTGATGTAAATTCTTTAATAAGTTGAAATCACAACAGCGAAAAGGGTTCTGATATTTATTAAACAAGAAAACGGCGTCATGGGATACCAAATAGGAACGAAGTTTCTTCGGATAATATAGAAGGACCACAATTTGCGAAAACGAAACATGTGAGTGTCGGGGCGCACGACAGAAGTGATAACTTATACTAATCCAAGTTGAAATAATTAATATTGAAATGTGGGGCTTAGAGATTGTAAATAAAAAAATTAAAAAATCCAGGAGTCACCTCTGGGATTCGAACCCAGAAATACGGCACACCAGGGTTCAGTACTTAGACCACTCGGTCGTCAACGCAATGTAAAATATAGACGCAAGAGTGTTTATAACGAGAGGATAACGTGTCGCCACGCTATATAATTGAATATAAACCTACAATACGTAGTCATTATTTTATGGAACAACTTTGTAAAGCTTTATTTTTCATTTTCATTATGCCATATCTGATTCCTGTAGAAATCTGTTCTTTTATACATATAACTTATACACAATTATTTCGATGTTTCACATCTGAAGTTTTCGAGTTGCTTGTACATGAATTAATGAGTACATATAATGCATTGGCGATTGACGTGGTGGAGTGGGATCAGAAAGAGAAGGGCTGAGAGAACGGAAAGAAAGAGGAAGAAAGAGAAAGGTATACAATATTTGCTTGTGTTAACTAAAAAGCGTGACTTTCGTCAGTCTACTTTCGTTAGTCTATTTCCGTCACACTTTTAGTCTCGCATATTTTTCCGTTTGGTCCCGTTTTTTCGTCAAAAAAAATGTCATTGCCAAGTCTGAAACCTACATTCATTTATCAGAGAGGCTCAATTTCTACAGGCTTTAAATTAGCTTCACCTATCGAATGGAATCTTGTGACGTTATTTTCACCTACTTAAAAATGTCTTATTATTTTTAAAATCTGCATACCTAAGGACCGATGAGAATACAATCATTCATTTTTTCCTTATATATTGACCAGGATCATCGCGACAGAGATAATTTCAGTTTCCCAGCTACTATTTCTTTTCTTTTCGTTTTGGTACTGAAAAACGAGACAATAAGTTATAGTTTGAAAAAAATATGAAACAGCATTTAATAGACAACATAACTAATAAGTAGTTATTCATTTTATTGTGAAATTGGAAGGGGGAATGTGTTTGATATCAAATATTACAAATATTTCATTATATATTAATAAAAGTAAAGTTGCTATACAAATATAGTAAGAGGCACGTATTTATAATAACATAAAATATCTTAAATTTTCAGTTTCGTTTGCTTGATATAGAATATTACGAATATCTCATATATTAATAAAAGTTGAGTTATTATACAAATACAGTAATAATCACATTCTCATTTTCAGAATAATATAAATTCTTTTACTTTTTAATTCGGTTTGCTTTCAAAGCGTGGTTTTTAGTTTTTTTAAATGAAAACTTCTAATAGGACAATTCCATCCTTGATTTTCGTTTAGGTGTTTATTCAAACTGTTCATCTCATCAAGTAAGCCGATAGTCTTTACCTAAATTCATCGAACAAGAGAGATAGGAGAGAATATTTAATAAATCACGGAAGAATGCAAGGAGCTTCTTCTCGTCTTCGTGTTTTCTTAACTTTGACGGAAAATTCAGGAAAGCTACTTCATAAATCAAAGATAACGGAGTGACTCAGTTGTGAAAAATGAACTGGAAAATTTAAAATAATGAAAAGTGAAATCCATGAATGAGTTTTATTATACAAAAGCTATATTTCAAACAATGACCTAATTAATTATTGTAGGAGATATTTTTGTCACCATAGTATCTTTCTACTAATTTATACTCAACTTATCATCCATCTGAACAAGGAAATCTTTTTGACAGTGGAAAATTTTCACTAGTGCTTGAATTATTTCCGGAAATTTTTTCGAAGGAACGCATTTTTTTAAAATTTTCTAGAAAAATGCGTGACTGAGGAAACATTTCCGGATATTAATTCAAGGACGCGGGGGATTCGGTAAGAAAATTTCACACCTAAAATTAATTTGAAAAAAATCTGACATGTTTCATTTTGAAGCTTATCATATGATAGGTGTCAAGAAAAAATTTCCACTTATTGATTTTGTTCACCTAGCTTGGCAGGAAGAGAAAAATTTCCGATAAATTTGAGGGTCGTCATTGGTAACTGTCGAAATGAAAGTGTGTGATTGGCTTAGAATGACAGGTGTGAAATTTTCAACTAAATGTTCAAGAAAGCAGAATATATAGTCTTACGATCGAAAAGTTTGATATATATATATATATATATATATATATATATATATATATATATACCTATATGTATATATATATATATATATATATATATATATATATATATATATATATATATTTATATATATTTATCATGTAAATAAAACTTAGGTTTTTGATAATATTATTTGTTAAACAAAACAAATGTTTCCTCGAACATAGTGGCTTCTTCAGATGATTAATTCAATATATATATATATATATATATATATATATATATATATATATATATATATATATATATTATATATATATAATATATATCTATATCCTTCGTAACCGAGTATTTCATCGATGGAACTCGTTACCAGCTGACGTTGTTACGGCGCCTACTTTAAATACTTTCAAAGCTCGGTTAGATGCATATTTTGCTGCACGTGTGCACTAATGTTATATTGTATCTTTTTTTTCTTTTTAGAGTTTTCTGGGGTTTTGTTACCCTCTACTCTTAACCTTTGTAATAATAATAATAATAATAATAATAATAATATATATATATATATATATATATATATATATATATATATATATATATATATATATATATATAATAATTTTGAAAAAAATATTCTGTTATTGGAAATATTTTGTTTGTGTTTATTACTGATGATTAATATGTTGTTATTTCATTATCTGGTACTATTTTGAAGCAACTGTAGTTTGAGTTTATTGGATATTACCTGTTACCTGTTGATGCATTTTCTTTATTATAGTTTCCTTTGTGAATAAATATTCAATTTATACTGGCAACGCCATTAATCCTCTACTAATGTTATTTCAGTTATTGACAAGTTCACAGACAAGATTCTATTTTATCTATGATTAATATTCATAATCATAACAACAATGAAAATTATGCAGTTTGATGACATATCGGTTCAACAGAAATCTATTGATTAGTTTATCTCATCCCCATAGTCATTATGGGGAATTAGATGAACTGGGATAGTCCCGCATCGAAGTCATCTGATTGTGAATTGATGAAATGATTAGAGTGTACAAATTGAATGGGAATTATAAGCCGTCGAATGAAGGATTTACGAAATGGAATGCAGTGACGACTTCGATTAGTTGATGAGGAATCCGAAAATATACCAAAGCCTATAATTATGATTCTGTAGGAATCAGGGGCCACTAGGTGGCTCCGTAGTTCAGTGGTCAGTGCGTTGGGCTACTGAACAGGAAGTCGGCCGACGAATCACGGCCGAACCAACGAATTAATGCGGAGCCACCTCTCGGAAGGCAATGGCAAACCACCGAGAAGTATTCTGCCTTGTAAAGCCTCTCTATAAAGACATTCGGAATCGCCGTGAAACTGTGGGTCCTTTCTATTCGTGTATCACTGTATCAAGCACAACACGAACAGTTGTAGAGAGGTCGCCTACGCCCGAAACCGGGTACGGTACCGGAAGAAGAAGAAATTTATTATTCAACCTAAAAACTCAAAACTTGAGAGCAGCTGAGCTCCCTCACTAACGTCGTATTTCCCCATCTTATGATACATAGGTAATGATTATTGTTCCTATAACACAATTTGGAGGATCTGTGGAGGTGAGAAGCCTACATCAGAATGTCTTTCGTTGAAAAAAATTATTTAAGACACCTAAAGATGTAATTTTGTAACCTCAAGTCAATCCACGTGAATTTTTCATATAACTAAATACAAAAAAAAAATAGAAGCAAAAATAAATACTGGCCCCTCAAAATATTAACAATTGAAAAAAATTCACTCAAGGAAAACATTGTCTTCAGATATTATTCAATGAGATAGCAAAAAGCGTACCTACATGAGCTATAAATAACTGAAACCTCATCATGGTTCCATGAAATTGATATATGAACTCACCAGAAAGAATATTTTCTTTTAATCATGCTAGAGAGTTACAATTTTATTCGATTGAATTTTCGTCGATTCAGCCAATCAACCCTGATGATTGGAACATGAGTCGTTCGAAACGTGTTATCGTTTCAAAGGCAGCCTCACTTGCTGTGATCGTAGGGGACTTGATATAAGAAAACGACGGAAATGAATTAAATTAGAAATGGATTGAGTTCGATTTTGATGTCAGGAGAAATGAAGTTGTTTCTACAGAGTGACATCGCCGTTTTGTTGCAAATGGAAAATTTAGGTATATAACGTAAAGCCAAAAATATCAATTATATACCAGTGATTTCCCAATATGAATATATATGAATATATATATATATATATATATATATATATATATATATATATATATATATATATATATATATATATTTATTCTATATTCCAATGTTTCGGATACCTAGTCATTTCAAGGACTAGTTAAATTATCTTCTTAACTAGTCCTTAAAAAAGGATTTGTCAAGCCGAAACGTTGGAATAAATGATTAAATATCAAACACAAATGAATCTCAATTTAAGCTAAGCCACATTCCCAAAAAAATTACTAAAATTATCACATATATATTTCTGGCTTAAGAATAAAGATTTCAATATATATATATATATATTTATATATATATATATATATATATATATATATATATATATATAAATATATATATATATATATATATTCATATTCTCTTTTGTCGGTTGTTTGCATTCACGAACAATAGAGGAATATTATAAGGTTAAATGTCACTTGAAAATCAGGACGATCTTATGAAAGTGAAATTGGCCTCAGTTGAAATTGTCCCTTTCATCCTTATGAATTGAATCCTCCTCGACCCACATTCAAAAGCGAATTATTAAAACTTCAGAGTCACCGCGAAATATTCAAATGTCACCAGTCAGATGAGATTTATGAAAATTTAATTTCGACATTATATTATCATTTATAGAGCTATTTTCCTTTATCTCCCGACGACCCGCAGTAATGAATCTAATTGTTTTCGTTCCCTGTCCCATTCAGCCAAAATTTTCCACGATAACTCCAAAACTATTTGTTACCCTCACATAATGGAAAGGGCGTCGTCTCTGTTTTTGACATTTATCCCTGAGCATCTTTCAGGAATTTATACGTTATAAGATACAATTCGAAATTCGAGTAATATCTAACTAAGGATCTGGGATCACTTCCAGCATAGATATACATATATCATATATAAACAATTTTACCAGCTACTCTTTTGTTTGAATTTTCGGAACGAAGTTCCTTTATTTGACTATATACAGAAGATTGTTTTTTCAGACAATTCAGCTTTAACATACTAAAATCTTTTCCTGATGTCTGATGGAGTTCTCAGTTCGTTTCGGCATGACTCTATTTTTTTTTATAACATACTAAAATTTCAGACCGCTAGCGATTTTCGTTTGGAAATGAATAATTTTTCGGCGACCGTTAAAACTCAATTTTTCGCACCACCCACATGGTCAATTAAGCATGCTAGGTGAAAACTATTTTGGAAATCATTATTTTCAATCGAAGTTGCCTCAATAAAACCAATCTCAATCAGAAATGAAAGGTTGAAAATTTATATTATATCTTGAAGTTGACGAAAAATTTTTTGAAAATTAAAACTTTTTTTCTCCATCGAAAGTTGCTTTCAGCATGTAATTTGGGTTGAAAATTACATTGCTGAGGATAGTTTTCGTCTCAAA
Organism: Cynegetis impunctata; assembly: GCA_030704885.1. Lineage (NCBI taxonomy): Eukaryota > Metazoa > Arthropoda > Insecta > Coleoptera > Coccinellidae > Cynegetis > Cynegetis impunctata. The sequence continues at coordinate 1,298,234 of JARQZK010001449.1, read as the reverse complement.
TGTTTATTTGACTATATACTGAAGATTGTTTTTACCGAGCATACTAATGATAATGTAAATAAATAAAGAACATCTGCGTTTACTGTAGTACAAGACGTTATGCGACAGAATTGCCATCTGAAGCTCTAATATTCAACTACTAAACGAATACATCAACAAATAGCGTGTATTTTTTCTCGATCTCTTTTTCTCTCTCGTTCTCTTTCACTCGCTCTCTTTCTCCTCTCGTTCCATGGCTATTTGCTTTATGCTACGTTCTCCCTTTCTCACTCTCTCTCTCAATCGCTCTCTTCCTCTCCTTGGATAAAAACATTCCACATCCGTTTCATCCTTAAGAAATTTTAAATAAGTTTCACTTCAAAAAATTAAAAAGATTTTGACACTTACTATCGGTTCTTTTGTTAATAATATAGGGTTTGTATATATTTTGTATGGAAATGTGGTTTGATGGTTTTTTATTTCTATGTTTTATATTGTTTAGTTCTCATCATTTTCGCTTTGTCAATAAATTGTATAATTTTGAAGACAATAAAGCTTATTTTGATTTGATTTGATTATGTAAACACATGTTTCATATTTCAGTTGCAACAAATCAATAATAACTAAGAATTATGAATTATTGTATTTACTGATAAAGTTCATAATTAGTCCATATTTTTATAAGAATCAATAATAAAACATAACCTAAAATAATCATTGATTATACTTTTATTACTATTCTTTGATTTCGTTTATTTTCCTTTAATTAATCTGAAACGTTTTTATTTGATTCATGCCTGCTGTTCAATACATATAAAACAGCGAAAGGAACTTCGTTCTATCTGAGTGTCGCTTCCCGTATTTTTTAAAACTATTACCAAGCGTCTGAATAGATCTCGCAGTCAGACGCTGTGAAGCGTCGTACAATCCTAGATTTCCAAAATAAACACAACCACTGAAAATAACTGATCCCAAAATGTCCCGTCCAATTGTCAGGAGCCCTGAAGTGTTAACAGGATAAACGTTTGTCATCCCTGCAAGTTCCACTTCCTTTGCTGAACCCTAGACATTTAAATTTTAAATTCATTGTGTGGATCTGGGATTTATCTGTTTGTTTCACCTCTTCTTGGCTTCTGAGTAGATTTATTCAGACAGGGTCTGTTATTCCGAGATTCGCATTAGAGTTTCCAACGGTTGAGGAAGCAGATATTTTCAAGTGCTATTGCTGTGGTGGGACGTTTAATTTTTATAGGTACATTATCGATTTTATCCTACGGTTATTGGGATCTGACATGGAGGCGGAGCTTAGGTGATAACGTCAAAATATGGCGTCTCAAAACCAACTTTCAAATAGTTATTTATGTACCAAGTGCGTTATATAGATCCTTATGCCCTGAGGGAAACATTCGGCCCGAGGGCCTCTGGCCCGAGTGATGAATGTTGCCCGATGGGCATAAGGATCTAGTAACGCACGCGGTGCATACAAGATTTTATTTTTCACGAAAAAATTATTATATTATGATGAAAAAGCGATTTTGAAATCGTTTCATTGCTCCTATTCCTTCTCATAGTAGGCATGTCATTTGTTGATAGTTTGACGTTTGTGAATATTTTTGTCATCATATTCAGTGAATGTCATGCTGCTTTCTTTGTGTAGTCTTATAGAAATAATGGAAATGAAAATGAATTTACCCAAGAATATCATAGAAAATGCAGCCAAAGCTGCGAATAATTCATTGCCGGAGAAATCCAGAGTCGTATACGACAAGGATTATGAGGTATTTAATCAATGAAATTTGCTTCATTTCTCCTAGTACAATAAGCGGGCGTTTTGAATCCATTATGCCCGCAAATGCGGGCATAATGGCCTAGGGCATAATGAGTGTGTTTATAGCAACCGTATCCAAGGTGAAATAAACATATTATATACAAGTGAAAAATAAACATATTATATACAAGTGAAAAATAAACGAATTATATGAGAGATTTGGAAGTTTTTTGAGTTTTTCCTATAATAATGTTAGTTTTGAGCGAAAGTGTGAAGCCTTATGTAGGTGAAAATTTACTCAAGCGAAAAAATGGGCTGTAAGGATCCAAATTCATAAAACAATATGGAAAAAATGAAGAGAATTCGAGGCCTGGTATCGTGAACTTTACTGCTTTTTGCTTATCTATTTTGATTTGATTTGATTTGAAGTGTAAAATACCTAGTCTTAATCAACTGTATTTGTTTAAGTGATATGAAACTGTTAATTCGAGCTATTTTATGCAGGAAGTTTATAATCGGTCAGATATTATGGGAAATTATCAATAAACATATTTCAAAACTATTTTTTGATGATTCTTTATCACACAATTATTTCTGTAGTAATTTGGGCAAAACATCTTGAAAATTTCACGGAAAACATTTATTCAGTAGTATACAAGGATTCAATGAGAAATCATAATGTTTCAATAATCTAATGTGGTTTTCATAATAAAACACCATCAACAATAATTCAACTCAAGAAGTATTAATAATGAATACTTATAGGTACAAAGAAAAACTTTTTTTTTCCGTGTGTATTCTTCTTATAACTAACTTCAATCTAATAAGCATCATATACATGAATTTGTTACTCCATCACTTCACTTAATCTTCCATGAATTTGTCATCTTCTGAGATCCGAAGGACATATTTATCGATATCACTGTAAAAATTTCTTTCAATAATACCAATAAATTTCCAGGCAACACGGATCCAACAATTTTAAATGTTTTGGCAGCAGCATCTGGAATTTTCATTAATAAAGGGAAATAATCTAAGTTTCAATCATAGGACTTAATTACCTGGAAGAATGTAATTTTTCTTTGTAAAACGCAAAAAATACACCATCATTCTCGGAGATGTGTGATTCTCTTTCTGATTGATTTTCCTTCAATAAATCAATCTTTTCCTTTTCTCCAAAATGATTTTCTCTCAAAACAAAATATTTGTTTATCTTTGGAAACCGATGAAAGCTAATACTTGCATTTGTATATGCTTTAGAATTAAAAATTTTCAAGCAACAACACTCTCTAGACTTCCTGATTCTACGTTTTGCAAAATTAACACTTTCCGTTTCTCACTTTTTGCGACCTCATTTGTAAGAAATCAAAAACTTGTCATGCAACTGCATATGTTGACGTTGGAAATAAAAACTTCATCCATCTGGCCGCCAGAGTTCGCCAGCTGACATGTCAGATCCCAATAAAGAAATCCATTGAAAAGATAACATATAATTCTCATTACAAGTTGGAACGACTCCCCTTGCATTCATAAATTACGTTACACGTTAAGGGCGTGGCTGGGGTCAACAAAGAATAACATCGTGTCACCATGAAGATAAAAGAGTTATAGCTTCTTGTCGCTACATGTATAAATCTAAAGAATTAAAACTATTAACTTCAAGAACATCAAAATATTATCAACTCTATTAATTATGAGGTTCCAATCTGTTTAACTTACGGCGGCTGCGCCAGTTCACTAAATATGTGTAAAAAATGCAGTTCATGATTATAAAAACGAACAAAATATAAATGACAAAGTTAACACCTTAAGGCGAATGAGAAATAATTTTTTTAAAAATTCTTACGTCTTCGAAACCACGAAATATCTTGAGCTTGTTGACGTGAAAGTGAGCATGATTTTCATACCATTTTAATATTTCGTTCTCCCCTGCAAAAAATATATTGCTAATTCACTAGAATCTTCGATTTATTATTTATTTCATAAAAAAAGGTTTCAGAAATGGAAATCTATAATAGTATGTAATATATAAAGTGCTGTATTAGTTTAATAATTATCAAATTTAAAACTGCAAAATATGTGATAGTTCTACTATCTACCCCAGATTACACCATCATGCTAAAAAAAATTAATCTTTTGATATAATGGCATGGAATAGTTTCTCAAAATTCAATATTTCCTACATTGATATTTTATAATCTAGTTATGTATAATATACTTGATGAACATGTTCAGTTTCATATATCACATAAAGTTACCAAGGAAAATTCTTCAATAACTCAAAATTATAAAACAATCTTCCAAGGGAACTGTTGGTTCCTAATATCTTAGGCGCAGGATGCTATGGCTTTTTTTTTTTTTTTAACTCGAGGGACCTACAGTTTAATGCCGGTTCCGAACGGCCCATGGGCTTGTAAACTATGTACATTACCCAACAATTTTTAATCATGTATAACCACTAAATTCCGGACATACACAACACCCAAGAGCGAGGTGGGACTCGAACCCACAATCCTCGGTTTACAAACGGTATAAGGCGGTTCAACTTACCGCTGGTCTACCGAGGCCTCTATGCTATGGCTTGTTATCCATACAGAAATTCGACCTCGATTTGTATTGGGAAATAATGAAAAATATGTCAATTCATTCCAAGTTAAATAAGCTGCACTGAAGAGATCTATTGAGATCGAAACAGCTGTAAGCAGATATTGGGTCGGAGTGACGCGACATTTTCTATAATTCACTGTTGAATTATGAATGCAGAGTTCTTGTCGCGGAATAAGTAACTATAACCAGTACTCTTGGAAGATCGTTTGATAATTTTGAATTATTGAAGAATTTTCCTTATTCACTTTATGTGACATGTTAATATTTCACTTGCGTTTTTCAGTCACATCAAAGTTTCAGTTAAGCAGCAATCGTTAGAGGTTTCCAGCGTGCGCTCATTTGAAAGTAATATTTACGAATTAGCATTACAAGCATTATAGAACAAGATCCCAGAGCCGCCAGACGTCCCTTATTTTCTCAGTAATAAAATTTTTGGGATGAAGTAGTGCTCGTATGTACTTTCAGTGTATGGATACTCGCTATCTTGTGCCGACGGCCAATTTCCAGGTATCAGGTGCTAAAGATGGAAAAAAAATCGACCTACTTCTCTTATTTTCTCACACTTGATTTGTATATATGATACTCAGGGAACTATTTCAATACCTTATGTAAGCTGCCAGACCGATAGTATGGGCCAAACATTCCGCCAGACACACATTAAGTGTGAGTATGACAGTATGAGCGAAGCGAAATGTCATAATTCTCCCATTTTAAGCGCGATAGTGATTATCTATGCGCGTCGAACTCCATTCTATATTTACTGTCTAGTCAAGCATGCTCTATGTTTGAGTATACGTACTTTCGATATTATTATTTTTTCGTAATCCCATACTGTTATTTTGATTTAACGGTATTCAGGTGACAATTGAAAAGTCAGTGTTCGTTATAATTTCATAACGGCCGGCGGCCGTTAAGAAATCACTTGTTCAAATATTTATTTCAAAACATCATTCTGCTTACAATAACAACATTGAAATCTTGGTCCACAGCGAGTTGGGAGAATAAACCTCTGATTTTAATTTCGCTTAGGCTAATAATACATCTTCATTAACCACCTTTACATTCTTGCTGTTACGCCACATTTCAAAATTTTCATATTTTTTTTGATATCGCTCTTGAGTTATTTTCGGCAGTTAATCAATACTCGCTGCACTGCACATGATTCTCCCAATATTTCTAGAGGAATTTGATTTTGTTCCTCAATTTCATCAATTTCACCCATGGTCGTCGTTAAAGCGAACTTGAGAACACAAAAAACTGACGTTGTTTATAAAACTGTCAAACTGTTCCATGACAACAGAGTGCACGACGTTGGGATTTTTCTTCAGAATTGCGGGTACGGGGTTTTTTTCTTTCTTCGGAATCAAAATATAATCTTTCACACGGCTGATACGCAAATAACGGATTCGTTATTTGCGTTCAATATCCAACCTTATCCGTTATTTGCTACATATCGGCCTTACGATTACGTTAATAACTATTATTTTTAAATGGGCGAATCATGACATTTCGCTCATACTGTCATACTCATACTTAATGTGTGTCTGGCGGGATGTTTGGCCCATACGATCGGTCTGGCACCTTGCATAAGGTATTGAAATGGTTCTCTGAGTATCATATATAAAAATCAAGTGTGAGAAAATAAGAGAAGTAGGTCGAGTTTTTTCCATCTTTAGCACCTGACACCTGGAAATTGGTCGTCGGCACAAGATAGCGAGTATCCCTACACTGAAAGTACATACGAGCACTACTTCATCCCACAAATTTCATTACTGAGAAAATAAGGGACGTCTGGCGGCTCAGGGGATCTTGGACTATTGATTGATGCAATCTCAAAATACTTTATGATCTTTGAGCTAGCTTGAGTAACCGCTTTTATGTACCAAAATGAAGGAGAATACCTGATAATGTATGACTAAATGTGAGATACAAAGCTGGAACGAGGTCAGGTACAAAACACTTACACGAAGTTTGTGCCATTAATGTAATAGGAGTAGTCGTATATTCTTGAGTTGGACCATTGTAATGTCTGAAACTTGCAATATCCGCTAGCCGCCAGTGCATAAATAACAGAGCACAGAAATTTGATGTGCCTTCCGAGTGAAGACTGACTTCCCAAGACGGAGTTCCCTTGGGAATTTTTATTTGAAATACGTGAACGAACGAAATGCACTCACACCGTTTCGTTTTTTGTTGTCCTCAATGACCGAAGTAGCTATATAGTTCACATATGTTCAATTGATATAGTTCTGGGTGTTTCACTGTGAATGTGAATTTTTTTAGTGTCCCTCACGGTGCACCAGCTTTTATACCCCACACCTCATTTCACTCTACGTGAATACACCTATTCCCAAATTTATTACAGTTGTAGAACTGAGGGTGTGGTGTAGAATTAGTCGAAAGCTGCACCACACACATACCATATTGATTATTTTTGTTTCAGAACTTTTCTGTAATTAATTATAATTAATTACAATTAATTACAATATATTACAACCGTTTCTGGCCTCATTACAATTGTACAATTACAAAAAAATAGGTAGCGCTTCGAAAAATTATGACAACAACAAATGAATATAGAGATAATCATTTATTATGGTAGCCCACTCGGTTTTATGGATACAAAAAATGGTCAGCAGGATGAAGAAAATAATAACAAAGAAGCTGCAAGTAAGTGGGGTGGTGTAATAATTGATAAGAATTCCCACGAGACAAAAACAATAGAATTATCGAAAATAAGAAAGAAACACAGGGTTTTCAATTTATTACACTACCCCACTCAGCTGCAGCTTCTTTTTTTTATTATTGTCCCAGTCCTGCTTACCATTTTTTGGATCGATAAAACCGAGTGGGATATTGTAATAAATTAAAAACCCTGTATTTCTTTCTTATTTTCGATAATTCTCTTTTTTTGTTTTTTGTCTCGTGCGAAATCTTATCAATTATTACACCACCCCACTAACTTGCAGCTTCTTTGTTATTGTTTTCTTAATCCTGCTGACCATTTTTTGTATCCATAAAACCGAGTGGGCTATCGTAATAAATGAATATCCTTATATTTATTTGTTATTGTCATATTGTTTCGATGCGCAACCTCTTTTTCGGAATTGTAATGAGGCCGGAAGTGGTTGTAATTTATTGTTATTAATTGCAATTAATTGTAATTATTTGTAATTGAATGTGATTAACTGTGATTAATTTAAATTAATTGTATTCAATTGCAATTAATTGTAATCAATCACAGAAAAGTTCTGAAACAAAAATAATTAAAATAGTATGGGTGTGGTGCAGCTTTAGACTAATTCTACACCACACCCTCATAAGTTGAGTTCTGCAGCTGTAATAAATTTGGGAATAGGTGTAATAAATTGTAATTAATGTGTGAAAAATTCACGTAGAGTGAAAAAGGTGGTGGGGTATAAAAGCTGGTGCATCGTGAGAGACATATTTTTTTAAAAGATTCACAATTGAACTCCAGGACCGGAAGAGATACTGGAGAAACTAAAACTTTTATATTTTCATTATTCAACCTTTTTATATATATTTTAATATTATGAAACTAATTACTATTCAATGTGATGGATGAGCCTTCAGATTGTTGTTGCGTATTTTCTCAGAACGTGGGATTGAACTGATGGACAGGCCACCCTTATTTGCCTTCTCACGTTGATTTTCACTTTGTACGTGCTCTTAATTACAGCGACCGCAGAAAATCCAGTTTTTCACATAAACGTCGTCGAAAATTTCATAAAAATCCACTGGGTTTTAACACTTCAACGCGGATATTCATCTTTCACTGAAACTGAAAATTCTGTCAATCCCTTTTAGTCAAATTTGGCTTTCAAAAAAAAAATGCAATAATTCAGTATGGAAAAAAATATTTCACAGGAGATGAAACATTCGAATAATTGAAACTGTTTGTAGAAAATGCATGTTAATATAACATAGAACAGAAAGTCATGCACCTCGGAGGGAACAATGACTAAACGAATGAAATAATGAAATAGCTTCTGCATCTCGATATAATTATACAAAAGAGTATTCTCGTAGGAACGAACGAACCTCTTCAAAGTATTCCGCTTATTCATTCATTTTCTTCACAAAGTGCATGAATTTTCGATTTACTTTGATGCTATTCTATTACGAAAATGTAACTGTGATGGTTGTTGTTTCATACAATGTAAGCAGGAAGACAATGGAATGCATTCATTAAATTTCGCGTATTCAAAGTTTACAGGTCGTTGTTATACGATTGACGATTTCTGAAGACTAAATTCAACCGCAGACGAAAACTTGAAATGAATGTTATCTAGACATGAACTCCTTTGTTGAATATTTGAGGAAACCGAGGTCCGACCTTCTTTATATAATATAGTGAGTATTCTGTGGAACTTATATTGTCGATTATTTCTATTACTTCTTCTTAAGACTGAGCTCGGCTATAATGCAAACTTCTGATTACTTTTTGAGTAGCTTATAAGATTTTCAGAGGTATATTGAAAAAGCTTTTCTCTCAGAAAATCAATTGTTTCAACCAAGATATTGAACATAACCCGCTAGCTCTTGTGAATGACTGTAATAAAGGGGAAAATCTGGAATCTTGCGAAAAATTGAGCATCGGAGATTTGCGGTTATTGTCGATATTACGAAAGTATACTTTGTATTTAAAACTAGTTTTTCATCTTCAATCAAGTTGAAATCTTGTGAAGTCGATACCATGTCAATTTTCTTCAATCTATTGGGCTGCCTGGAAAGTTCGTATCGATTTTGAAGCAAAATTGAAAGAAGATTGAAAGCTATTTCTGGATGTTCATGCTCACTTGCTATCCTTAATTAATCTAATTAGGAACAGCACTCATCGTTAAGTTGGGTAGTGAAAGCTCATAATACAAGATACCTTTGTGATATTATTAAAAACAGAGTGTGGCCTTCTTTGAATGGAGACCAACTTCTGGGATGGTTACAGTTGATTAACTCTGCTTTTCCCAAGATTCACAAAATGCTCATCAATGGTGGATCTCGACATATTCAACATTTTTGTCATCTGTAATAAAGAGCCTACTAGAACGTTTTTGACCTTAAAGGTTGAAATCGCCAGCTTCAAAGCTAGCATACAACTTCTAAACAATTTTTTAAGGCAGAGCACCTACATACTTGTTGTATGTGTTGTATCAAATGTACCTATACAAGCATCAACTGTTGCCGGTATACCCTAATATAAGCGGCGTAAACTCCAACAATAATTTTAATAACATAATATATAATATAAGAGAAATATGCAATTAATCGAATATATATACATACATACACTAAATAAGAGACAGCTGTATTTGTGGAATTCTGGACTATTGTCTATAAAAATATATCAGAAACAAAAATAAAAGAAAAGAAAATTTGATTAGTAAATGGCAAGAAAAGAAAATAGCTGAAAAATTAAATTCAATGAATTAGTAGTATCTGAAAAAAGAAATGAAATGAGATTAGTAAATAATAAGTTGGAAAATGTTGAAAAAATAAAATTATACAATATACACGACGTTTCGGTTAGTTGGGTATCTCTATTTTCAGCTATTTTCTTTTCTTGCCATTTACTAATCAAATTTTCTTTTCTTTTATTTTTGTTTCAGATATATTTTTATAGACAATGGAAGTCCAGAATTCCACAAATACAGAAGAAACATTGTCGAAACCATTCAAACTAAGAGACAGCTGTTCGGTAATTCTGATAATAATAATAAAACAAACCGCATCCACATGTTCTTCAGATTCTTTTTCTTCGTTATTCATTGTCACTCGAATCAGTTTTTTATATCTTTCAATGTTTTATTAACTTCAGTCACTTAATAATTTTGTTTATTGTGCACAAATATAAGTATCACTAGATATAAATACCTATACATGTATCAACTGTTGCCAGTACACCCTAATATATGCGGTGGTATACTAACAATCTCAGAGTTGAGGCCTCGGTAGACCAGCGGTAAGGTGAACTGCCTTATACCGTTTGTAAACCGAGGATTGTGGGTTCGAGTCCCACCTCGCTCTTGGGTGTTGTTTATGTCCGGTTTTCAGTGGTTATTAAAATTAAAAAATGTTGGGTAATGTACACAGATTACAAGCCCATTGGCCGTTCGGAACCGGCGTTAAACTGTAGGTCCCTCGAGTTAAAAAAAAAAAAATCTCAGAGTGGAAGGTACGCATAGTACGTTGCGCAAAGGAACGTAACATTTCACCTTTAGTTAACTCTCGATTTTACTCCTCATAAAATATCCATACCGCGGGGTAACTTTGAAAATCGTTCCTTAAGGAGCAAACTCCAAGAAGCATCAAATGTCTACTTTTGTTGTTTCATATTTTCATCTGTTCTCAATCATTTGATATATTCAGACCTGTCTCTACATCACCAACCAAAAATCGGCACTAACTTCCGAACAACCTAATAGCTAATACTCTTCAAAACTAGCGAAAACGTTCTGAATACAAACATCAGCTACTTTTGGTTTATGTGCGAACTGACCTTTCAGCTTTGTTCTATCAAATCTCAATGCTCACGGGGCAAATTCATCTAGTCGATTGTTCAGAATCCCAAGGGTTTCGCCGTCTGTTCCGAGAATGAATAGCCGGCATAACTATCCTTTATGAAGAGTCCTCGCAGATAAGTTTCATCAAATCGACTCGAATACTCGAATACGCCGCCCAAAGATGATATACGGACTGACCGAGAACTCCGATGGCCTCATCGTACCATAAATTAAGTTAACGATCCAAATGAATATGTTCTACGTGATACAGCGTGGAAAATTTATCGAGAGCTTGCCTGTAGCTGCACCAACTCAAACAAAATTAAGATTGGTGTGTAGGACTTACCTTGAGTAAGAGCAACAACAAGTAGATATATCCGAACGTAACAGATAATGATAAAAACTTTAAATTATTAAGTTATATACATAGGTGACCCAACACTCAAAATTTCAACCTTTTTGCCATATCGAAATTTAAAAAGAGCATTCAAAACACAGAATACCATTGAAACACATATTAAAAATTCAAAAGATAAAACTACACCACAAAATAAATATGGGGTCTATAAGCTAACTTGTGGTTTATATCCTAAACTGGCAGGAACTCAAATATCAGAACATAAAATAAGTTATGACAAGGAAAAAGTAGATTTTACTTATGCATCGCATCTCCTGAAACATGATCATATTTTCAAAAGTAAATTTGAAGTTTTACATATAGAAAAGAAAGGCTACGAACTCAATTTATTAGAAGCTCTTGATGAACAAAAACTAAATTTGAATTCACTACGTTTATTATCACAAAAATACTTTAAAAAAACATAAATATATATATATATAACACTGCGATTGCAATTTCGGTCACTAGACCATCATCGGGCAGATTGAGTTAAGAACTCATCGGGCAGATTGAGTTAAGAGGTCTTGAAATCAATAGCATGAAACAATCCAATCATTTGTTGGATGACCAATTAGATATGAATAATTCACCGTTGTTAAATCTTTTCTAAATGTTATATTGAATATTAATTGTACCTGTTGTGTTTTTTCCATGTCATCAACAGTTTATACTATCTACCTGCTAAGAGATTATGTTTAGGTTTTTCCCCATTCTTATTGTATATTTCCTTCCTTCATCTTTCAATATTCTCATTCTAAGTATGTACTATACATCTGAAGAAGCCACTGCGTTTGGCGAAAAAATTCTCATGTTAACAAAATATAGTGAAAGTCGAAAATTGTGAAGTTTTATTCACAATATAGCAACAACGAAATTTCTGAATAATTCAATGTTAGCAACATTATTGCGAGGAGATACTAATGTTTCAACGACATAGTCGTGAATGTATTGAAAACTTGTGTTGTAACTTGACAAATTGTAGTTAAGCTAATTTAATTTCAAGGTGAATATTACAAATTTAAATTTCTGAAAGTGGAAATAATTTCCAACTTTTAATTTTTCAGTGATACTTGTATCCAGTGCACACTTTATAACTTATAAATATAAAATTGAACTAGAACTTTTTTCGTCAAAAAAAGTGTGAAGTCAATTGGGTTGTATTCAGAGATTTCAAACAGAAACTATTGATTCATTTATCTCGGACTATGGAGCAAGATCTGTACTCGGCGTTTTTATGAATAGTCTCAAAGAATCATCTTGAAGGTTTCGATTCTAGGGTAGCCAATTTTAGACTCGTTTTTGAAAAGTCTGCAGAAATAGTAAATGCAGGCAACAGAGAAAAGAAATTGGACTTTCTAGAAGTAATAGAAATAGAAGAAGCACATCATTGGAAAATTTCCATTTTTTAATGTCACCATTTCTCAAACTACCATGTCCACGACTCCATAAAAAACTTATACGAATTCTGGGGATGTTTGCGAACTAAACTTGTTATTCAATCTTGAAACTTTATAATTTGAAGAAAACGTCTTTTCTTTAAATAAATATTGAAATATCTTTCAGTACATATTTACATTCTTCATCAACTAATTTTTCCTTGCTCACGAACAACATCTAAAACAGTCTTCATTAATCCGAATCTAAATACGGGATAATGTACGACGTGACATATAATTCAAGTTCGCGAAGAAAAACAAGTAAATTAAAAGCGTAGTAATCCGACTAAACGAGTTGAAGCTATAGCGCGTTTTAAGACACTAAGAACCCATTAATTCACCTTCTCTGCAAGTAAAAAGCAAAAAACAAAGGTGGTCGTGCAAATGCTGTTACCGGCGAGATAGAGTAACCAAACAACCACCAGGCAGTGTAAATAGCGAAGATGTTTGAAACTGTTTTCGTGCATGCTATCATATTTGAATAACAAAGGCGTCGAAGCGAGCTTAAGAGTCTTTAAAATTCAAGCTCCCTTCATATTAGGGAACATACTTGATAGAAGGGGGATTAATTCGTCGTCGCGTTACTAAAAGAGGTTTCTTGATAAATAGGGCTTTCAAAAAATGAAATAAAAGCATAATACGAAAAATAAGATTACTTGAATTGAATTGGCATTTGAATAACAGTTCCTCAATTATCAGATATTGGAACGAAGTTTGTCATAACATGTTACTCTCCAGACTTTTGGCGGATAAATCTAAGCCTGAAAGTGCATCCTTCACGATCATCACGAAAGCGTTACTAGGCGTACTCGTTGGCTGTATTCGTTTATAAGTATTAGTTAATGAGTCGCAACTTTTCCTATTCATTCAATTACTCCCAAACGTTGCTTTTTTTATTAAAGAAGAATAAGTTGTTAATCTAATTTAGTAGAAGTTGAGAATAGCGATGATTAAGTCAGGCAAGTACCAGTGTTTATAAATTTAGTAAGATACTCTATTCAATTAAAAATATGTTAGTGTAATATCATAGATTATTATTATAGATTAGGTATGATTATAGTTTTTTTCAATAATATTCTATTTGTTTCAAAATCAACTTCTCTGACAGAAACTTAGAACCATTGTTAGTTAGTTAGTTTATTTATTGAATAGGAAAATCATAACATTCTTAGTACATCACTTAAAGAAGCAATATAAGATTGATAAAATACAATACCTAAATTTAATAAGGAAAAAAAATCAAAACTACAATAACTAAATCCACCAGTATACATTTAGAATAAAATACAAATAGATCCACAACTATATCACAGGTATTTTAGAGATTTTTCTTAAAGGTTATAATCGTATTACAGCCTTCAATTTCATTTGGTAAAGAGTTATATTCAATTAGACCTCGAATGAATAATGAGTTCATACCCTTTCTAGTATTGGATCTGTCTTTATGGAAGTTGTTTGCACTTCTAGTATAGTATTCGTGTACTTCATGATTGCATCTGATGATCCGATTGAAATAGTTTGGCATCATTCCTTTGACTATTTTGAAAATGAAGATCAACAAAAAACGTCAATCTTTTGGTTAGTGACTGCCACTGTAAAATCTCTCGCATGTAGAGTATAGGTGTATATCTATTACATTCCAGAATTCTCATCTCATACCATGATTTTGAAGTTTTCGAAGAGAAGCCTTTCTGTTTTTGTCAAGAAGAGAGAGTATTGAAGAACAGTTATCAAAATGTGGTTGAATGATAATATTCTAGACTCTCATTCTTGCTTTCATTGATATCTTAGCAGCTATTCTTGAGAAAGAAAACACCTTTTTTGATATTTTTCAACGAATTGTTGTAAAGTGTTCCTTGAAAGTTAAATTTTCATCCACTACATTTCCAAGGTAATTTGAATTGTTTCACAATTTTTAGTTTTTCACTCTTCATCATTAATTTTATATTCTTATCTATATTTTTTATCCTATCATGAGTAGAAATGATCATAGCCTTTGTTTTTTGTAAATTAGTTTCAACTTCTTCTTTTTCAAGATTAATTCATTCTTTGAACAGCTGTCTCCAAACAATCATGACTAATTTCCAACAAAGTATCATCTGCGTAAAAATTCACAAAATGTTTCAATTTGATTTAGATGAATTTGGTTTAGGAGTAAACAATTTCAGCAGAATGAGATACAATACCACAAGCGATGCAGGTTTTTCGAGGAACATTTACTTTTTATCGACAATATTTGTCAGAAATGGAAATTTTTTTTTACACATTGAATGTATCGATCAGAGCTCATAATTGGAACATTCGTTCTTGTAAAGAGTGGGCACACTAGAAAACCGAACTTACATAATTCAAAATTTTGAAATCAACGTGAGAAATTTCCTAACCTTCTAGACCATAAAAATATGCAAAGGGAAATATATAAATACAAGTACTTCAGATAACCAAATCTGTTGAACCTTTGACTCAAATAAATATAACGCAAAGTAACTGAGGGTGATGTTTTCCATATCGAACAAAATATCGACTGTATAATTTATAAGTACGCCCAAAAACCTGAAAAAGAAGGAAACTGAAACTTTCTTTAATTTATTCCCTTCCCGATGAACAAGGCCACCCAACCATTCATCTTGGCGACACAACGTTACAAAAAAAATAAAAACTTTCTCGGGCGTACAATTGATTTAGCATCTCGTGAAATAAAACTTTTGTCCGAGTTTTGCACAGACTGTTAGTGAATCGAATCTGGAAAACTTCTCTTCACTTTTCCGGGAACCGAGATTCAGACCGAATTATATGTTTGGCTTTTCTTGAGTGGAATTGGAAAGTGGTCGAAATCTTGACGCCATTTCGAACCCCTTACTACGAAGAGGCGTGGAGATTGGTTTCAAAGTTGCTGGATTTATTGAATTAGTGGATTCGAAAATGTAAAATTCTATTTGTGGATCTGACTGAAATAGAATTGATGTTGAAACATTCAAATGTGTAGTTGAAACTGGGGAATTTCTTTGAATCTTAATGGTGAATAAGTAACAAAAATAGTTATCTTACAAAATCCACTCCATTTTTGAAGTAATTTCTGAACACAGTTCTAAAATTGAAAAAAAAGTTTAAACTTTGAATAATTTATATTTGGCTCTAGTTTCACTATATAAAAATATTTATATACTGTTTTTAGCAGTAAAGGATAGTCGACATGTTTCGAGTTATGAACTCATTATCAAGACTGACTACAGGAGAGTATAACATCTTATTTTATAAAACAGACAAAATCCAAGGTGATACCTGAAAATCAATTTGTTCGTTTACAAGGGGTAATTGACTATTATGGGCGGAACTTATTTCGAGAATTTCAAGAAGGTCAAGGCGTTTTCCTTTGTTGCCTGAATGCAACAATTTGGTTTTGTTGAAATCCAGGAACTGATTAGATTTTATACAATGTTCGGAGAAGCCAGTGGTATTTTTATTTTGTAAAATTGACTTTTTATGTTCTTCAACACGAATGTTCATATTCCTTCCTGTTTGTCCAATATAGAAAGCAGGACATTCGTCACAAATTTTTTTGTAAACACCACTGTTTTCTCCGATGTCAGATTTTTCTTTATTATAGACCAAGAATGACTTCAAGTTTCTTTTATTTGTACAAATTGTTTTGTTGACTGTCGAAAAATAACGCTAAAACAATTTGTACAACGGAGAAAACAGCTGTGTTTACAAAATATGTTGAGACGAATGTCCTGCTTTCTATATTGGACAAGCAGGAAGTAATATAAACATTCGTGTTGAAAAACATAAATAGTCAATTTTACAAAATAAAAATACCACTGGCTTCTCCGAACATTGTATAAAATCTAATCACATTCCGGATTTCAACAAAACCTAATTTTTACATTCAGGCAACAGAGGAAAGCGCCTTGACCTTCATGAAATTCTTGAAATAAGTTCCGCCCATAATAGTTAATTACCCCTTGTAAACGAACAAATTGATTTTCAGGTATCACCTTTGCTTTTGTCTGTTTTATAAAATAAGATGTAATACTCTCCTGTAGTCAGTCTTGATAATGAGTTCATAACTCGAAATATGTTGACTATCCTTCACTGCTAAATACAGTATCTGAATATTTTTATATAGTGAAACCTAAGCCAAGTGCGTTTTATTTTAAAGTTTCAATTTTATTCTTTATGATGTTTCACCAAGTGATGTGCGAGAATTCAATCTCAATTATTGAAATTAAAATATCAGATCAGATTTCACACTACCATTCAAATGAAGATAAATGAAAACTGTGATAAATGTATCACAATAAACGATCATTCAACATTATACTATATTTTTAAAGTCTCCATTTCAAATTTGAAATAAAAATAAATAGGTTATAAAGGAAGACGTGATTCTGCACAACATTAGGAAAGGGCGTGAATATATCCCAAATAAAGCTTCATTTTCTGTCGATTTACATTGACTGATACTTCACAGGAGTTTCTTTTGCGCAGAGAAAGGGTCGATCTCCATGAATAACATTTCGAATTTATTGCCCGGCCAGTCATAATGTGAATTCAATATGAAAGGGCTTTTTTCTTGCGACCGGCTTCATCTGCGATAGGGATGTATCGTACATACTTATACCCGGAAACGTGTTATCGTTATTCGAGAAAGCTTTACGGAAAGTCAGAGATTGGTTGTATTGGATTTCAGAAGTTTAGATTATGATATGTGATCATGGGACTGAATTAGCATGTTAAAGAAATAACATAACCAGGATATTGGAAGGATCCCAATTGATCAACAATCTTATAGTTTTCATAATATTATGAGATAATTCCCATCGATGTCTGATGTTAGCTACGAGATATTTGTTGTGAATCTTAACGTGTATTTTTAGTTTTACAGCTCTATTAGACTTCATGAAGATGACTTTCTCACGATTCAATTATTGACCTAAGTCGATGATTTAGATATCAGGACAGTTGGCCTGATAACATTTCATTTCTTCACAGTTACTAAATGCGAAGTTTCTCTTTGCTATCAATTCTTTCATGAAAATAAAAAGCAGTAGGACATAAAACACTTAACTTCTCAAATCAACGTATACGCTGCGAATCGATACGACTTTCAGCTTATCGAGCTACTCGTAATGGATCTGCCACTGTAGGCCATGTTTGTCAGGGGTGAATGACAGATTTACCAATTTTTTTGCCCTGGTTGGATCAAATTCGCAACGAATCCTTCTTTTAAACCAGTTCGTTGATATATCAAGAGAATTCTCACAGAATTTCTGTGAGACCTCAGTTTATGAGACTGCCGTTTGGTTTACATACTGGTCCAGCGAGGTTTAAGACGACTTTTGGAATATTTAATGGAAGTATAGGCTGTGGTTGGAACACATACTTCAGATTTTCAATGGAAATGACGATTGTTGCATTAAGGATTTTAGATTTTTTGGTCGATGTGGGATAATTATATTTTGACAATATAATTTGCATTGATTTATGTTATTCTTAGTGAAAAAGTGATTTTCTATTTCATATTTAGATGATTTATTTTTTGTTCTGGTGTTCTAGAAGAATGAAAAATATATTTTTAAAGAGTTTTTTTCTACGTGAGCCTCTAAAAACGTGATTCATGAATTTTTTTCTCATTCAAATAAATTACGGAATCATAGCGGACAACTTCCATAACGGATGCTTGTCTGCAATAACTCTTTCGTAAAATCTCAGAAAATTTATTGTTGGTTTATCATATATCCTAGTCATACGATGTCAAACCCAGCAGATGTTTTATCTAGAAACTGCTACACACGACTAGTGCATAAATCTTCATTATGTTCTCTTCTTTATGTATATATTACGGAATTCTATATCCTTTGTGTTCCAACATATTTCAGATTCGCTTCGCAGAGCTATTTCTTCCTGTTTTTTTTTCAAGATTCTTCATGTACCTATAAAATAAAACTCTTCACTCTACATTAGGTTTCAATCTTGAAATAACGTATTCACAAAGTGGAATATAAAGTAGATTATGAGTACCTTGAAGAAACGTCGATGATATTGTCTTAACGTCGTTATTGTGGTTTCAAATTAGATTATAAAGTTGAGTGTATTTAAATGGCTAATAATTTCTATACTTGTTTATTATGTTAGAATATACGAACAATGTTGTTTCTTAACTTCATGGGAAATCTAATTCCACAGAATTTACATCTCATGTCGAGAAAGCGACTGCATAAATAGAAACCACTAATTTCCTGAATTTTTAAAATGCAATTTAGATTCCATTCATAAACGTTCATACATATAAACTAAACACATTTTGCCTTATAGTGTATAAAATGAACTTCAAATCCGACGAATTTAAATACACTTACTTGTACATAAATAAGTTTTTTCGATGAATTGTTTAGCTTGGCTCCTCTCTTCTTCCTGAAGTAATCACTACATTAGTCCCAAGACGTAACACATACCGAAGGTTAAGATGTTACATCAAATAGTTATTCATGTACCAAGTGCGTTATATAGATCCTAACGCCCGTCGGGCGTTAGGATCTAGTAACGCACGTGGTGCATACAAGATTTTATTTTTCACGAAAAAATTATTTTATTATAATGAAAAATCGATTTGAAAATTGGTTCATTGCTCTTATACTTTCAATTTTCCTTCTCATAGTAGGCATGTCATTTGTTGATATTTCGACGTTTGTGAATATTTTTGTCATCATATTTAGTGAATGTCATTGCTGCTTTCTTTGTGTAGTCTTATAGAAATAATGGAAATGAAAATGAATTTACCTACGAATATCATGGAAAATGCAGCCAAAGCTGCGAATAATTAATTGCCGGAGAAATCCTGAGTCGTATACGACAAGGATTATGAAGTATTCAATCAATGGAATTTGCTTCAGTTGTCCGCGTACAATGAGCGGGCGTTATGATCCATAATGCCCGCTCATAACGCCCTAGGGTATAATGAGTGTAGTTATAGCAACCGCATCTAAGGTAAAATCAACAAATAATATACAAGTGAAAAGTAAAATATATAAGGCAGTTATATATCAGTTTGTATTAACTCTCGCCTTTGTCAATTGTAATATATAAAGAATATTTCCAAGTGATCATAATTGAACAAGAACCGATTTTAATTTCATCAAACACTTATAGATAAACTATAAATTATTAAATTGGCAGAAACGTTTTCCTCTGAATTATTCACTCATTGGTGGAACTGAAATAGTGCTTGTAACTATCAAGTTGCGCAATGCATATTAAAGTCTCTAGGTTTCCCTAATTCACATGGAAACGCTGACAGAAAGATGGTCACTCAACTTCTGCTACACAAGGCGTGTAAAGCAACAATAATTGTGACAAGGAGAAGTAAATACGTGTAACGTTATATTTAGTAGCCTCTTATTTTCAACTAGCCAGTAATCGATCTTTTTTAAGTGCAGACAACAAACTGACTAAAATTTACAAAAATATAGAAAAAAAAACCTGCTCAGTTGAGTTGACGAGGGACTAAAAGATATTCTGAAGAGCGATAACATCAAGGCATAATTTCTCCTTGTTTTTTGGATAATCTCAAAAGAATTGGATGGAAATTACTAAGTCATTTAGCTTCTAGATCTTTTGATTACCTCGAATAGGTACACAACGAGACTGTATACTGAAAAATATTATCTCAAATGCAATTCTGAGTTTGTTTCTACCTTTCATCTATGCTCTAGTTCCTTAATGGCTTTCTGTAACTCTTTCGAGATAAATTCTCAAGTTTCTTGGCCGTATTATTGCAAGATAATAAAAGTGCATATGCTTAAAAAGTTTATTTCATAAAACTACTTCATTGCATATAAAGTGGTTGGCACGGAATACAAAAACATCTCAGAAGTGCATTCTGCGTATTCGCTTCAGCTTCCTTGTATCGGGTTATATTTTAATTCTTTGGTGTAATTTTCGAAGACAGGAAACTTTTTTCTTGTCAGTTCATAAGGTTTTTCTACCTTTCGAGTTTAGAAACTTTAGCAACTTAGACTCAATAATATGTGAAATTGTACATACATAGCAGTATCGAAGTATTATTTTTTTTCTACTATTTTTAACTGTAATACTTTCTAAATCTTCGAGTTTTGAAAGACCAGAACATTGTTCAATGGAATTTCAATCGTATTGCTGATTGATAATTGAAACAAACAAAGGACTTGACACACCCACTGTTATCGAATAATACGATAATTTGGAATATGAATATTCCAGTGAAAATAACTTCCTTATTAGGTATCAGAAGTAGATCTTCATGTACAGAATTCTGAGGAATCAAAAAGCCGTAATTTTTCTTCTATGTATATCAATTTTCTGCGTTTGCCAACTAATTTCTAGATTTACGAAATACTTGAAGTGAAGCATAGAAAAAATTCCAAAAATACCAGATAATGAGTCGAAATATTTAGAGATAATATATAAAAACTTGATCAAATTTGCCACACTTACCTTTTGTTTTTAAATGATGTTAGGTTTTCATTGTCGGTTTTTGTATTTAATTTGCAGTAGTTCTTATTTTGACATTATTGAGGAAGAAGGTATATATTCTGGACCTTCCAGATAACATTATTCATAGCAAAAAAAGTGGTATTTAAATTTCATAAGTCCTAACAATTTTATTATCTTCACTTAATTATCTGATCGATATGAAAAAGCTTTTTCGTTGTTATGTTTTCTCCATAAGAATTATTAGAGACTATTATGATAAAAGTATAAAGAGAATATTGTATATATACTGGCGTTGATACTCCACTTAAGAAGAATGGCTATTGACTTGTTGGAAGGGAAGTGGCTATTAAATATAATGTTACTACTACTTACTTCCACTTGTTACTATTTTATTACTGGTAGGTTACATCGATGAGCTAGCTGTTTCCATCGCAATCTGAAGAATTGAAAATCGTTCTGGGCTTGCTATAGCTAACAACTGATGGCAATAGCACGAATGCATCTTTCTGTCAGCTTCATTATGCAAATTTAGAAAGCCTAGAGATTTTAATCTGCGTTAGGCACTCGAACAGATAAATACGAAGCAAGTTTAAGTTTCAATAATGATTCAGAAATAAAAGTTTCTATCGAAGAAATAATTTATGTGTTATCTGTTTAGGTTTTTTCAAATATGAATCTTTTTACCTGCATCTTTTGTCATTTGAGAGTATTTCCGATACCTAAAAATTGACAGAGGTGGATTACAGTTAATAGAAATAAGATAAAATCCATCCGAATAAAAAATTATATATTATTCATGCCTGACATACTATTTCTCGGTGTGTTGCATTTCATGAGACTCACTTCACGAATACGATGAAAATATGAACTAGGAAGAAGTGCGAGCATTTTCATGTGATATGCACTTATTTTGTTTGGTTCACATACACAAAAAGTTTTAATGCATTGTGTTTCATTGTGGGATCGGAAATGAAAAAGGCAAACGGAAACAGAGAAATCTATCAGAAATCTTTCAGATAAGAGAATTTTCATTTAGAGTTGAAGTATTGGTTGACTGAATGTTTTGATCGATATCTAGAAAGATATTATTCATCAATGGCTACTACTGGTAAGACTAAGTATTTTTGTTCAAATAATTACTATCGATTCATTTTATACACTACTAGCGACATAATCCGGCATTACTCGGGTAAAAATACTCACGAAATAGTATTTGAATAAGTTTAACACTTCGCTTGTCAATGATCTGTTGACCAAAAAAGCAATGAAATTCGTCTTCTATACATTCAAAGATTGTATTCTAGAACACACAACAACAGTTTTCTACGAATGTCAATAAAAATCATCATTCTATGTTCAAAAGTAATTGCGGAACATAGTGCATAGTGCAAACGTCATACTCGTAGGAAATGCATGTCATTCTATGCTCGTTGTACAATATACTATTGAATACAATCTGGAAAAATCTTCAACATTCCAAAAGTCCTCATTTTTGTTACACACATACACTCAATATCCTAGATCACGATCTCATATTCAGATAAGTCATACAATGTGAACAGAAATTTTTGCTACTCACAAATATCCACTTCCACCCACCAAGACGTAATTCCCTTACTTATAAATGCAGACCGAGGGCTATCTACAATTACAAGCATACATATTTGCATATATATATATATATATATATATATATATATATATATATATATATATATAAATATATATATATATATATATATATATATATATATATATATATATATATATATATATAAATATAACAGGCTTGTTGAAACTCAAAAAACTTGATTTTATTAAAAAGTTGACGTTTCGCCACGACCTTCGTGGCTTTATCAAAACTTTTAATTTTTAAGGTTTGATAAAGCCACGAATGTCGTGGCGAAACGTCAACTTTTTAATAAAATCAAGTTTTTGAGATTCAACAAGCCTGTTATTGCTAATAATTATTTATATATATATATAATATATATATATATATATATATATATATATATATATTTATCTATATATATATATATATATATATATATATATATATATATATATATATATATATATATATATATATATATATATATATATATATATATATATATATATATATATATATATATATATGTATACGAATGAGTCGTTTAAATAATAGAAGATATATACTAAGAAATCAATTCTCACTTTATTGACTATTTTCATATTTCCCTGATTATTTGGTTTTATTTCCTTCGAAAGAGTAACTAGATTTCAACTAAACATCCAAATCCGCACAACATCCCATATCGACGTCATTCCTGGAGATTTTAGTGAATATGTACAACCGGTATTTCCATTTGGCGAGACGCGGAAAACTGAATCGGTTATTCAGAGCATGCACATGCGGCATTCCCAAATTTGGTTTTCGCTTTGGTTACCGGATATTTCGGTTTGCTGTTGGCACAAAAGGAGTCGTGATTTACACGTACTCAACTAGTTTTGTCGCGCTCCATTAGCTTCATTTCATCCTCTTAATTGTTTCCGGTACTCATTTAATTTAGCCACCAATTTAACGGAGGAAATTATTCCATTCGCCAAAAAATACATTTGAACTACTTAGAATGGTAAATGGTCTACTCGATGCTGGAGAGAGATAGTTTAAATTTTGTTCATACGGTATTGTTTCAATGGGTAAACACGTTGCGTAATTCATGAGAATCGATACAGAAAATATTCTATTCAAATGTTCAACGCTTGAGTTGTTATTTGTCAAATATTTAAATATATTTCAATTATAAATATATGAGGTTCACTAGTTTCATATATACGGCCATCTTCAAAAAACTAAAACTGAAAAGAATACAGGAAATTTATGTCAGTTGACAGAGATAACCTAATATTCGCATGACGAGTACGTTTATGAAATTCTCATTATTATTATCAAAATTTTCAAGATTTTTGAAATTTGCATCTAACAGAGCAATTATTGAAAACCAACAATTTATCGACATTTCAGAAATACGAAATATTTTTAACATAAATACATATTAGTAACACATAACTTCGAAATCAATATATATAAATATATATATATATATATATATATATATATATATATATATATATATATATATATATGTATATATATATATATATATATATATAATATATATATATATATATATATTTATATATATATATATATATATATATATATATATATATATATATATATATATATATATATATATATATATATATATATATGTTCAGAAAGATTTCCTCGGTCGGAAGTATTTGAAAAACTTGGTTCACGGAATGAACCGCGTGAAAGATTTGAAAAATCTTGTTTGAACACCAGAGATGACAGTCACAGACTCCCATCAGCATGGAAACCACTTCTCAGTGGTCGCCATGTAACGCCCAATCAGAGTGCACTCCGCACTGATGAGCGTGAGTGCCCGCCCCCCTCCCCTATAAATACGGCCACGCGACGATCGGCCCGTCAGATGACTCTGAAGAGTAGGCAGGTTGAGACTTGAGAGTTGACAGGAAGCAGTACGGTTAGTGGAGTAGGCAGGTTGAGACCACGAAATCGTATTGTTTTCGATTCCTCCTAATTCGAATCGTGGAGTAGGCAGATTGAGGCCACGATTCTGAATTATTCCCCTTCTAATTCTCCTGAAGATGGCTTCGCAAAAGGAGCCGAAACGTCGAGATTTTTCAAATCTTTCACGCGGTTCATTCCGTGAACCAAGTTTTTCATATATATATATATATATATATATATATATATATATATATAATATATATATATATATATATATATATATATATATATATATATATATTTATATATATGTATATATATATATATATATATATATATATATAATATTTTTACTTCAATGGTAAATAATGAAATTGAAATTAAATAAATATTTAAGGGGGGCTCCATTACAACAAACGCGATTTTTTGCCCTTTTTTGCTCAATATCAATAATGACAACAGGTAGGCACTTGAAATATTTACAAAATACTCAGTTGTATAGTAACTTCAATGATAAATAATAAAATTGAAATAAAATGAATATTCTAGGGGGCTCTCATACAAGAAACGCTATTTTTTGCCAATTTTGCTCGATATCAACATTGGCAACAGGTAGGCACTTGAAATATTTACAAAATACTCAGTTGTATAGTAACTTCAATGATAAATAATAAAATTGAAATAAAATGAATATTCGAGGGGGCTCTCATACAAAAAACGCCATTTTTTGTCTATTTTCGCTCGATGTCAATAATGGGAACAGGTAGGCACTCGAAATATACACGAAATACTCAGTTGCATTTTTACTTTAATAATAAATAATAAAATTGAAATAAAATGAATATTCAAGGGGGGCATAGTCAATGGTACGGAATACTTCGTGCGACTTGCACTTGGCCGGTTTTTTTCTAATATACTACTATGAATTGTTATTTCACCGTTGTTTCAATATATACGAATTCTATATTATTCGATTGCTCTCCCTCGTATTGCACGTTAATTGCATTGAAATCCGATGTCCCGTGAACATCAATTTACGTGATGTAGATAACTTGTTCATTCTCAGATATCATCGTTCAGTTAAACGATTCGATATGTCGGTTCCACCCCTAGAATTGCAACCTCTAGTGAAACTAGCAATCCATATGATTCGTTTTGGGGTTCGGAATGTCAGAAAATAAAGGAATTCGTTTTGTTACGATGTTAACGATGCTTTTTTCCCGATAGGGAATTTATTTAACTCTATTTTATTTGACATATACGTTCACAGTTGGCGAAACACAATTTAATTGAACCTATGATGATCTTGAATTGCACTAAAGCATATTTTTCGATTTCGAATATTTTTGCAAACATTGCTCAAGTAAAATTCAATTTGTAGTTCTGAAATGTAGAATAGACTGAATAAATTTCTATTCCACGTACATTTGAAAAAACTCGTCAAATTTCTAACGCTCATTTTTAAGGTTCACCGCTATTTGAAAATCTATATCAATTAACTGATATTATACTGACATTTTTATATTAATGTAAAGTATCTAATTAAAAATTACAAAAATATTGGTACTTAATCGACTTCAACATCACTGCCCACAACTTCTACTGAACCACTTACGAATTCAGCCCAGCAAAGCTGTCGTGTCCGACGGTTGTCGGTTGTGTTGGCCACAGTTGTTGATGTGTAATGTGTAATAACAAATTTCATTCCAAAAATTTATTTATTTTTCACTTGTATATTTTTTGTTGAAGGAAAATAGAAAATATAGGAGCAATGAACCGATTTTAAAAATCGATTTTTCATTATAATAAAATAATTTTTTCGTGAAAAATAAAATCTTGTATGCACCACATGCGTTCTAGATTCTAACGCCCAACGTTAGGATCTATATAACGCACTTGGTACATAAATAACTATTATTTTTCACTTGTACATTATTTGTTGATTTTCCCTTAGATACGGTTGCTAGAAATACACTCATTATGCCCTAGGGCATAATGGATCATAACGCCCGCTAATTGTACGAGGAGAAATTAAGAAACTTCAACTGATTAAATACTTGTGTATGAATTATTCGCAGCTTTGGCTGCATTTTCTATGATATTCTTGGGTAAATTCATTTTAATTTCCATTATTTCCATGAGACTATACAAAGAAAGCAGCAATAACATTTACTAAATATGATGACAAAAATATTCACAAACGTCAAAATATCAACATATGACATGCCTACTATGAAAAGGAAAATGGAAAGTATAGGAGCAATAAACCGATTTTAAAATCGATTTTTCATTACAATAAAATAATTTTTTTGTGAAGAATAAAATCTTGTATGCACCACGTGCGTCACTAGATCCTAACGCTCATCGGGCGTTAGAATCTATAAAACGCACTTGGTAGATAAGTTATATCTCTTATGAATTATATCTATTATGAACTCTATTCCAAAATAAAATTAATAAGGGTTTTCATATCAAGAGATTTATTCAAGAAGAACATGCCTTGAATTCAATGCGATATAAACTCCAAGAAAACGTTTTTAAAACGCCTTTATCAGCTTGTGTAGCTGTGTGACTATGTATTTAATGGAATTTTTGAAGTTGATTTTCACCCCTTCAAAACTTCGGATTGATTTGAAACTTGACACTTTTTTCAAGGACTAATGACAATTTAACAATGTAAATAGTTTGTTCAATTATACCATTGATTCCCAAAGTGGTCCAGGTGGACCCCCAGGGGTCCACCGGAGACTAGACGGGGATCTACGTTGGCTTGACAAAAATATGGGGGTTGACAATTCATAAGCCAGGGTCCACGAAAATTTATCTGGTTTCGATATTGAAGAAATAAAATGTTGGCTTGACTTCACCTATCAATGTACGCAGATAATATTTGAAGAAGTTCAGCGACTGTTACTTGTAAAAACTTGCATATTTCATATTCAGTACATCATGTCGACACATCGCTCTCCGTCGTCCGCAACTATTGTTCAGACTTGCAAAGGGACGAAATACGACTTGTGGTGTGTGTGCTTGCAATCTTGCATGAACTTGTTTGATTATTTACTTATATACCTTGTCATACGAATGCCAAAGATAAACGTTACTCATTTGCTTTCTGAATTTCGAAAAGAAAAGTAGAGCGAATCGATGATAGTGTTTGCCAGTGTCGGAAAAAGTGAGTACTTTGTCACAGGTAGAATGCCTTGATGAGGATATTCAGACATACGTTCAACATTCAATTGCCCTGCATGATGACTTCAAAATCAGTTTTGAAGATATTTTGACGATAGAAATACTACCGTGGATCATGAATCCATTTGATGAAACGGAAGTGCAGAATGTGATATTGTAAGAGAAGCTACTCGAGCTTAGCACTAATAGTGCTGAAGCTGAAATTTAAAAAATGACATCAAAGATTTTGCCTGCAGGCACAAATACCCGAAAATTATAATGCAAAAAAAGCTTTTGGTAGCGTTTTCCTCGTCATATCTTACCGAAAAAGTTTTAGTGTGATTACTGGATTGGATGGAATCATTTTTTTGATTGGCCAACTTTGCTTTTTTTGACATCCGCTCACAGCACAATCAATTAATTAATTAACCAATAAATTCTCACTTTTCTTTCGAAAACTGTTAATTGGTGGTTGGAACTCAGCCCCAACGCAAATTTCCATAGTTAGATCTAATCTTCAAATTTTTTGTCGAGTTTTGGGAATATGGTAGAAATGTAGGTGCAGGGGTCCACCGGAACCAGTAAAATTCTCAAAGTAGTATATGTGAAAAAAAAGTTTGGGAACCTCTGAATTATACTGTTCAGGATCTTTAGGATTACCGATTTTCCGAATGTCAGTAGTGTATTCGTGCAACATACGCGTATAAAAACGTTTTAAAACTATACAAGCAAAAATAAATAATAGGTGAAAAAATGAAAAACAAGCTTATGTAGTTAGTAGAACTAAAAAATTGAAAATAAATAATAGGTTGAAAAAACTGAAACCACGCTTTTGTAGATAACCGAACGAAAGAATAGAAAATAAATAATTGTTTGAAAAAATTGAAAAACACGCTTTAATAGAAAAACAAACTGAAGATAGAACACAATAAATTCAATAAATTTGAATTAAGAATATTGTGATTAACAAAAAAATTTTTCTTTTATTGAAGAAAAGCGTGAGTTTATTCTTAAGATATTTCCATAATGACTCTACTTCTACTAACATCTGTCATTAAAATATTATAACAATGTACTCAAAGCACCCCACGATTTTCTACAATAAAATAATTTTTTTGTATATTTCGAATTTAATGAATAAATAATAAATTTGAAATTATTCTCTACACTTTTGATTTCTTTTCTATTAAAGAGTGATTTTTGCTTTTCTAAACTATCATTCATTCAATAAAGGGAACAAACAATAACTGTCGAATCAAACAAACCTAAACGTAACTACATGATTAATCCGTTAACTTTTATTGTGTCTTCTCAATCCGCATATTAGCTTGAGAATATCCCTTTCGTTCTGGCATTGAAACGCTGTATTCCCTGATTAATTTATATCTTCTAGTCAAAAGATCAAAACAGTAAAGTACCTCTTTCGCTGAACAAGAGCGAAATCTCGAGAGATTAATTCAGCCGGCAGTGTTGTTGGTAAATCCAATTCATTAAGTTGAATTCTATGCATTAGAAGCGATTTCAAATTGTTGGAAGGGCGACTTTCAACTCGGCAACAATAGTCCGTTTTCTAATTTTCAATTAATTCCTTTTGAAAGCGTTGAGCAGAGCTATAAAGTGGCATGTTCTCGGATGGTTTTCTCATAGAATTTTTTCGTTGTATATCCAGTCTCTTCATTCGTGTTCAGAATATCAGGTTTGGAATTATCTAAGATAAATATTGATTGTTATGATTGTTATAGAATGTATTTCTCAAAAAAAATGCGTAAAATGTTGAACTTCGTCACAAAGGTCTTATTTTCTACTTATTTTTGTCATAGACCAGGAGATACTGGAAGGATTTGTGAAGTCATTTCTTACAGTATTCTGCTTGAACGAAATGAGGAATATTAAAATGAAAATTTAATTTCGAATACACGGACAGTTCATATTATATTCAGGCGTGAAAATGTTACGAATATATTCTCATTGTCTGAGTATATACGCGCTGGTGGATAATTACTCCTTTTTGTGTATGCGAACAAGCGGGAACATAAAAGGACTAAAATTACCGAAATAATTCAAAACCACATGCGCTGGCTAGAATATATACTAATTCGAATATAAATCGGCTGACGTCACTTGACTCAGTGCCCTGGTTCCTTCTCAGGACAAAAAAGCACACTTTTTGTACGCTCACGGCAATTTCAATAACGTCGGGCGGCGTACAATTGGGTTTCGAATCCGACATAATGTAACCTATAAAAAAAATTGTATATATTTTACTACAACAAGTTATTTCTTAATATTCGGGTACTTACCAAAAACGTACAATCCTATTATGCTTAGATAAGTGACTTTAAATGTTTCTGACAATTATTTTGTCGAATTGTCCAATTTGTGTTGCCTTGAAACCTACAAAACCAGTAAGCAAAGCAATTTAGTTTTACGTTTCTTCACATATAATCCTTTTTAAAAATATCATCTTAATTCTATCGTTTAATAATATTACAATATCGCCATTTTCCTTCAATTTGTTACTTATAAGAGCCATACTGTAAGAAATGACTTCACAAATCCTTCCGGTATCTCTCGGTCTATTAGCTTCTACCTCCAAATTTTTAACCCCCCACGTCAGTTTGGTATTACTTGAACTAAATTAATGTAAATGAATTTGGAGTAGCTGCAGATTCAAAAATGACAGAAAATCTTCAAAAACTCTAGAAATTTCAACATCAACATTACTCCGACATGAGAAATTAATTGAAACCCACATTGTGCACTTTCCTCATTTGAAATAAATCCACGTAAGGAATTTTAATCCATTAACTAAGTTGGCAGAAGCTGTGGAAATCTTCAAAAACCAAGAGAAAAAATAAAATCTCAATAATAAAAAATAGTTTAAAGGAACTAAGAAACATTCTTCAATAACTAAAAAGGGGAAAATAATGTTCAATAAATTTAAAATAAGAATATTGAAATTAACAAGAAATTTCTTTCATTTTAGAAAACCGAGTGCTTGGAGTCATTTGTCGTAATATTTTAATGATAGTTATTGGTAAACGTAGACTAATTATGGAAATATCTTAGAAAGCGACCCACGCTTTTCCAAAATAAAAAATTTTTTTTTTTTCTAATTACACTATTCTCATTTCGAATTTATTGGAAATTATTTTGTATTCGCTTTTCTATCATGTTTTTTAGTTTTTTTAAACAATAACTTATTTTCTACTTTTTAGTTCGGTTATCTACAATAGCGTGTTATTTTCAGTTATAAATTTTTTTCAGTCATATTTTTTCTTCGTGTATTTTTATTGATAGCCGGTCTCAAAAATATTCTGTACGACGAATAAAATAAATCATAAAATCATATAAACGGCTAGTCATCTAGAAAGCTACAATCGTACATTACATTTAGAATGTCATAATTTTCTTCAAAGTGGGAAAATTCTCAGCAGGACGCCGCAAAACCTCGTTCCAGTCTACCAACTCCTACCTAATTTATGGTGCCATATACTTCCGGTAATATTTCATGGTACAACTACATAACGTGGACGTGCCTGTATTTCATGTGAACGGAAAATCTTCAGTCCCTGCTTTACTAAGGAAATATAACTCATTTTCGAATCTTAATATTTGAAAGAGAAGGATATTTTAACTGCCCGGATGTTATGTCGCGAGAGGAAATTGTAAGCTTCGATTTGTTTTGACCGACAACAATACTCGACGACATTCAATGAAAATTGAAATAAATACATTGTGAAACATGGAAAACATATTGTACAGCTGCCTTAACATTCAGATCGAGTAATTCTGATAAAATAGTCTTGGTGTTGTTTGGACAGAAGCTCTTTGTAAGAGAAGTTTACACTTGTCTGGTAACGTATTTTATGTTTCCACCCTTTAGATCAAGTTATTCTATTTTTACATAGGGAACTTACAGAACTACAGTTGTTCGAACAATTCTTTGTTTTTTTTATGGTCTTTGTAATTGATCACTAATACTTGTTTGGTTTCATGGAAAATCCATGTCAAAGGCAATGGAAAACCTAAAGAGGATCAAAGAAGAAATGACTAAATGGATGAACAAGTCGAGAATAAAATCAAATCCCAAAAAATCGAAACTAGTACTATTCTATCACAGGAGCAACCTGAACTCGCCATCCATTTCCCTAGATAATACCATTTTAAAACCAGTGTCAAACTGTAGATACCTCGGCATGATAATAGATAGTAAGCTCAACTTCAAGATGCACGTCAACTCTTCAAAACAGAATAACACCACTAGAGCAAGCCACTTTAGATCACTTACATACAAAACCCAAGGCATAGAAACAAACACAGCATCCAACATCTACAAAATGATCTGCAGACCTCTTATTGAATATGGACACCAAATTCTGAGACAGTGCAACAAATCCATATTAAGAGTCATGGAGGTGGCTGAGCGGAGTAGCTTACGGAAAATAAAAAATAAATATATGAGACATCCCAAGAACCCACTTCGTAACCCCTCCGAACCAATACTTATATGAAAGAACTCACATAGAGCCAATATCTGACAGAATACATAGACTGAACAAAAAGTTTATCCAGCAACAACACAACATAAATATTAAAGATCTACTAATACAAAAGATGTCCCACCTTCAAGTACCCAAAAGGAAAACATCAGAGCAACCATTATTTGAATACTTGCTGAGCATACTATGAACACATACTTGAGAAACTAATTTTTATATTACGCTCACAGACTAAATAATTTATTATATAATGTAAAATACAACTGTACATGGGCAGGAAGACCTAGGTCGTTAGCCCTTTGAAACATCGTTTAGTTCATTACTGCTACTACTACTACTAAGTAATGTCTGGGGTGTATGGGTTATGTCCTGAGAAAGAACCAGGTTATTGAGTCAAGTGACGTCAGTCGATTTATATTCGAATTAGTATATATTCTAGCCAGCGCATGTGGTTTTGAATTATTTCGGTAATTTTAGTCCTTTTATGTTCCCGCTTGTTCGCATGACACAAAAAGGAGTAATTATCCACCAGCGCGTATATACTCAGACAATGAGAATATATTCGTAACATTTTCACGCCTGAATATAATATGAACTTTCCGTGTATTCGAAATTAAATTTTCATTTTAATATTCCTCATTTCGTTCAAGCAGAGAACACTGAGATTGGGGTAGTTGCCACAAAAAAGGATGTTAAAAACGTAGAAAATGCAGTGACAATTTAATACATAAATCATTAAATTATGAATACTTACTCAACTTATTCCGTAGTGAAGATATTTCAAAAGTCATTTAAATCAAAATAGAAAAACTGTTGGGATATAAATTTATTTGTTTTTTTTTTCTGGAAAAGTTTATATGTAACACAGTTTTCAATTCTTATGACTGATATTTATATTTCTGAAAGATTCAAAAAACATACATATATTTTGACAGAATAACAAGTCGTAACGAAATTTGAGATTACTTCCAATTTTTGAAATTATAAATGTTATAATGACTTTGTTCCCTGAAATGTTTTGAATATATATATATATATATATATATATATATATATATATATATATATATATATTTTAAAAAAAATAATATATTTTTTTCGAGTTTCATTTACTGGTCGACACATTTGATTATTACTTTGATTCTCGTATTATTAGCATGTTATTTATTTTGCATATGTGCCTCGTTATTGGCTACCTAAATGTTTTTCTTTCAATTTATAATAAGTCACCATTTTTGTGAGTTTGTGAGTTATATTTTCATGTTTTTGATATTTTTATGTTTGAAAAGATGTTATATATATATATATATACATATATATATATATATATATATATATATATATATATATATATATATATATATATATATATATATATATATATATATATATATATATATATATATATATATATATACAGGGTGTCCGGAAATGATTAGCAAAAAATTCAGGGGCGACCGAAAATAAATGGTACCTCTTCCTATAAAATTTTTACGAAAATTGATCATTAACGTAAATATAGGGTGTTAAAGTTAGATTTTATTTACAGGTTTTTTGCACTACCTTCTGTCACGCTCATAATATTTCGACGAAATCTCGTATTTGGGGCTTTATCGGGACGAGGAAAACAAATTTGTCTAACGTATTTTCTCATTTTGTAGAGGGCACCACATACGAACGTTTACTTTCATTTAAATGGTCCCCAGTTTTTCGTGTTATACTGTATGCAACTTTTGACTGAATATTTTTGTTCTCCCAACATTCGGACATAAAAAAGTAAACTAACTTTGTTTCGATAAATCTCACCATTTTCGAGAAAAAATCTAGAATAACACTGCTTGCATTAGATGAATACGAAATCCTTTTAATTTATTTTCAACTTTAAACATAGCATCCTTTGGAAACATGCGCTGCGGTTGCCGTAGAAACAAGTTTGGGGAGAATTAGTTTTGACAGTCGGTAATTTTTTGAAAATTTGTTGTTACTCTGATGGAGGTCAGTGATAAATACTAAAAAAATAGAGTCCTCAGCAAATGAAGAATGGTTTACTAACAAAATCATAAGATTAAAATACATAAGTTTTTAAAACAATATTCAAATCATATTTTCAAAGTGCGGTCCTTCTATTTCAATGCATAAATTAATACTTTTCAAAAAATTCCAACGAACTCTATGGAATATTCCTTCCTTTTGCCATATTACCCCACAATTAGCAACAATTCTTTCGCTCAGCTCTTCGGCGATATTCACGAGTCCTGTATACAAGCGTCTTCAGGTAGACTCAAAAAAAGAAATCCATTGTTTCTACGGCAACCACAGCGCATATGTCCGAAGGATGCTATGTTTAAGGTTGAAAATAAATTAAAAGGATTTCGCATTCATCACATGCAATGTCAGAAGGTTGAGCGAACAAAAATATTCAGTCAAAAGTCGCATACAGTATAATACAAAAAAGTTGGGACCATTTAAATGAAGATATAGGCTCGTATGTGGCGCCCTCTACAAAATGAGAAAATACGTTGGGCAAATTTGTTTTCCTTGTCCCGATAAAGCCCCAAATACGAGATTTCGTCAAAATATTATGAGTGTGGCAAAAGGTGCAAAAAAAAACTGTGAACAAAATCTAACTTCAACACCCTGTAACTACGTTAATAATCAATTTTCGAATAAATTTTATAGGAAGAGGTAGGAACCATTTATTTTCGGTCTAGAAGTCTCCCTTGAATTTTTTGCTAATCATTTCCGGACACCCTGTATATATATATATATATATATATAACTGAGATGCAATACTCTCCTGTTGTCAGTCTTGATAATGAGTTCATAGCTCGAAACATGTCGACTTTTTATTACTGATAAGTACAGTATCTAAAGATTTTTTATTGTGAAACATAAGCCAAGTGTTTTTATTTCAAAGTTTATACTTTATTATATATATATATATATATATATATATATATATATATATGTATATATATACATATATATATATATATATATATATATATATATATATATATATATATATATATATATATATATATATATATATATATAGATATATATATATATGAAAAAACTCCGTGAAACCAAGTTTTTCAAATACTTCCGACCGGCGAAATCTTTCTGAACATATATATATATATATATATATATATATATATATATATATAATATATATATATATATATATATATATATATATATATATATATATATATATATATATATATATATATATATATATATATATATATATATATATATATATATATATATATATATATATATATATATATATATATATATATATTGAATTGGAGGGAAATTTGTTTCAATACCGCTAAATTATTATATTTTCTCCCTAGAAGTACGAATTCGATTCGGTATCCCAGATTGTAAGGATATTGCAGGAGAATATCCGGTCCAACTTACGGGAATTCAATAAACGGGGCACAGCGCTACGCCACAATAACTCATAAATATTCAATATGCGTTCAGTTGGTGGCAAGAATGGCGTTCTCCTATGCGGAGGAACGAGCTCCTGTCGCATGAAACTGGCAACTGTGCGGATTGTATTCGAAAGTGTCCCATCAAAACCGCGAAATATGGTCCACTGTATTCATTGGTATCTTTTATAGATGGCTATCGGACAGAAAAACGACATCGAAAAATTCCGAACTCATTTATCGGACGCGGGTTTTTCCGCAGTTTCGTTAAATTGAATGTATTTGTTAGAAATAAACAGGGATTAGGCCTGTTGTATGTTGGAATAAAGTTCTCTATCACACCTTGGACTCCAGAAACTTGTGGAATGAAAGATAGGCCTACAATTATGTTCGAAACGCGACCGAAATGACAGAAAAAACTGACACGATAGCTTTGCTAGGTTTGCGTATCAGCAGTAATCGTATATGCCTATTTTTCTTATTTTATTAATAAATAATGAATTTTTAAAGTAACTCAGTAGTAGTTGAGGATAGCGATGATGACGTCAGATGACTATTAGTGTTTGGAAATTTTAGTGCTTGACGTGCATTTCTAAGTTCTACTTCTTCGTCAGATGCTGACTTAACAATGTTAAAATTGTACACATACAGATGTACCTCTTTATTATGAAATTTACGTTTAACTTTTTCACAATTACAGCAATAAACTTTATTTCCGGACTTCTTGTTTCTATGAATTCTTGATATTAAGCTAATCTGTTTTCTCATATATTGATATTTTTTCGAGAAAAATGTGAGTTAAGCTTATTGTTGAGGGTTCTAATATGAGCTTATGTTGATGATATTAAGTATTGGAATGCGATGTGAAATATATTTGACTTATAGAATATTCCGTTTCTTGTTTGGTAAGTTCTGCAGATCCCAAGGTTTAGCAGCTCGTCTTCTGTCGCCGGAAAATGATAAATATTGACTAAATAATAATTCATCCTATTATATTTAAGAAATATAACTCTCACATATATATATATATATATATATATATATAAATATATATATATATATATATATATATATATATATATATATATATATATATATATATATATATATATATATATATATATATATATATATATATATATATATATATATATATATATATATATATATATATATATATATATATATATATACATTAGTTGTAAATCTCAATCAGAGATTCTTCAACTAGAAAAACGTTTCTATCATCTTCATAACTATAAGAAGTATATTGAATTTAGTCATTCAAATACGTAGATTTTCCAAATATTTCTAGAAAAAATTATATTCTGTATGAATTGAGCTACATGGAGAATTGTGAATGTTCAAGTAAATTACATAAAATGAACAAGGAAAATTCTTCAATCATTTGAAAAATTATTAAACAACTTTCCAAGGTAGCTGATTATATGTATTGATTCACTCCGAGTCAAATAAGGTGTACTGATGATATCGAATAAGAAAGAAACAGCAGATTTTGAGTCGGGGTGACTGGACGTTTTCTATAATTCACCGTTGGATTGTAGAATTTGTGTCTCCGAATAAATATAACCAACTCCCTTGAAAAGTTGTTTGATAGTTTTTTGAATTATTGAAGAATTTTTCTTGTTCTCTTTATGTAATATATTAAATTGACCATGGTCAACTTGTATATTTTTTATGACTTGATTTTGAATATTGCGAAAATCGCCATAAGTATTTAAGGACCACTGTCATGGGTATGCCCAGTGTTTTTGGAAACGCTATGTTAGCTTGCTTTGGAACCACATATGTCACTATTGCAGAGTAGATTTTCCATGTCAGGAAGTCTGTATTATCGCGACGGAGTTCTGCATTTTCGATCTTAGATCTGAATTGTTGGTTTCCAATATCCTTGGTCGAGGGCGCTCTGGGTTGTTATACAGATAGCAGTCCGACCGCGATTTGTAGTGGGGAACAATTAAAAATTTTTGAATTCACTCCGAGTCAAATGAGCTGCACTGATGAGATCTAATAAGATCGAAACATCTGTATGCGGATTGAGAGTCGGGGTGACTTGACGTTTTCTATCATTCATCGTTGGATTGTGAATGTTGTTCCGGAATACATATAATCAGCTCCTTTGAAGAGTTGATTGATAATTTTTCAAATTATTGAAGAACTTTCCTTGTTCACTTTATGTAACATATTAAATTGATCATGTGCAACTTGTATATTTGTCATGGTTTGATTTTCGAGTAAATTGATGTATTAAGCATTCTTCATGTATGATCCTCTTCAATGCAATCTGAATTCTAGAAATGAAATCCTCCGTGCGAGGTCTACGGAAATTAAAACCGTTTTACCAACTTGTAATACGCCACTGGCTCTACTGGATTTTCTACAGTTATTTACGAGATCGGAATCTCGAGAGGAAGCCCAATGTTGAGAGCTAATCCGACGTATGCATGTGCAAATAATAGTATAAATTCACGAGGGCCGAAAACTCTGATTATAAAGTAGAATGAGAACGTGGCAGATTTAGAGAGACAGTCAGAGTTAGAGTTTTAATGAATTAAGCTGAGCGCGAAACGATATGAATGTAAAATAACTAACTAGAGTTGGTTATGGTGTAACTGTGATATCGAAAATCCTAAAAAAACTGGTGGTTTCAAATTTTTTGTTAATTGAATCAGTAGATACTTTGGTTCGGTAAAAGTACATGCACAAAATAATACAAAGTAATAACGTCAATGTATTACAAATGTGTGACTGACGATCTTTATTTTATATTTAGATTTGCGAGGATTTATTCTAATACAATAAATATATTATTTACTGCTTTATTCAGTTTGTAACAAGTTTCAAGTCTTTATATCAATACATGAAGACAAAACTTTGTGCTCCTTGAATTAAATTCCTTCGCCATTTTATATGATCATGATTTACGTTCATACTGTCAATATCAAACACAAATGATGGACTAATTTCAACTACTGGTATGAAGAAAGATGTGATTCTTTCAAGGCGGTAATTTACTTTACAACATATCCAGGAAATATCAATTCAGTATCATTCTTTTCAGCAATTACAAAAATAAAACCTTTGCTCAATTTTCAATAGGATATGTATGGTCTTGGTTTTGTATTTTAAGTTGTATTTTTCCATAAAATACATACTATTGCAGCGTATGCAAGGAAAGCAGTCAGATGCTGGAGTGATTTTTCATTCCGTTTTAGACCTCCTATACTACAAAGATTTTCGAAAAATTCTATATATAAATATAATATATATATATATATATATATATATATATATATATATATATATATATATATCTATATATATAAACTCTTGATAATTATTAGCAAATAACAGGCTGGTTTGAATCTTGAAAAACTCGATTTTAATAAAAAATTTTTGACGTTCCACTATGATATTCGTAATTGAAATTTCCTTTGACATTTATTGATTTAAAAAAATTGAAAAAAACAGGGCTGCTTAGTATATGCTATTCAGTTCAATATTAACATTCAAAATTGTTATCACCAGATGGTAAGGGAAACCAAAGAAACCCTCACCTACGCAATGTTTGAAAATAATAATAAAAGGGTACTATTTATCTAACAACAAAGAAATGAGTCATGGGAAAACATTAAAGAAGTGGAGTAGAATTATCGGTATAGACGCTTATATGGAAGCAGCCGTTGACACGTGTTTCGGACTCTTTGGTCCTCATCAGAACGGCGTAGCCGTTATTGTATATATATATATATATATATATATATATATATATATATATATATATATATATATATATATATATATATATATATATATATATATATATATATATATATATATATATATATATATATACAATATATATATATATATATATATATATATATATACATTATATATATATATATATGTATAATTATTTATTTGAATTGTTGTTGCCTGTGATCTATTTTTAATCTCTTGATAATTATTAGCAATAACAGGCTGGTTGAATCTTAAAAAACTCGATTTTATTAAAAAGTTGACATTTCACTACGATATTCGTAATTGAAATTTCTTTGACATTTATTGATTTGAAAAAATTTTTGAAAAGACAAGGCTGCTTTGTCTTGCTAATTATTTATTATATGCTATTCAGTCTAATATTAACATTCAAAATAGTTATCATTAGATGGTAAGGGAAACCAAAGAAACCTTTACCTACGTAATGTTTGAAAATAAAAATAATAGGTTACTATTTATCTAACAACAAAGAAATTAGTCATGGGAAAATATTAAAGATGTGGAGTAGAATTATCGGTATAGTACGTTTATATGGAAGCAGCCGTTGACACGTGTTTCGGACTCTTTGGTCCTCATCAGAACGGCGTAGCCAAGCATTGGATTGAACATTTGAAGATGAAAATAGTACAACAAACAAAATCCTCTGATACGGAAGACAATCACACAATTGTGGTTTATTGTTTGAACTCTCCGGTATGGGAGATTTGGTCAAACTTTGCCACGGAGGCGATTAATTCTATCCGCGAGAACTAAGAACGAGTAAATAAATAATAACAAAGAAATTAGTCGCGGGAAAATATTAAATAGGTAGAGCAAAATTATCGGTATAGTTCGTTTATACGGAAGTAGCCGTTTTTAATGAAATTTTTTATTTATTTAGAATTTCAAATCTTTTAAAAAAAGGTACTTACAGTTTAGAACAATACTTAAAACTCTCAGCTTAAGTTTGGGGTCATTGCCATATTTTCAGCTTGCAATATTTAATTATTTATTCGAATTGTTGTTGCCTGTGATCTATTTTTAATCTCTTGATAATTATTAGCAATAACAGGCTGGTTGAATCTTAAAAAACTCGATTTTATTAAAAAGTTGACATTTCACTACGATATTCGTAATTGAAATTTCTTTGACATTTATTGATTTGAAAAATTTTTTGAAAAGACAAGGCTGCTTTGTCTTGCTAATTATTTATTATATGCTATTCAGTCTAATATTAACATTCAAAATAGTTATCATTAGATGGTAAGGGAAACCAAAGAAACCTTTACCTATGGTATGGTTTCCCTTACAATCTAATGATAACTATTTTCAATGTTAATATTAGACTGAATAGCATATAATAAATAATTAGCAAGACAAAGCAGCCTTGTCTTTTCAAAAAATTTTTCAAATCAATAAATGTCAAAGAAATTTCAATTACGAATATCGTAGTGAAATGTCAACTTTTTAATAAAATCGAGTTTTTTAAGATTCAACCAGCCTGTTATTGCTAATATTTATCAAGAGATTATATATATATATATATATATATATATATATATATATATATATATATATATTTAATAAGGACTTTATTTATATTGATCATATACACGGATTACAATAGTGAGAGACGAAGTTTAGAAAAGCTATTTATACTCAACCTTAAATTATAAGAAATAAAACGAAATAGAATAAAAATAAGGAAAAATATATAAAATAATAATTGATGGAATAGAATAACTGAATGAAAAATGAAATACCAACAAATATAGAACCAGATATAAAATAAAAATTGGTATAATTATATATATTTCTTCCCGGTACATATTGGCATCTTTAGCGGCTCCCATCGAGTCAAATGAGCTGAAATCTGGGATTGTTTCCATCGCAGAACGAAAGTATCAAAATTTGGTTCAATTTTTCCAACCACAGATTGAGTTAGAAGTTCGAAACTAGGTACTTAGTTGGAGTTGATGTTGAGGATGTAACTTGTGGTAGTTTCAACCAATTTCTTTAGTATCAATTCACCGCGCGGGGACTATTCTGTTCAAATCGCAACCTGCTTCGCTGACAGTACACGATGCACTTTGCGAATTTTTTTACAATATAGGGTTAATATTTGGTACATGGTTTGAGTTGAAGTTGAGGTACGTTCCATTGTTGGTTTCAACTTTTTTTTTCAACCACGAAGCACTTCGGTTTTTGAAATAATATAAATTATTTTTTACTTTTTAATTCGGTTTATTTAATCGTGATTTTTCAAAATATAATTCAATCCATTAGAATCGCATCTCGACGAGATGGATTTCGCGCGAAAAATACGACCTTGGTGATTGGGCTCACGATTTTTTCATATCTCATCTGTTGAAAATAATCATCACTCAAACATAAACAAGTATAGATATGGAGATAACGACCAATGTAGTATATATAGATGAATATGAGTTTCAAAGCTTGTTGGTCGGTATGATTATTAAAAAAACCAATTCAATGATTTGCCGACGTTTCGTTTATTTTTATAAACTTCCTCAGGGCTCTGAAATAAACATAAAAATGGCAATACTATATGAAATATAGTAATTTAAAAACACAAATGGAAAATTCATATAACTACGGACAGTACATTGACTTATGACTTTACAAACATTCATGGATAGTGAGAGAAAAAAAACCACAATAAATGATATGAGATAGTTAGTACATTAACTTACATTATTAGTTGGCTGTTTCCGTCCGAATGTAACGTAAATTTCTCATGAATAAAACAGAGAACATAGCAACAAACAATACTTTCGGTGATCGGCGAAAACTGCTTGATTGATTGAAAAAGATTCGTACAAAGGTTGGTGCGACAGATGTTAGACGACTTATTTATTACTGTTATGTTTTTTTCCTCTTCCTTGTAGGTATTTTTGAGATCAAGTAGTAATATGCTACGTTTAAATTTTCTATATCAGTTCTTCGATTAATTGTTAGTGGTTCTTCTTTTATGGAAAACATTTCATATAGTAAACGTTTTTTTAAATTGTCTTGTTTCCCTATTATTTTTACGTCGTTTAGTTCAAAACTATGCATCTCATGTTCAGCTAATGCTGTGTTGTTTTCTTTTCTTT
This sequence comes from Cynegetis impunctata, assembly GCA_030704885.1. Classification (NCBI taxonomy): domain Eukaryota; kingdom Metazoa; phylum Arthropoda; class Insecta; order Coleoptera; family Coccinellidae; genus Cynegetis; species Cynegetis impunctata. Next base: position 1,255,483 of record JARQZK010001449.1, on the reverse strand, counting down.
TTAAAGGATAATGAATGTTGATTATATCTCTCTTATGTTCTTGTATTCTTAATTTTAAGTAACAACCTGTTTGTCCTATGTAAACTTTTGAACAGTCAGTGCATTTTTAATTTTGAATAAAATTGTTTTACTGTATTCTCTGGTTGTGAGGTAATTAGTGTTTTTGGTGTTTTAAATATTCCTGCAATTCTCTCAGAATTTTGGTTTTTTTAATAATCATCCCGACCTACAACCTTTGAAACTCTTCATCTATAAACAAGTATATTTCCATTGATTTACAAATTTTTGTTTATACACGTCAATATAGCTAACCAAAATAATTCTTTTTATATTTCATGCCGAAATGCCGCGAAATAAAACGGTACTTTTCGTCGTTAATCATTGGTTTTATCTACGTTCCGCGAGGGCGAACGATCGGCAATTCTGGATTCGACCTGTCAATAAATCACGTTATCGGGAGATCTGTGCGAGCTCTGCGAGATGCGCGCTGCCTGTTTGCGATGCTCTTCTGGCGCGAGAAATCAAATCTGAATTATGTTTGCCGTTATTTACGACTGGAGTTCAATTTTTGCAAATTAAATTATGACTGAAATAGTTTTTCGACCATTGTATGAGGGTCATTCCATGTCAAATCCGCACACCCAATTTTCATCACCATTTTAGATTCCGATAAAATTTGGAATACTCATTGTGGATTCTGGAGATAAGAAAAATGCCAAATTTCAAATTTTATCTCGAACCGTTTCCAAAATATGGCTGTGTCAAAATTTTGGCCAAAAACCAAAAATTTACTTTTTTGAAATTGCTCTAGGAGCTGTCCTAGTCATGCTAGATAGCTGAAAGATGTGTCATTTTGCAGCATACTTTATGGTCTTTTCAGTGATATATGATAGGCCATACGTTATAAATGAAAAGTTTTTGGCAAAATACAAATTCATATTTTGACTTGATATTTTTCCAAAAAGTACATAATATAGAATTTTCAAAATAATTCTACAAATAATAAGTACTATTGTCAATCACCTGGCCAAATATGAAAGTGGAGTGGTAATGGTTTCTTTGTTAAAAAAAAGTTTAATTGGCAATTGTTTTTCTTCAATAGGCTGTATACCTATCTACCTTCAAGAATTATATATTTTAAAAACAATATTGGCATTTTATACCATTTAACACTGATATTAATAGATAATTCAAAAATCAAAATACTTTCAAGAAACAACAAAATAAAATATTCAACGCAAGATATGCAATTTGTCATTTATCTTAGTTCCGGCATTCATAATGAGTATTCCAAATTTCACCAAAATCTGAGATGTTGAGGTAATAATTTAATTAAAATTGTGTTGATTTAACATAAAACTACCCATGTTTGAAATAACTTCAAAACGATTGGTCCACACATGTCCAATATTCATGCAGACGACTTGCCCCTTGCACCATGTATCTTCTTCGTAGGATACCATCCGAATTTTAACTATTCAGCTAGTTCATAGTTATAATGATGCGTGATACTGATTAGTTGAATTCAATATATTGCTCGCTGGGATTATAGTCAATTGTTGAAGAAGCAAATATTCAAGAAAAAGGTACTGACGATGATTCATCTTTATAGCTTCTATCTATAAATATTTTCTTTTTCGAGTGCCTTCTTCTCCTATTGAAGATCGGCAGCAATTTTGGCGAATTCTTCCCTATCTTGGACCTTTTTCAGCAAAGTGTTTGAACCCAAGCTTGTCCAGTCTCGTATGTTCTTAAGCCAGGAGTACTGGCATTTACTGGCCCAGAACCTTTCTCTGGTATAGGAAAATGCACCTATAAGAAAGTGTTGCAGGAGAAGGAGGAAACCAAAAGAGAAACACTCTGGTGGAATCTTCCAGTAATGGATCACTTCAAAAAATTCCTGCAAGATCCTAAGGATATCTGGAACTCAGTAAAAACAAATTACACCTCTCCACTCCACAGGCTTCCTTACAGGACTCTGTCGCCGCAGAAAGCATCTGATAAAAATCAGAAACTGACGAGTGTAGATTCTGTGAGGAGGAGGAGGAGGAGGAGGAGGAGTAAACTCATGTTCACCTGGTTATAGAATGCCTCACCATTGCAAACCAGTGCAAAGAATGCTTTGGACAGGAAACTTGTATGAGTGAGGACGTAACCTCCTTGAAGCCGACCGAGATAAGAACTCGAGGGCAAAATGCAGATGGCGCAGTAGTAAAAACAACTCTGATGGGAGGCAGAATATGAATTAGGGTAGTAGTGCAGCGTTACCTCATATTGAATTTGAAAAAAAAATTGTCTCTGTTAGAGAACGGCCACAGCCAAAAAAATTTTGATGAAACATAGTGGTCTTTCTTAACTATTCAAATTTTTTCAAATCAATAAATGTCAAAGAAATTTCAATATTTCAAAAGTTTTGAAAAATCCACGAATGTCGTGGCGAAACGTGAACTTTTTAATAAAATCGGGTTTTTTTGAGATTCACCAAGCCTGTTATTGCTAATAATTATCAAAAAGTTATATATATATATATATATATATATATATATATATATATATATATATATATATATATATCATTAGTGACTTGAGGGAGAAATTAAACTTCTAAACTCAACGAGCTTGATAATGTTTTATTGACCGAAATTAATTTTTCAATCAGCTCTACCGTTTGTTCCATAGAATTCACCATTTGATTGAAGTTCTTGTATTGGTATAATTTAAGATATTCGCCGAAAATAACTCGGATACAGACGTAATATATTTGAGTTATATTCGGTAAATATTTTGAATTGAACAAACACAAGTCTTTCAAATGGTGAATTCTATCGAACAAACAATAGAGCGGAAAAGTAACATACTTCCTATAATTCAAGACCATTCATAATATAATTGGATGAAATTTCACAAACCTCCCACAGATGAACGAGCCAGAAAGTCACAGTCTCCCTGACATTTTGCCGGTCTAACTCGACTTGTGATTTATTACCATACTCTCGAATAATCCAACGAATAGAATACGTCGCTTTCGTCTTTTTGTGGTCTCTCATTGATGTAATCAATCATACGACGTTATCCTTTTAATATATTCAATACAGATGCATGCCGTAAATCTTCGTATCAAAATAGCGGCAAGTTGTCTGTTATCTTTCATAGCGTCACCGGAGATCTTGGAAAAACATAGACCGTAGTTCTTGAAAGATATTGTTTTGGTTCACCGGAAATCGTTCAATTACAAGAAAACTGAGATATGGTCGTGTTTTAACTTAATTTTGTTGTTTCTTCTCGCACGTTACCTCCTGATACTTGGCGGATGAAATATAGGCCTTAATAGTGTCCTACACTATAGAGTTGCTAAGCGAGAGCATCAGCTGTACTAGTATATGCATTTTATTGTTAATTTATTGATAAATAATGGATTGTGTTTAGTAAAAGATGGTGATAGTGAAGTACCAAGATTTGTGAATTTTAGCTACTCTATATAAATGAAAAAAAATATAAGTATAATATCAGTGTATTATTATATATCACATATGATTTTTGAATGAGAAATTGATTATAATGTTCACAAATAATTTAAAATGCATTTTTTTTGGGACACCTACATAAAACTGAATCTCAAACAAATGTGACAAAATGTGACACTTTGAACAAATCTTCACCAAGATTGAATATACTGATTAAGTTCATAATTAGTTCAGATTTTTATAATCCATAATTATATTAAATACTTGTTTTTTTTTTGTTAAAAAAATGTTAATTACAATTTTATCATAATTCCTTAATTACCTCTCATTGTTTTTTTGGAGTGTATTGGACTTTATTGGTGTTTATGTACTTCTCAAGAAACGATTTTCATATTTAGCTCGCGGTATGAAAATTTTATGAGGTGAAAGTGAAATATTACTTTCCTTTTGCGCAACGTACTATGCGCACCTTTAACTTCGAGATTATCAATTAGTATGCCGCCGCATATATTCGGGTACACCGGAAATAGTTGATGCATGTTATGGTGATTCTTATATTTGTCCAAAACTGATTTTAATGACAATGAATAACGAAGAAGAATCTGAAAAACACGTGGATGCGGTTTATTCAAATAAATCTTGTTCACACGATAAACGGCGCAATTTTGTAGCAATAGGGTTCGAATTGGTTGGGGGGTTGACCCCCGGGGGATGGAATAAATCTTATTTTCACGATAAACTGCGCACTTGGGAAGAAATGGGGTTGTAAATAGGTAGTTTCGAATGATGTTTTGGATGAGATCGGTTTTGGCTCGAATTGGTTGGGGGGTTGATCCCCCTGGGGGAAAATAAATCTTGTTTACATCACATAAGGCGTAATTTTATAGCAATGGGGTTTAAAGTTTGTAAATAGGTAGTTTTTTAGGATATCTTGAATGGGATTTGTTTTTGTTTGAATTGATTGGGGGTTGCCCTCTGGGGGGGGGAAATAAATCTTGTTTACAGCATAAATAGAGCAATTTTGTAGCAATAGGGTTGAGACTTCGTAAATGGGTAGTTTCGTATGATATCTTGGATAGGATTGTTTCTGGTTCGAATTTATTGAGGGGTTGACCCCCTGGGGGGAAATAAATCTTGTTCACAGGATAAATGGCGCAATTTCGCAGCAATAGGGTTGAGAGCTTCTGAATAGGTAGTTTCGTATGATATCTTGTATGGGATTGTTTTTGGTTCGAATTGATTGGGGGTTTGACCCCTGGGGAGGAAAAAAATCTTGTTTACACGATAAAGCTCGCAACTTTGGAGTAATAGGGTTGAAAGTTTGTAAAAATTTCAACCCTATTACTCCAAAATTGCTTAAAACTTGCGCCCTTTATCGTGTAAACAACGCTAAAATACATAAGCTCTTACTTTTTGGTGCCAAGCATTCAAGGTGAAAACCTGCTAAAAATTGTTTGGTTTCCTTGAATAATTGTATAAGTTAATTCCAACACATTGTGACCGATCATCGCCAAATTTGTTACTTTTGACAATTCTGCGAATCAGCTGTGTAGTTTCTCTAAAAATAAATTTCATAAAATGCTTGGCTTGGTAACTGACCTGGCGCATTCGCCATTTTGTATGACTAGTTGATACTGAGTTAAATATAGTAGGTCGTTTTTGGCTTCCGAGAACGAATGTCATTTAAAGTCCTATCATAAGTGAAACCACAAACTCTAGTTTAGCAACATATTGACTGAGCACAAACCACTAATTCAATTAGCTCTGCTGCTCACGAGTATTTTATAATCCAATATTTTCAAAAATTGTGAAAAATTCAATTGTGTATTTCAAAGAAAATTCCATTTGACTAAAGAATGGTGATACTGTCATTTAAAATCAAATCGATTCATTTAGATACGCAAATATCGGTGCGTGGGTGGGATAAACTGACTGGAGATAGTCGCGAATTTATGGAAGAAAATTGATTTCGCATAATCTATAATGACAGTTCGTACGCTAGTCAACTCTAAGTTGTTCTCTAATCTAAATTAAATCTTCGCAATGTACGAGCCGGGAAAGCGAAAACGGGATGTATTTTCTCGCGTTTCCGCGACCGGACGTGGAAAACTTAATGAACATCCCTCAATTTCGCCTCATTTAATATATTTCATTGGTTTCCGTTCGCGTGGAAATCGGAACTTGTTCAACGGAAATCGATCTTGAAAATTTCGCGTTCTTTCAATGACGTATATAACTCTCCCAGGAATTAACATGGAAAAAATTTATGCGAAAAATTATATTCATAAGTTGGATCATGAGAGATATCATCGTTTTCGTCGCATCTTTTAAACTTATCTTTTTCAATTTTGGGAATGATATGTTATACAAACCAAAATCAATCTGAAAATTTTGCTACTATCTAGTAAGTATTCATTATTAGTTAAAACTATAACACACCTTAAATAAAACTTCTGGCCTTGAAAATATTATGATTAACTCATAATGTTATACCATATAACATACGATGCGAAAATTTTCCTAACGAAAATGACACACTAGCTTTACTTTCACAACTACACCAATTGCTTTTGATATGTTTAATAATTTTAAATCACGATCAAGTGTATTCGAATACAAATAAATAATACATTTGAATTGATGAGGCCGTTACTCGATGAAAATTTATTGTTCACATGTTTGAGAAATTGAACTCTGAGTTTAACGATTTTAACATATGAGTACCTTGGTTTCAAAACCCAGGAGAACCAATAAACTGTAGCTCGTTCCCTTGAAACATCTATGAGCTAAAAACTATTTTAAATGGTTACTTGTGGATTACACTGGGGGCTAATATAAGCGAAAATGAAATATTTGTCTTAGGTTACACACAGTTTTAAATAGTTTTTTGGATTTGGCCGGTTTTGAACCTAAGCACCCGTTAAAAAATTTTCTTTCGGGATTTTGGTCTCAAAATTATTTTTTATAAATTTATGCAATATGCAATTATGCAAAATAAACTTTATTCTAATAAATTGTAACAAAAATTACATTCGTATAACATGGAACACAATCATCAACGTCTGAAATCCCCAGAAAACAAAAGCAGAAACAGGAAAATTTAAATTCTCAATGAAATTTCTTCACACAATCTACCTTCTTCCTCTTCCTCTGTTTCAGAGGGACGAACGACGGTTGTTTATTATATCTTTGTAAAATTTCAGCATGTCTATTTGCTGCCAGTTTTCACCATAATGTTTCTTAAGAAGATTTTCAACGTCTCGAACTTTTAGTATACTAAGAGCCTTTCCGGCTGCAATCTGCATAGGATTAGCCATCCCAACGTTCTTGCCCTTTTTACACACTCCATCATAATTTCCTAGCTCTGATCTATACGCAAATTCCCATTGAATAAGGACATTGTCTCGTTTTTTATTTCTTACAATAAAAAAAACGTTTTGAGGGTGCGAATTTAAAATGCCACTGCCCAGGCGGCTTCATTATGTTGGTAGTTTCACGCGACAGAATGCTCGACTTCAGGCGGGCAATGGATTTGGACGCTTTTGATGCACAAGCATCGTTGGAGGTGGCCAGTTTTGATGCAAACATTGAACTTCAGAAGCGTTTCTAAATGGGAAATGGCCGTATTTGACGCGGATGACAGATGCAAAAATATGCGCTTGTGCTTTAAGAACCAATATTATGCAAAAAACCGCAACTGAAAAAAATTGCAGATGGCCGGTTTTGAAACCAAGGTACTCATATAATGAAACAAGAATATTTGCACAACGCGTTTCGCGTTGTGCTAAAACTAAAATATCTAATGCAAGGTTTGCAAAGTACAATTACAAATTTGGGAAATCCATTATAGGATTCCAAGAACAAACTACCTTCATTCATTGAATAGGTTAAGAAGCGGGGAGCTTTTCACAACCAATTGGTTGTTAAAAAACTTCTGGGAATTTTTATGCCTATTAATTTCTGAAGCTTCCATAAGATTTCATTTTGAACCTTTTGTTCCGAGATGTAGAATTTTGAAATCCGCATTGAAGTCATGTTTCTCTTTTATTAAATGTCTAGCATATATTGAATTTTCATTATGATTTATGGAACTTCGTCTGTGTTCAGTTATTCTTTTTTTGAAATGTCTATGTGTCCGACCTACATATATTTTATCGCAATTAATTAAGTTCATAGATCCCGATTTACTGAGCTTTTTTTGACTTGTAGTTTTTTATGTATTTTCCTATACTATTTCTTGTTCTGAATGCTAAATCGAAATCTAGATTAGGAAAAAAAAAATGTTATTCGTTGGAAGCTTTGCCGAAATAAGTTAAATCATTATATTCAATTCCTTCTGGTTTGATCAATGGGAATACTTGCGAAATTGCCATTTCATGATTTTTACCCCGAGGCGAAGCTAAAGGGGTTATAGTCTCACGACAAAAAGTTGGGATCTGGTCCGATTTCAATCAGAGAAGTTTTGTTTCCAATTTTTCCCAACGAAGAATAAACAATTATAGCGTTTTTTAGATAGGCATTACGACATGCGCATGCTCCAAGGTCTATATGTACGAAGTCCTACAAAACATGCGTCGAGGTGCTCTGTGTGTCACGGTAACCAAGCGACGTTGATAGCTTCAGCTTGATTCTGCGTCTGTGTCTGCTTCCCATCTCATCAATTTGATTCATAATTTGCAGCAAAATGAGCCGGAATAGGATATTCAAATGCGACAGTCAATCAATGAATTTTTTTGCTAAATTTTCACGGATTTATTTCGTAATATCGACTTATTAATACATTTATTGCAATTTTCCTTCATTTAATTCTTAAAATCGACTTTCATTGTTATTAAATTTATATAATACATTCAAAAAATATTGACGACATGCACATGCGCCGAGGGGTTTTATCATTCCTAGTGCTACGCAGTAGGGTGTCCTTCATTTTTCTTCCTTATTATTTTGTCTATTATGTTTGGACTAAATAATAAGGAAGAAAAATCATAAAATGGCAATTTCACAAGTATTCCCATTTATCAAACCAGAAGGAATTAAATATAATAGTTTAACTTATTTCGGAAAAGCTTCCAACAAAGTAAAATCCTTTTTCTCTAATCTAGATTTCAATTTAGCATTCAGAACAAGAAATAGACTAGGAAAATACATAAAATACAACATGTCAACGAGTTTATAAACTTAAATGCGGTGTTGCGTTAAAATATATGTAGGTCGGACACATAGAAATTTCAAAAAAAGAATTACTTAAATCATAACGAAGATTCAATATATGCTAGACATTTAATGAAAGAGAAACATGACTCCATTTCGGATTTCGAAATTCTACATCTCGGAACAAAAGGTTTCTTATGGAAACTTTATAAGTTAACAGGCATAAAAATTCCCAGAAGTTACTTACCAACCAATTGGGTATGAGCAGCTCCCCTCTTCTTAAACTTTTCAATGAATAAAGGTAGATTTTTCTTAGAATCCCAGAATGGATTTCCCTTATTTGTGATTGCACTTTGCAAACCTCGCATTAAATATTTTAGTTTTAGTTTGAAATTGACACCTGAAGAGCTGTAGTGTAAGCAAAACGCTTTCTGCTACTGTTGTTGTTTCATTATATGTGAAAATCGTTAAACTCAGAGTTCAATTTCTCAAATATGTGAATAAATAATAGTTTAAAAAACACGCTCTAACAGAAAAGGAAACTTGAAAGTAAAAATTCAATAAATTTAAATTAGGAATAGTGTAATTGAGAGATAAATTTCTCTTTTCCGCAAACGTCAAAAAATGACGGCTTTTTTTACCTCAGTTCTCAATGTTAAAGTTTGATTTCATATAAGTCATTTTGTTTTTATTTTTTTTTCCGGCCGTGAGCGTAAAAAAAAGTACACTTTTTTGTACGCTTATGTCAATTTCGAAAACGCCAGGCGGCGTACAGTTGGGTTTCGAATTTGACATAATGTAATTTATAAGAAGAATTGTATATATATATATATATATATATATATATATATATATATATATATATATATATATATATATATATATATATATATATATATATATATATTTCGTATGGCAAGATCGACAAAATATTAGAAGTATAAAGTACATAAATGTAACTGACAAACAAAATAACAAGTTATTTCTTAATACTCGGGTACTTACCAAAAACGCACAGTCCTATAATGCGTAGATCAGTGATTTTGAATGTTTCTGACAATTTGTTGAATTGTACAAATTTGTGTTGCCTTGACACCTACAAAACCATTAATCAAAGCAATCCAGTTTGATATTTTTTTACATCTAATTGTTTTTGAAAATATTATCTTAATTCTATTTTTCGAACACCGTTTCCGGTAAAAATCAAATGTTTTATTCGGAGAAAAGCACTTTTTGTGGCTCGACTAAAATGGTCGGCCTCACTGCGTTCAGCCGACAAACATTTAGACTCGCCACAAAAAGTATCACTTTTACTCCTAATAAAACACTAAAATATTATTGATTTTTTCTGACCAAGTAGTCTTTTGGTGATCAAGTTCAATCTACAAATTCAATATCAAAGAACTGGTTGCTAATCGACATTAGTTAACTCATTTTGAAATAGAAAATATCATTATTACAATTTCAATCTGGTCGACGATGAAAAAAAATAAAAGTGCTTGAATTTAATATATATTAATATCCAAAATATACATATGGAAAGTGAACGTTTATCGGCCCAAGGAAATGCCATCACTCTTATATGGATCCCCTCACACGTAGGGATAAGAGGAAATGAGCTAGCTGACAAGATGTCGAAGGAATCACTCAGACTAGATACCATCCGAGAACTACAGTTGGCAGGTGATCTGAGAAATAGGTTTAAAAGACTAATGAAAAACAAAAGGCAAAAACTATGGAGCCTCTCTAACACCAAACTGCTCTCAATAGAGACCGCTATAGACTCCCATAGCTTGCCACGGATGAACAGAAGAAACAAAACTGTCATAAGAAGATTAAGAATAGGACATACCCGCCTCTCCCATGGCTACCTAACAAGCAATCAAGCTCAACCTCTATGCAGCAAGTGTAATGTTCGGCTGACAGTCGAACATATCCTACAGGACAATTTGATGCAGCTTGACGAGAATTTCATTTGAAAAACAGAATCACAGAAAACCTCTCATCAAATTCGAATCTTTATAATGTTTTATCTTTCCTAAAATCCACAAAACTGTTTAATCTTTTATAGTTATGCTAAATACTGTACCTGTGCGAAAAGCCTAGTAGCTGAGGCACGTTAATCTTTAAATAAATAAATAAAATAATAATATTTCTCGCAAACTGAGTTTTTTTAGTTCTATCTAATTCTTGAAATAAAATAATAGCTACTTGAAAAAAAACTACTATAGAACAAAGAAAACTAATTCGTTGATAATTATTTTATTTACGCTGAGTTGTTTCAAAATCTGCTGGGCAAATCAAGTATTACTAGTACTCATCAAAAAAAGAAAAAAATGTAAAGAATAATTAATTTTCACAGTTGTTTTTAATATATTTTCATTCTCTGGTTGTCGGGAGCTAATCTTCATTATTTCCAACGTATATGCGAATAACCAAATCACAGAGAGAATATGAGTGGTTTTGTTCAACATTAATTTTCTTTTCGCTGAAGCTGAAGCTGAAGCGCGGTAGCGTTAGCTATTCTCAAAGTAGGCCAAGCCGCAGGCCGTGGTTTATATTGGACAAATATTAGCTGCAGGTCAACTTTACTTCAGGAATTAGTGTTAACCTCTGTTGGGGTTTCGATGAATTCAAATACCGAATCGAACAAAATCTGATTTATATGATACCGATGACTGATTTTATTCTTTAAAAATCTATTTTCAGTGGAACGATATGAGGTTATTAATGAATTTCAATCTCATCTAATTTCTCCAATTTCAAGGTTATACTGGGATGTATATATATATATATATATATATATATATATATATATATATATATATATATATATATATATATATATATATATATATATATATATATATATATATATATATATATATATATATATATATATATATATATATATATATATATATATATATATATATATATATACAGGGCTATGATTAAATGGGGGCAAAGTTGCATATTTCAGAGATCAATTGTATGGATAAAAAAAATCTGATTCAGCTTTAGTTCTGGAGATATACAGGAAAAATCGAAAACGTCGAAAATCTTCTTTTGCCTATATCTTTTTATTTAAGGAATTTTTTTAAAACAGATTGTTACTTTGCCATTGCAACTTTTTGTAGGCTATTCAAATATCTGAATAAAAATTACATACAGGGTATCGTATGAATTGGGCCACCCTCAACTTTTAATTTTCAAATATAGACCTGTATTTTTAATTGAATTTTTTTTGAATCCCAAGTGTCTTGTTTCATATTGTCGTCGTATTTCCATATGAAATGCAGAGTGTCTTGGAAATATTGAACAATTAACAGTAAAATTCAGCTATAATTGAAAAAAAATATATGAAACAATTAAGCTAGGTACAATTCAAAAACACAAGGAGGAAACTACTTACAAACGAGAGTATTGAAGGAAATCAGCATATTCATCATTCAACAGAAAAATCAATGTAACATCTTTATCTAACAAAGTCCATGGGCATTTTCATGAACATTAAAAACGTCACTATTACAACCAGAAAATTCCTTTTTTATTTTCTTTTATATAATCACAATATTAAACGAAAAATTGAATGACTACAAACTTGTGTTTCAATGAAATTAGAGATCTTGGTAACAGATAAAACACATGGGTAGTGAAGACTGAAGTATGGTATGTGACAATGAAACAATCCCCCACGTTAAATTATTACAAATGTAAATCTGAAACTAATATTTTAAACCACACAAGGGAAGTTCGAAGTTTTTTATTCAACTGGTCGGTCACGAGCCATCCAACTATTATATATATATATATATATATATATATATATATATATATATATATATATATATATATATATATATATATATATATATATATATATAATATATATATATATATATATATTATATATATATATATATATATATTATATATATATTATATATATATATATATATATATATATATGTATATATATTTATTTATATATCAAATGTATACATTTTTCGACCACTTTATGGTCCTTTTTAGTGTTCCATGTCAATAATTCACGCTAATTCATAACTTTGTACTTACATCGTTATTGTTTTATTATATACTTCGTAACAGTAACGAAGTATGTAGAAAGCTTTGAACCAACGTGAATTCTTCCCTTGGAATACTGAAGAATAACACAAAGTGTTAAACGTTTGTAAATGAAATTAAATATATAAACAAATATAGTATCTAACTATTTAATATACTAGAACCAATGAAATTTCAAAAAATTTTCACTTGAAAAAAAGATTAGTGATAGGTTCAGGAATATTGGAAATATATATATATATATTTATATATAAATAAATATATATATATTTGTATATATATATATATATATATATATATATATATATATATATATATATATATATGTACATAATCTAGAGGTTTTTGCCTGTATGTGTCCATTTCAGTTTTCAAACTGATTTTAGTTAATAATTGACGTTGCGTGACGAAATTCATTACAGTTTTCCACTTGAAAATTATACGTAATCCATAATAATAAAGTGTCATAAAACTCATATATTTATTTTTGTATAGAGTATCTCAGTAAAATATTCAAATACTGGTACTTACCTGATTTCATCATCACTATCCTCAACATCTACTGAATTACGTTCGCAGTTCATTCTTAATCAATAAAATAATAACAACGCGTGAGATTCATTAGAAGAATAAGATACGTTGAGAGTTTCGTGACTTGCACGACTTGTAGAACTGCAACGCTATAATTTCGGACGGACACAGTTTTAGGCCTGTCTTTCATTCACCAAGTGTCCGGAGTGTAACGTGTGATAAATAACAATCAGATCATGCAAAATATACTAGTTGATCATAGTCAGTTTCATATATCGCATAAAGTGAACAAGACCAATTCTCCAATGATTAAATTAAAAACAATCTTCCAAGGGAGCTGGTTATTTGTATTCCGCGACTTAAGATCTGCATACAGCTGTTTCGATCTTATTAGTGCATCTTACTTGACTCGGAGTCAATCGACATATTTCTTATTGTTCCACAATACAAATCATGTCCGAAATCAAATCAAATGGAATATGCTTTATTGTCTCGAAATTATACATTTTATTGATAAAGCGAAAAATATAGGAAATAAACAATGTAACAAAAAATAAACGCACATCAATCAAAAAATATACAAACTAAACAATGTAATACCTAGAAATAAAAATCACACCACATCTCCATACAAAACTCGGTACAAAATAAATACAAACCTTACAATAGAACCGAGAGTGTCAAATCCTCCTCAATTAAAGCTGATGCCTGTGTTATTCAATTTGGTCATATCGATCAATCAATGCTCAAAATAGTAGTCCTCTTAGTCCAGTCAATGACGGTAAAAAAAGTATAAACTGTGTATTTATCCCATACAGCACCGATTTGTATGAAGATTTGGATTAAGGTTCTACTTACCATCTAATTCAAAGTCTACCCTATGGCGGAGGTTGCTTTTTCTCTGGGGGTGAATGCCACCCCTTCTTGGGATTGAAGAATTTTTCATTGAAAATAAATACGGAAATCAATGAACTGGCTAATTCTAAGCAACTTTTGTTTCATGAAGTTTTTTCTGAAAGTCAATACTTTTCGACTTATTCGCGAGTGAAATTGTCATTTTTTAGGCAAAAAAAAAAGTTTTCAGATTCTTTTTCGCGAATAACTGGAAAAATGCATTTAATCAAAAAACATGTAGAGAGCAAAATTATAGCTTATAGAAAAACAAAGAAAATTATGTATTTATAATGAACTCTGACCCAATACAAATGGAATTATTGCTTGTTAAAAGTTGATTGGTATTTACCACTATGTGTATTCATGAATATACTATATACATATTCTAATTTCTACAAAAATGTGCTTTTGGTTTTTCCCCATAACTCGCTTAGTTTTCAAGCAATCAAGTCCTTCAAAAAAGCATTTTGTAGGTTTTTTTAAGAGCTATAAGCTAATTTTTTTTTCAGATCTTATTTTTGAAAAGGTTCATGCTAAAAGGGCTAAAAAAGGTACTTTGCGCGAACACACGCAAGCTTTAAATGGCCATATCTTACTTAATTTTTATCCTATAAAAAAAAGTGAAACGCCAACATTTTCAAATAAGAAAAACATACAATTTCGTACTTCACAAAATTTTGCATATCATTAATAGTTTTTGAGTTATTTTGAAGAAAAGGCGATTTTTCGCTAAATTACGAAAATGATTTTCTCTCTTCAAACCAAATTTTTTTCAAGAAGAAGTACTCTTAACTAGTCAAACACTCAGAACGTATTATAAAAACATAAATGACGTGAATTGTAAAGTGACAACGATTTTTTTCAAATAGGATGGAAGAGAGGGTGAGATATTCACTAATTTTTTCCAACGAAAAAATAGGAATCGACATTATTCTCTTCATAGCACGCTTAGTTTTGATGCTAGGAACTTTTATAAAAAATGAAAATGAAGTGTTTTAAAGGACTTTGAAAAAAGTTTCATGAGTTTTCGAAAAACGCGTTTGTTTTTGGTTATTGTACGTAGAAACTTTCCATTTTGGCGATTGAAAATACCAGTCAACATTCAACAAGCAATAATTCCGTTTGTATTGGATCTGCATACATCACAAATCCACAATTTACTTTGTTTTTTTTTATAAGCTATAAATTTGCTTTCTACATTTTTTTCGATAGAATGCATATTTTTCCAGTTATTCGCGAAAAAGAATCTGAAAACGTGGTTTTTTTGCCTGAAAACCGACAATTTCACCCGCGAATATGTGGAAAATTATTGACTTTCAGAAAAAACCTCATGGAACAAAAGTTGCTTAAAATTAGTCAATTTATCGATTTTCGTACTTATTTTCAATGAAAAATTTTTCATCCCCAAGAAGGGGTGGCATCCACCCCCAGGGAAAAAGCAACCCCTGCCACAGGGTAGACTTTGAGATAGATGGTAAGTTGAACCTAAATTAAATTTTTTATGAAAATCGGTGCTGTATGGGATAAATACACGCGAAAATGGTTATTGGCTGGACTATCTATAGAGTAATAAGGTCTATCAAGAAAATAAAATTTAATTCGTATCCGAAAATTGGTCAAGGAAGTTATACATTTTCATTCTTCTGGAAGGTGATTGTAAATTTTCCTAGCATTGTGAATGATGGACTTTTTTGTTAATTCAGAGGAAGGAATAGGGAGCTGAACATGATTTCCAGAATATCTGGTGGAATAACCGTGCTGAGACACCAAGAGTACGGCATGAAAATACTTATGAATCAAGCACACAGTTTCAAGTAAACACAAAGCAGGAAGTGTCAAAATTTCATTTTTCTCTAAGTAAGGTTTGCAATGAGCCCTATTTTTCAGTACAAACATGTAACGAATTGCTCTCTTCTACAATTTGAAAATGGTGTGAAGTTGTGAAGAACTACATGAACCTCAGAAGACCATAACGAAGATGAGATTCGAACAATGCAAAATAGGCAATTCTTGTAAAATTGCCTATTTTGTCTATAATTGTCTATAAGAACTACTATATAGATAACAATTCTCGTTTCGATATTCTGTTGAGTGAAACAGTATGTCAAAATACTCGCCAAAGTAGAAATATATCTCATCGAAACGAAAACCCATCCAGAAACTGATTTTCCTTGTCAAACGCCTATTTTCGTGGAAATGTGTGCTGTATATCACAACTAAAGTGCGAATATCGAACAAACTTACTCTATTTTATGAAGCTTGTGAGAATGATATAGTACTTTTTGCTTTCTACGTCCAAAACATTCCGAAAAACGTTGAATCCTGAATGTGTAACATAAAATGATTTATCTCTCAACTCGACTCTCTTTAAATCATAAAAATATGTCATACCTCACAGACGTAAGAATGCATTTTGTGTCTCCGAATTTACTCAGTTTATTTAGAAACTTTTCTTTGGAAAAGCAAATATTTCAGGATTCTTTCTTTCCGTATCTGTTTTCGTATGACTAAGTATGAATAATTCATAGTGAATTGAATTCAAGATGACACGACAGGATTTTATTGCATATTGGCAAATAGATCAGTTTATTTGAATTAAATTATGTCAATTTTATTAGATTTTGAATCGTATTTATAACCTTTACTTCATGGAAATTCATATTATGAAATGAGAACATGTTTATTCAAACTCAATTTCTACTATATTTACAATTGAATGATAATTGTTTCGACAATATAGTGTCTTCGTCAGATTTAAATAAAAACTAATTCTTAAGATATTAAATAGTGCTTATACACTGGCCAGCAAAATTAACGCACCACTAAAATTTGGGTCAATTTCAAAGTTAATTTTCTCGCGAACTGCTGAATCGATTTAGATAAAAAAAATTTCCAATGTAGCTTAAATCTTCAGAAATGACGTTATGCAAAGAGAGAAAATTTAAATTCAAGTTTTAGGCATATACTGGGTGTTTGAAGAAAAACTAGTAAAATGCTCAACTTTTGTCATATTCTGTGGGAATTCCCATCAATAGTATTAGGTGTCTCTCTAAGTCAAAATATAGCCCCATCTTTTACAAGCATTTTGTTTTTTTATTCACTTTTTTATCTTGCTTATTAAATGAAATACGGAATTTAATGTAAAACGTAACAACTAAAATTTATTTAAAAAAAATTTGAAATAAAATCTAAAACATTAAAATAAAAAGTCAACATCGGGTGTTTTCTCCCCTATTCCTTATAACTGACATATTTTGAACCAGACGTCTAATTTTTGCTTGATATATATTTGTCCATATTTCCCTCATAATGTTTTCTACATCATCCCATAAATGTTCTGTAGCGTTAAGGTCTGGACTACCTGGAGGCCAATCTAGGACCTCAATATTCACCTGATTTAGATAATTTAGTTCTATTTTCGCAGTATGTGGTCTGGACTTATCTTGCATTAGTATAAAATTATCTCCAATATAACCAGCCATAGGGACCACATGCTCTGACAAAATTTCGTCAATGTACTTTTCCCTACTCAAAGGTGCTCCATGCAAGGACATGATGTCTGTACGAGCTGCCAAAGAAATTCCGCTCCAAAATATCACAGAGCCTCCATTAAATAACTCGGTTTAGCGAATATTATTTTGTGAATAACGTTCGTTTGGCTGTCGAATAATTTCTGAGCTTCGATCCTTGCTGTAGAGATAAAACCTCGTCTCATCAGTGAACAAAACTCGTTCCCAATCTTCAGCAGTCCAGTTCACATGTTCCCTAGCAAATTGAAGTCTTTAAGTCTTTTTTCGACATAAAATTCCGTATTTCATTTAATATGTGAGATAAAAACGTGAATAAAAAAACAAAATGCTTGTAAAAGATGGGGCCATATTTTGACCTAGAGAGACACCAAATACTGTTGATGGGAATTCCCACAGAATATGACAAAAGTTGTGCATTTTACTAATTTTTCTTCAAACACCCAGTATATGCCTAAAACCCGAATTTAAATTTTCTCTCTTTGCATAACGTCATTTCTGAATGTTTAAGCTACATTGAAATTTTTTTTTATCTAAATCGATTGAGCAGTTCGCGAGAAAATTAACATTGAAATTGACCCAAATTTTAGTGATGCGTTAATTTTGCTGGCCAGTGTATTATCTGAAATGCTCTACTAATAAGTATTAATAACAGAGGGTTGTATTTATGATTCAAAGAACGGTATAACAGATATTGACTCATTTGAAATGGTTAACTATTAAGAGGTTTAAATACCAGGTTTAATAACGGGAAATTACCAAGTTTCGTTTGTTGATTGAGTAAAAGGTCTGTTTTAAAATTTTCATAGATTCTAATAAATTTGAATTTGAAGACTTGTTTTCGGTGTATAAAATATTAAAATTATGGTTGAAACCATTGCGTTTCTTCTATGAAATGGTTAGAATAATAGGAGTCGCTCTTATTATCAACATAACTTCTTTCGTGTTCTTTGATTCTACTATGAAAAGATCTTTCTGTCTGACCTATATAAAACTTGAGGCATGAATTACACTCTAGTCTATAGATTTCTGAACTTCGGTAAAAAAAATTTTAAAACCAATTCCGTAGTACATTTATCTTTATCTATCTGGTAAGGTTTAGCCAGCGTTCGCCATTTAAGCTAACAAAAATATATTTTTTGGCTTTTCTCTAATATAATATGTATTGTTTATATATATATATATATATATATATATATATATATATATATATATATATATATATATATATATATATATATATATATATATATATACATATATATATATATATATATATATATATATATATATACATATATATATATATATATATATATATATAATAATATATATATATACTTATATATATATATATATATAGGAAATTAACTATTTGTAGGGACTGCAAGTCCCTTCAAGAATAGTTATCCTCTATACTAGTCAGCGACTACCCTCCTCGTAATTATTATATATATGTATATATATTTATATATATATTTATATATATATATACATATATATATATATATAAATATATATACTTTCAGTACACTCAATATATTTTTTGTTATTGCAAATTTTTTTTTCTAGTTTCATTTATGTTCAATTTTTCAGTATTAAAGAGTTTTCTTCAACTTAAATAACAAGTAATCCAATTTTCTCATTTTTTAATTTTTTTATAATTGAAATCCAACCTTATTCTTCTTTTAACATCAATATTAAGAAAAATTCAAAACCTATAAAAAATACCTGAACAAAAAATGTCAATGTTAGGATTCTTTAAACAAGAGCTGATATAAGCTTTATTAACTGAAATGAGATAAGTAATTCAAAAACAGGAATAAAAAAGTTCATATAAAATATCTACTACTTTTGCTCACTACATTCGAAATAAAAAAGTACAAGCTTTAAACCTAAGAAATTATTACATTCTTCACAATAATATTTTGTTTCACGATCTTAACCTTTCGTGCTCTAAAATTGCTACGAATTCTGAATCTAAAATTTTTACGAATTCGGGATCTGAAATTTCTACGAAGTCGGGATCGGCAATCATCATCGGTATCTACTTCGACATCGGTTTCAACTTCCTCGAATAATTTACCAAGTCTATTCACTTCATAAGTATCCATAATAAAACAAAATATAATGAGTACTTGTCCAGAAAAGTACTTGACATCAGAAAATAGCGTCAAACAAAACGCTTGGTCTGTTAGACCCAGCCGTGCACTGAAAGGTAATATATATATATATATATATATATATATATATATATATATATATATATATATATATATATATATAATCACTCTATATATTGCTGAAAACTGCATTACAATCCCTTGAGTAGTTTAAAAGATCTAAGCGAATAGACAGCGGAAGTAACTTCATTTTATACTATGTAAAGATGAAATAACAACATTACTTTCATACGTATAAAGCTGATACTCACATGTAGCAACGTTGTGAGTGAGGATAAGTAACTTCATTTAAAAATTTTGTCTTCTCTTAACTTAGTGGATAGAAATTCTATCTTCATAGAATTATCATTGAACACAAAAAAAATTTAGTCGCTTGTAATGTGAAAATATTTCATATATCTAGATTAAGTCTGAAGTGACATTGGTTCAATAATTTCTAAGAAACCAAATGTGCATACTTTAAGTTATTTACGGCTAATTTTTCAGCTACCTAATTACGTGTAGATGGATAAAGGAAATCTGACATTTTGAAGGCAATTTTCAAAAGTGAATTAAACGACACTATAAATCTCAAGCGCCATTCCTTAAGTGGACAACGGAAGAGATTGTTCGTTAATGAACGAGAATTTTATCTCGGAAACTCACCGAGAGGAGATAATTCTCAGAGGCTCCCATTTTTCGTTGTTTTAATAATTTTCACTTTAATCTCTTTTTTTTTAGACTACTAAAAAGTCACGAATGAAAACAATTCAATTAATTTAATTTCAAGGAAGGAAAATTTTGTTTAGAATTGTCTTCGAGCTTAATTTTTCATTTCGATAGTTGTCCAACGGGGTTTTATGAGGAGGAAAACTGAATATAGAAAATTTCGCTAGTAGTTGTTTTCATGATTAGAAACATAATTGTTATAATGATACGTACAATGTAATTAAATAATTGTTAAATTTCATTCAACATTTGAACAATTTCTTACAGTATGGCACCACTTCTGGACTTTCCTGAATCATACTTTTTATGAACTTTCCGAAAATTTAAATGTCATACTGTAAAAAATCGTTTCATTTATTTTTTTTTTAAATCGCAGCGTGCGTATCACGGTCTTTCGTGCCAAGGTCACAGTATGACGTATTTTTTTAACTTATAATCGTATTGGGACAATCTGTTTTCATTTATACCATACTGTAAAAAATAACTTCACGGCTTCTATAGGCGTGTTATGAAAACGGTTGAAAAATACCATTTTTCAAGTATGGCACCTCTTTTGTACTGCACTAGAAGTATGGCGAATATAATTTTGTCTCACTGTATGTTAAACTGACCACGATTTAACTGCCATACTGAAAGAAATAGTTTTTCGAATTTCAAAAAATTACATGTTTGAGGGGGTATGGCGGGTATTTTGGACCATCGGACTAGTATGGCGAGGTGATTTTCTTACAAGATTAATAAAAAACATTTGTTTAAAATCAGCCTGTAAGAAATAAATTTTAAAAAAATTAAAGAACAACATTTTCAAAAGAGTATGGCGCGCCTTAACACCCACCGGAGAAGTATGGCATATAGCGACCGTCGGATATTTGTTTGTTAAAATACCGATAAATTGAAGAAATTTTGTGAAAGACATTATTTGCCGCCTCCGGATTTTCGAGCTATTTCAATTAATTATTCTGCAATTGCGTCCTGCGCACCACCGGTACGAACATAATTTTCCTTCAATTTATTACGTATATGAACTCCCCTATGAACTCCCTCACCATACTGTAAGAAATGACTTCAAAAATCCTTCCAGTATCTCGCGGTCTATCCAGAATATCAAACAATTTGGTCTCATATACGACGGATGTGTGCTTCACTGTGGGGTCGGTGATAACCATTACTATTGATAAACCTGGATGCAGGGTTCTTGAATTTAATTACGGTTTCTTAGATGACTCTCGATGCTTCCGCCTTGAAGACGGACCGCGAGGGCGCGAAGAAGGGGGTTGCGGTATTCAAATTACGCCATGTTTTGGTTTACAATCGACAGGTCAGATACGATCCAATAAATTGCGGCTTGAAGGGACGGCGGTTCGAGTCTGGTAGATGGAAGATACGGCGGTAAGGAAGGGGTAGACAAACTGAGAAGATTGGATGGTGGCAGGATTCGATTGTCAAGGAATTGCTGCAATTTCGTGATAACTGGCACGTAATGTAAACGGGATAACAGACTCAATTAACAATTACCGATTCAGATAGACCTATCGTATATTTTGAAATTTTCACTACGTATTTTAGTTTCTTTTATATATATATATATATATATATATATATAAATATATATATATACATATATATATTATGAACAAAAAGTAAATTTGAATTTACTAGGTTTATTAGTCACAAAAATACTTTGAAAAATATAAAACTGCGATTGCAATTTTGGTCAATAGACCATCATAGGGCAGATTGACAGAATCTGCCCGATGATGGTCTAGTGACCGAAATTGCAATCGGAATTTTATATTTTTCAAAATATTCTTGTGAAAATAAACGTACTATATTCAAATTTAGTTTTTGTTCATCATGTTAAATTATCACGTAGTTACCTCGGATTCCATCAACTATATATATATATATATATATATATATATATATATATATATTATATAAATATATAAATATATATATATATATATATATATATATATATATATATATATATTATATATATATATATATATATATATATATATATATATATATATATTTTTATTTTTTTTTTTGGACTATAAGACATAGAAAAATGAACTCAAATTTGGGGTGCGTCTGATAGTATGAAGGTAACATTGAAATATTGAGTGTAAATGAACCTGAATATCGCGAGTACGAGTTATGTGTTTTAACAATAAGTATTTTGATCTGAAAGTAACATTTAAAAATATTTTTCTAAAAATCATGTAATTCATTTTTAGTGCGTCTTATCATCCATTACGTCTTATAAATACATTATGTATATATATATATATATATATATATATATATATTTATATATGTATATGTATATATATATATATATATATATATATATATATATATATATATATATATATATATATATATATATATATATATATATATATATATATATATATATATATATTTATATATATATATATTTATATATATATATATATATATATATATATATATATATATATATATATATATATATATATTGTATTATGTGCAACTTGAGAAGTTAGTGTACTTATGAAATAAGAAATTTTAATTTTCTTCCAACGCGTCTAGTAATTTCAGTTTTATGAGATAATATGTTCGATACAGACATGCAATAAATAGATATTTATGTTACTAGGAGTATAAGGTATACATTACGTGACTGAGTAGGGATGTTTAAACGCCGAGCGTAGCGAGGCGAATTAAATGACTGCGAGTTACATAATGTACCTTGTACTCCGAATAAAATACAATGTTTTATTTTCAAACGATTTGCATTCAAAAATCGGAAAATTCGTGGATATTAAAAGTGTATATAATCTAATTATACCTCCTGTATAACAAATTAACTTGGACAAATAATTTGGCTTGAATCCATGGCAACTGTAAATAATGTCAGTGAATTGAATTAAATGACATCGATAATTTCATTTCTCGAGAAATATAGACCCGTATTCAATTGTGCTAAGATACTGTAGTATGCCTGATGAATCTAGTGCACCATCCACGCCACCAAGAGTTGCAGCAGCAGCAAAATTAGCAGTGTAGCAGCTATTACCAACAAAATCTGCGGCCGTTTACGAAGCGCCGTATCGAAGATTTCTGAATTATTGCCATTTGAAAATATAAAGAAGTATTCCGAAAATGCTTTATTGGGTTTTTCGTCGAATTGAAAGATCTTCATAAAATGAAGAGTTCTTCACTATGGAGCCACTATTCAATGATCAGGTCCTTGCTACATATCAGCGAAAAGATTGATATTCCTCGACCACCAGGCGCTTTTGAAAAAGTATCAGAGGGAGACAACAATACAAGTTCACAATCTGATAGAAGTGAGATTTTACGTAGTGCCATTTTACATAACTGTACAGTAAATTTTAACTTTAAATAAAGTAATGTTCGTAAAAAATGGGTTACTTTATCTTTTATTTTAGATATATAAATATGATAAAAAAGATATGTGACATTATATAAGATACCTGCATTGTTGCATATCGAAAATAAGCCAATAAATTGAATTAAAGTTGAGCGACGTATACTCCGGCGGAGTATAACACTTATACGCCGCATGAGCTAAAAGTCATAAAATTACACTTACACCTACTTCAAACAATCATCAAAATGACCATTATCTAACGTTTGAAAATAAAATAATTTTATTAAGTTTGTGTTCATTAATGTGAGAATCCCAATGCCCTGCAGTGAGATAAAACCACAAATCCTTTTCCGTTCATCAGTGACGAAAAAACTCAATAATATAAAAAAGAAAATTCTTTAATAATTTAAAAAATTATCAAACAACTTTCCAAGGAAGCTGGTTATACGTACTCAGCAACGCAAAATCTGCATTCACAATCGAACGGTGAATTATAGAAATTGTCAAGTCACCCCGACTCAAAATCTGCATACAGCTGTTTCGATCTTATTAGATCTCATCAGTGCAGCTTATTTGACTCGGAGTGAATTAACAAATTTCTAATTGTTCCCCCATACAAATCGTGGTCAGTAACAATGGATGGATAACAATCCAGAGCGCCATCCCACCAAAGATATTGGGAAACAGCAATTCACCGCTTAGACTGAAAATGCAGAAATTCGTCGCTTAAACACGTACCTCCTGATATGAAGATATCTACTCTATAACAGTGGTGTATATGATTCCAAGGCACACTAACATAGTGATTTAAAACCTTTGGATATACTCACGAGAGCGCGCTCCGAATATTCTAGTTGCTTAATACGCAAAATACAACAATCAAATCATGAAAAACATACTAGTCGACCATGGTCAATTTCATACATTACATAAAGTGAACAAGGAAAATTCTTTAATAATTTAAAAAATTATCAAACAACTTTCCAAGGAAGCTGGTTATACGTATCTTTGGTGGGATGGCGCTCTGGATTGTTATCCAGCCAGTGTTACTGACCACGATTTGTATTGGGGAACAATTAGAAATTTGTTAATTCACTCCGAGTCAAATAAGCTGCACTGATGAGATCTAATAAAATCGAAACAGCTGTATGCAGATTTTGAGTCGGGGTGACTTGACAATTTCTATAATTCACCGTTCGATTGTGAAAGCAGATTTTGCGTTGCTGAATACGTATAACCAGCTTCCTTGGAAAGTTGTTTGATAATTTTTTAAATTATTAAAGAATTTTCCTTGTTCACTTTATGTAATGTATGAAATTGACCATGGTCGACTAGTATGTTTTTCATGATTTGATTGATATAAAAAGGTTTAAAGCCCAAACGTAGAATGAATGAAAAACGTATAAGACTTTATCGAAATTCATAGTAATAAATGTAATGAAACTCGAAACCATTATGTTACCTCAATTTTCAAGAGGAAAATGTAATAACTCACGGATGCACTTACAATAATGACACTGAAATAAGTACGGTTCGGCACAACAAATAATTTACGTACATTTCTTGTACGTCCCGGCAACTGAAATTTCCACTTTATTCGACTATTTGTCTATTTCGACTTTACGACATAACATTTGAAGGAAGCTATAGTAACAAGTGGCAACACTGAAATTTACTGTCATGTGCCCCGATGGTTTGAATGATTGCTTTGCAATTGTCATTTATCACCCAGATCGCTGCACTACTTCTGCAGTTATGTATTTCTTAGTATAATATAAACCAATCCACTATGTATGTAAACAACTCTAGGAAGCAAATTTTGACTTACTTCAATTTTTCGTAACGATTTGAAACTTTCCACCTATAATTAATTTTGTATGATAAGAATGACAAGGAAGGAATAAGAAGCCGAAGAATATAATACAATATTTAAGAGCTTCGATATGCCTTTTCGGTATGTTTTTCGAAGCGAAATGATTTCATTTCAAGCGTTAAGAGTTGATAATAATTTGTAAAAAAAATAATAAGTATTGAAAAATAATATCATTATTTATTTTCTTCTATTACATCATGAGCTATTGTCACTTTTTAATGTTCAAAAACTATGCCAGAAAATGTGATGAAGAATCTACTGACCACTACCTTAAATGGCATGGAGTATATAAGGAGTATTTACATTACAAAAATTGACATTATCGATTGTAGACTTTAAATATTCAGTGAATTATATAATATTCGAATAATACCAATTCCTCAAGAGTTCATCCAAATCATTGTTGCAACGTCTTGCTATAATTTGTTCGATGATTTCTATATTGGAAGTTGGAAGTTTGAAATTTTTTTCTTGGAATGAAAACTCACGAAGAAGATTTTGCAAATATTCAGTCGACTTGCCAAAATATGTTGTCAGAGGTTGTTTACTCTATCAAGTATTGAAAAACAAATATTCGAATAAATTTATATATATATATATATATATATATATATATATATATATATATATATATATATATATATATATATATATATATATATATATATATATATATATATATATATATATATATATATATATATATATATATATATATATATTGCGATAAAATTCGGAGCGATTTCTGCTTGCGGTGTGTAAATGTTTAATCACATCGAATTGATGTGTCAACTTTACCCTGGTAGATATAGTAGCCAACTTCGGGTGTTCCGGACGTACAAGTTCTCGTTGCCGAAATGTTTTCGTCTGTCTGAAAGATGTGGTTCAATTGTTTCCGACTAGTGACGCTGTGTCATATTTATATGCCATTAAGTTGCTAGTAGGAAAATATAAGACCGTTCAGAATGTTGGTTTGGTTATCACTTTCGATGGATGGATAATACTAATGAGTACCAATAAGGGCGAACAATTTCCATCGATTGTGATAAACAAATTAACATTTCTAACAATCACAGTCTAGGGTAGATGTGGATATTTCGATGCTTCGTGAACTCTTATAACCAGCTCCGCTAGGAGGTTTGTTTGATTAGTTTCAAATAAATGTCCTAGTTCACTTAATTTTGTATATATATATATATATATATATATATATATATATATATATATATATATATATATATATATATATATATATATATATATATATATATATATATATATATATATATATATATATATATATATATATATATATATATATATATATATATATATATATATATATATATATATATATATATATATATATATATATATATATATTATTACTCCTCTACATCCAGTTATCTGAATATCATTCGACTTTTTGGAGGAAAATTTTAACACGTCCCTTCTATGCCCTATAAACTTTCCGTTTACACGTCATTTCCTTTTAAAAATTTCCTCACAAACTTTTTGCACAGTTTTATCACTTGTAAAATAACCGAAATGTTTGTCGTTCAGTTCAACAACTCGTGTTGAATAGTTGAAAAAAAATCCATGGGATAAGTTTCATACAAGACAGGAATGAGAAGTTCAAACTTTCTGTCTTTCAATACAAAACGGACAAAGAAATCTCATCAAACTTTCCTTATCAGGTCTAGTTGTTCCGAAAAAGGATGTGCGGAACTTCCGAAGGGCATTGAAGAGTTAACGTAGTGAACGTGCGGTCGAATTTCATTCTGTGATGTTTCCGGAACTCCCGCAACGTTTCTAATCGAAGGTATTGGATGCATCCTCAGGAGACTTTGAATTTGATCAGCGTTATCGGATAGTTTTAATTATCCACGGATTTATTTGAAGAATTCTTTTCATTTTCCAATAGACGCTTAGTGAATGCTTTTTTTGAAGTACTCAATTTTTTCAATTAATATAGTGGAGTATGAATGGTTAGTGCAGTACTTCAACAAGAAGTCAAATTATATTGGAGTAAATATAATCACCACTACAGTAATGTTTATTTTGTGAATAATGCAAATAAATGATACAATAAATTCAAAAAATAAGTTCTACTTTCTGTGCTTTCGTCAGTAATTTTTTTTCGTAAGAGCATATTCATATTTCCACTTATTATTCTACCCAGCATTTTAATACTTGAATTGAGAATTGTGACATTAATGAAATAGAGTTGAAATTTACCGTCTTATGATTTAAATATTTCACTAACAACTGGGACCTGCTAACAAACAGTTTTCCATTTTTTATTGTTTGTTTGTACATTATTTTTTTCGTTGTTCAGAATTTGAAAATCATTGTTAAATATTGGTTCATTTTAAATTTGGATTAGATTAACTCATCGACCTGAACAGAGAAAATACATTCTATGAAATTCAGTTTTTCTTTGCATAATGAAATTTCTATATACTTAAATTTTTTGTTTTCAATTAATAACCACCATTTAGTTAGTATCAAATTGGAAAAAGTTCTTTCTCATTGAATGTAAAATGCAGGTTTTTCCATATCCTGGTCCTCCTTACTAGAACTAGTATGCTTGTAGTGGATTTATATTTTCTTCAGTGTTAACAATCATACATCTTTCAGCCAATGTAACCTCTGTGAGTGAAATATAACAAAAAACATATTTCACGCGGTTTTAACCTTACATAAGTGTATTCCGTTTGATGTTACAAACTGAAAGTGCTAATCCGGTCTAAGCCGCCTCTGTGTTTATGTTGGTGGGGGTATGTGCGCGGGGGACACGCATGAACCACGCGCTTTATGCCATGACCGATCGACTACCATGAGGCAGCCCGTCGGCATGGCACTCTTCGGCATGGTGTGGCTACTGCGCGTGCGCTCAGAGATGAAGCGCTGCACAAAGTGCAGGAGACAGCAACAGCAGCGGCTCAATATGGCGACGGACGATGGCGCTTCGGCAGCTACTTTCTTTACTATAGACGCACCGACGACGGTGACTAACGTGAATACTCCTAGTCCAGGACAATCTCTTCCTCACACCACGTACTGTGAGGTGCATGGATTCAATCTACCTAAAGAAGGTAAAGTATTAATTGGAAAAACGTTAAATTTTCAAATCATCTTGTATTTATTCAAATTAATTAAATGAAGCGTCCCCTATGATCTGAATCAGGCAGGTAAATACCAAAAACAATAATAATAGTATTGTTCATTTGAAAGCTATGCATGACATTTATAGCAATCATTAACACTTATAATAATGAATAAACACATTTACTCACTTTTGTGTGGCGTCATTTCAATGTAGCTTTTTACGAGCGAGTGGCAACCAAATGGAAAACAAGACATAAAAATAAGAAATGAGCAACAGGGATCTCAAGAAAAAATTATCTCATAGATCATTATCGCAAATCCAAATTATTAAAATCTTGGAAATTTGCTAAAAACCTTCCAACGACAAAGCAGCATTATATGCTCCCATGATTGCAGCTCTGCATCTTTGCACTCATTGTTCTTACTTGTCTCAATTCAGGAAAAAGCGGTGTTTTTCACAGCTATTTTCACGGCAGTTGTTCTGGAGCCATTATTCCACCAGGAGTACAAATCACTCATCACCCAAAGTTTGCAGATTATACACACCAATTTCTTATGCACCAAATGGCATACTTATTATGGAACTCTCTACCCTCAGAAGTATTTCCGGTTTGCTACTAGATGCATTGGTTTAAATCTAACATATATCACCATTTATTGGAATAATCTCATAGTCCTTGAGACGCCTTAAAACTTTTCGTTTTTTCCGTAAGTTACTCATATTCGATTTAATCGAAAATTCTTCGATTTTTATAGTTTTCAAATAACCTACGTTGTTGAAATTCATTTTAATGAACGGGTTAGTTCAACAAGTATGCAGTATAATTTTTTGTGAATAAATATGGCTAAATAATCTATAGTCTTGAAACTCCTGTGTTTACCTACGTTCATCTTTTCTAAACATATTGTTTGGTTTGCGGAACGTTCCTTGCAGTGTAATCACCGTCGCTGACTCTTATTAGTCTAATCTGAAGTATTCATACTACTATTGTGTCTTGATAGACTGATCCCTTCAGAGAATTTGAAAGTTTCAGCATCTTCGAGTGCGTATAACCTGATTGTTCTCAAAGAATATCAAATGAATCCATTTGTATTTGTAGGCTCATGAAGGCTTACAGTAGACATCTTAATTAAGCTAGTATGCATTTATTCACAATTTAATTCGTGCGATGCTTTCGAGCAGTGCAAATTGTTGAAGTAATTCAATTACCTATTTATCATAAACGTCGAAAAATATTTCAGATCTGGCGAGTTAATTAAGGATTGATTCTAAGCAGGATTAATTTCCTGCCTGCATTGAATGCCGAATGTCTAGTTGAAACTCCAATTAGCTCACGTTAATAAGATACTCTATCTCATCCTGAATCAGATTTAACGAGAAACTGAGTTAATTGTTATACCAGTATAAGAAGGAAGACCAATTCCGTCAGAGATATACGAATTGAATTTTGACAAATCCATTAACCGTTACACGACGTGAAATTTTTCTGCAGGTTTTCATTTTGAAAATATGCTTATTGAAATGGGTGCGAATAGCGAAATTGGCCCTGGGATCAAGATAGTTTTTTGTTTTATGACTTTTTATGATGTTTGGCACCAAAAACTCAATTTTTATCTCTCTCTCTCTCTCTCTCTCTATATATATATATATATATATATATATATATATATATATATATATATATATATATATATATATATATATATAGAGAGAGAGAGAGAGAGAGATAAAAAAAGATATAAAAAATCATAAAAAAAAAAAATATCTCTATCCCAGAGCAACATTCTCTATACACACACATCTCTATACACATATATATATATATATATATATATATATATATATATATATATATATATATATATATATATATATATATATATATATATATATATATATATATATATATATATATATATACATACAAATGTTTGTGTGTATGTTCTTATGTATTTCAAACTTGTTTACACGATAAAGAGCGCAATTTGAGAGCATTAGGGTCGAATGATTGTAAGTAGGTAGTTTCGTATGATATCTTGGATGGTATTGGTTTTGGTTCAAGTTGGTTAGAGAATTGAGCCACAAGGGGGGAAATTTTGCTCAAACCATAGAATTTCAAAACAATAGGCATAGAAATTGGTTGGTAGATAGTTTCTTATGTCAGTTTAGATGGGATTGGTTTTGGTACGGATCGGTCGGGGGTTTGGGCCACAAGGGTGGATATACATCTAATTTACACTATAGAAGGCGCGATTTTTGAGCAATTGGGTTGAAAGTTGGTAGGTAGATAGTTTTGTATGTCGTTTTGGATAGACTGGTTTTGATACGAATCGGTGAGGGGGTTAAGCCACAGGGCAGGAAATAATTCTTGTTCACACGATTAAGGGCGTAAAAGGATTGAAAGATTATTGATCTAAATAGGTGAAAAAATGGTTTGAATTTGGAAAAAATCTTAATTGAATAAATAAATTTTCAAACTGGATACGTTGTGAAAACCTGCTTTTTTAATGTATCTTGCTCCGATAGTGTTTTTATATTCATGGCTGTCATGTCTTCTACAAGTAGTTGATTTCGACATTGTTTTCTTAGCAATAACCGATATTAATTCTGGTCTAAACAACAGTAAGTTTATTACTCATACATATAAATTTATTCATACATTTAAATACAATCATGTATTTTATTCTTCTAGATTAGAATGAGATACTGTAAATGCATTTCGTTCAATCAATGACTGCTTTCTTGTCGAACCTAATAGTGTGTATTTAAAAGACTGTTCAATTATGAGTTCATGATGATACCTTCAACCCACGTTTGGGTAGTTCTCTTGTACACATTGAGATAATATAAAACTGAGCATTCGTGTGATGCTTTGTTTCAAATAGTTTTTGTTTTTCAATATAGAAAACTTATCAATTGGTTGCATCTAATTTAGAAAACTATATCCAAGGCACGTACCGATACAAAAATTTGTTTCGGAATGAATTTATAATATATGTAAATATTTAATCTATTGCACATGATAAATTTGCTTTCATTATTATGATAACCATACTACTTTCGTTTTACAATATATCATATGGTTATTCGCACAGAATTCCATTAAAGCATCACGAGCAATAAATAAAAAAGCTCACACTGTCGTTTTTCTTCACTTATATACCCTGTTATGTGAATACCTTGTAATTCACAATCTCAACCCAGCTTTTGCTTTATCTCGCCAGTTCACCCTTCGCAGCCAGTAATAGTCTTCAACCCTGATGAATGCGACAATATAGTATTCGTTTAAAGCTGGCAGGCAATTTCCCAAGGCACTACATTAAGAACAAATAGTAAATTAGCAAGGAAGTGAGCTCAATGTAGATTGATGCAATGGTTGGATAGCCTGTAAATTAATGAATGTTCCAGATTATTAAGAATAATTTAACAAGATGAATCAGAAAAATGTTTCGTTTCTGGAAATTAGGAATTATTGTACGTTGGCTTTAGATAACCTGAACGAAGCTCGAGCATACGAATAGGTTTTATAAAACTCTCTTCTGAATATTGCGGATGTCACCTTACTTAAATTGATTAAAATTATAGTTTACACGTTAATCCATTGAGATGAAGAGGTAATATACAATAAATTCAAAATATCATTTATATATAATTTTATCTCGGCTGGAAGACTGAGCTCGATAGCCATTTGATTTATAATAATCAATAAAATTGATTTCTCTCTTTCTCATTCTCTCTCTCTCTATTTTTCTCCTAAAATAAAGTTGTGAAAATATCACTGAAATTATACGTCTGGAAAAATGATGTGAATGGATAAACATATTAATACAATGGTTAAATAATAATGTGCAAAATTATAACATTCTCGAACACATTTGGTAACATCAAGGATGTATAAAACAAATTAGTTGGAAAGGGTAAATACAGTGATGCAGGTATACGAATAATAAATAAGGGGGCATTCCATACTAAATTGCTAGTCAAGATCTTAGTTATTTTGAAAACATTAAGAAGAGGGTTCTTTTACTTCAGAAAATATTCTGCTTTCAAACGTTAATTTCAACTACTAGAAGAACATTAATCAGACAAATCGCCATAAATAATACTTATAAACTCAGAATAATAGACAATTTGATAGATGAGAAAAATTTTAAAAAACCGATCTGTCAGGGATGATATAACAGCCTAACTTAAATCGGAAATTCAAGTAAAAATGTCAAGTCACTATTATCTAGTCACAATATTCACATTGCTTATCATAATTGAAATAACTTGGAAAAACATAAAGAGAATAATAAATCAAAAGTCCACGAAACAATAGTGTATCAAATGTATAAAATTAAATATGTTAGATGTGATTAGTTTCATATTGGTAAAACTCTCAAAAGTATTCAGACCAGAATGTCAGAGCATGAACGGAGCTTTGATAATTTGAAAATGGATTCTTATTATGTAAACCATTCAATACATGAAAATTACACATTCAATTCAGACTTTTGAATATAAGATGTGGAAAATAAGGAAATAAAACTGAGTTTCCGAGAATCGCTACAGATTAATGAATATAAACATTTAGGAGTCCTATTGAATAGCCATATTGACCATACTACAAACCTTCTTCTTAATATTTTCAAAATCAGAAAACTACCTTCTATATGGAATTTTCTCTCTCATACTATATATATATATATATATATATATATATATATATATATATATATATATATATATATATATTTATTTTTATATATATATATATATATATATATATATATATATATATATATATATATATATATATATATATATATATATATATATATATATATATATATATATATACTTATATATATATTCGAATTGTTGTTGCCTGTGAACTTTTTTTAACTTTTTGATAATTATTAGCAATAACAGGCTTGTTGAATCTCAAAGAACTCGATTTTATTAAAAAGTTGACTTTTCGCCACGACATTCGTGGCTTTATCAAAACTTTTTGATAAAGCCACGAATGTCGTGGCGAAACGTCAACTTTTTTAATAAAATCGAGTTCTTTGAGATTTAACAAGCTCTTATTGCTAATAATTATAAAAAAGTTATATATATAAATATATATATATATATATATATGTATCTATACATATATATATATATATATATATATATATATATATATATATATATATATATATATATATATATATATATATATATATAATTATTTATTCGAATTGTTGTTGCCTGTGAACTATTTCTAATCTCTTGAAAATTATTAGCAATAACAAAATAAAAGTTTTGATAAAGCCACGAATGTCGTGGCGAAACGTC
Source organism: Cynegetis impunctata (assembly GCA_030704885.1). NCBI lineage: Eukaryota > Metazoa > Arthropoda > Insecta > Coleoptera > Coccinellidae > Cynegetis > Cynegetis impunctata. Next base: position 1,221,241 of record JARQZK010001449.1, on the reverse strand, counting down.
AACTTTTTAATAAAATCGAGTTTTTTAAGATTCAACAAGCCTGTTATTGCTAATAATTTTCAAGAGATTATATATATATATATATATATATATTAATATACTATACTCTTTCTTATAATACATTCAAGAACCGCAAAGATTTATATGGTATATTAAAACAATGGTTAAAAATAACAATTTACACTTTTATTATAAGAAGTAACTCATGACGCGCGTTTCGGTGGAACTTCACCTTCTTCAGATGCTAATGGCAAACTAACTATGATTTTCTGTTATATTGAAAACAAGAAATGACAAATTATGTAGAAGGGGTAAATACAAAGATGGTTACAAATAATTATTAGAAAAGGAAAAACTAATTCTGAACTGCTAGTCAGGTAGTTCGGTAATTTTGAAAAGATTAAGAAGGGGGCTTGAAGTATGATCGATTTGGCTATTCAATAGGAGACCGGAATGCTTGTATTTATTTATCTGTAATGATTCTAAAAAATTAAGTTGAATTCCTTTACTTTCAGTATTTAATATTTTAAAATCGAAATCGAATGTGTGATTTTCTTGGATTAAATGGTTTGCATAATGTGAATCCGACTTCTGATTAACAAAGCTACGTTTGTGTTCTGAAATTCTAGTTTGAAAAGTTCTGAAAGTTCTACCAATGTAAAACTTATCACAATCGCCACAATTAATTTTATTAACTCCCGACTTATTATCTTTATGAACTTTGGATTTATTATTTTTTATATGATTTCCTAAATTATTACCGGTACAATAAGCAATGTTAATGTTGTGCTTAGATAAGAGAGATTTAAGTTTTTTACTTGAATTTCCGATGAAAGTGAGGCTGTTGTATTTGATATTATTTTTAGTAAGGGGGTACACCTGGTTAATCGCATTTTTGAAAAACTTTTTATCTATCATATTGTCTATAATATTGGGATCATAATTATTATTTAAGGCTATTGTTTTATTTATATTTTTCTTGATGTTATAATTGGCATTTGAAAGTGGAATATTTACTAAACGATGTACCATACTATTGAAAGCTGCCATTTTGTGTTGGAAAGGATGTAGGGAAGTACTATGTATGACGCTATCAGTGGGCGATGGTTTGCGAAAAATTGAAAAATTATGTTTGTTATCTACTTTTGTTATTTTCAAATCCAAATAGTTAATCGAGTTATCTTTTTCCATCTCTAAAGTGAATTTTATATTAGGGTGTAAAGTATTAATGAATGTTTGAAAGCAGTCTAGTTGTCTAAGAGTACCAGTGAAACAACAAATAATATCATCCACATATCTAAACCAATAAACGAATTGTTGACTAACAGGATGATTATGAATTAACTGTTCCAAATTATCCATGAATACTTCAGCCAACAAAGGGCTCAGCGGGTTTCCCATAATTAAGCCTTCAGTACTGCTGTAAATCTTATCATTGAAACTAAAATAATTCTGTTCCAGGCATAATTCCAAAAGTGACAATATATCTGATTTTATGAGAGGATTAACAAGATTGCTATTGAGTAACTTTTCTATTAGGGTTAAAGGTACCTTGGGTGCTATACTTGGAAAAAGATTAACTACATCCCAGGACATAAATTTAGAATTAAGTGGCAATTGAATATTTTAAATTTTATTGACTAAATCGTAAGAGTTTTTGATAGAGAATTTAGGCTGAAATTTACAATAATTTTGAATTATTTCTATTAGAAACTGCGACAAAAACACTGAAGGTGCTGTAGTGAATGACACTACGGGTCTGATTGGATAGCCTGGTTTGTGTAATTTAATTAAAGAGTAAAGTTGTGGTACCAAAGGATTTGAAACAATGAGTTTATACTTGTCTTTATTTTGTATAAGGATGTTAATGTTATCGATAGCTAATTTTAAATTTTTCTGAAATTTACTGGTTGGATCATGTTTTAGTAACTTATAATTACCGGAGTTCAAAAAATCTAAAGTTTTACGTAAATAATCACACTTATTCAAAGCGATAACTGTATTACCTTTGTCAGCTTTGGTGAAAATGATATCATTAGAGAGTGTTTTTTGTTTGATTGATTGATTGATGGACATTTCTGATAAATTGGCGTTGTATTTGTTATACTCATTTTTAATAATATTAGAAGCTAGGTGTTTTACAAGTGGATTATCAGGCAAATTTCTAACAGCTAGTTCAGTATCTACGCCGAGTTGTTCGAATTGACGTGTTGAATGAGTTGATTGTATATATATATATATATATATATATATATATATATATATATATATATATATATATATATATATATATATAATCATCCTGTTAGTCGAGAATCCGTTTATTGGTTTAGATATGTGGATGATATTATTTGTTGTTTCACTGGTACTCTTAGACAACTAGACTGCTTTCAAACATTCATTAATACTTTACACCCTAATATAAAATTCACTTTAGAGATGGAAAAAGATAACTCGATTAACTATTTGGATTTGAAAATAACAAAAGTAGATAACAAACATAATTTTTCAATTTTTCGCAAACCATCGCCCACTGATAGCGTCATACATAGTACTTCCCTACATCCTTTCCAACACAAAATGGCAGCTTTCAATAGTATGGTACATCGTTTAGTAAATATTCCACTTTCAAATGCCAATTTTAACATCGAGAAAAATATAATTAAACAAATTGCCGTAAATAATAATTATGATCCCAATATTATAGACAATATGATAGATAAAAAGTTTTTCAAAAATGCGATTAACCAGGTGTACCCCCTTACTAAAAATAATATCAAATACAACAGCCTCACTTTCATCGGAAATTCAAGTAAAAAACTTAAATCTCTCTTATCTAAGCACAACATTAACATTGCTTATCGTACCGGTAATAATTTAGGAAATCATATAAAAAATAATAAATCCAAAGTTCATAAAGATAATAAATCGGGAGTTTATAAAATTAATTGTGGCGATTGTGATAAGTTTTACATTGGTTTCAGAAGTTTTCCAACTAGAATTTCAGAACACAAACGTAGCTTTGTTAATCAGAAGTCGGATTCACATTATGCAAACCATTTAATCCAAGAAAATCACACATTCAATTTCGATTTTAAAATATTAAATACTGAAAGTAAAGGAATTAAACTTTTTAGAATCATTACAGATAAATAAATACAAGCATTCCGGTCTCCTATTGAATAGCCAAATCGATCATACTTCAAGCCCCCTTCTTAATCTTTTCAAAATTACCGAACTACCTGACTAGCAGTTCAGAATTGGTTTTTCCTTTTCTAATAATTATTTGTAACCATCTTTGTATTTACCCCTTCTACATAATTTGTCATTTCTTGTTTTCGATATAACAGAAAATCATAGTTAGTTTGCCATTAGCATCTGAAGAAGGTGAAGTTCCACCGAAACGTGCGTCATGCGTTATTTCTTATAATAAAAGTGTAAATTGTTATTTTTAACCATTGTTTTAATATGTTTATTAATTTACACCAAGTATCGGCCCAATCAATCCAAAATTTATATGGGATCAGGAAGAAAGAGTTAACATTGATGTATACATATAAATATATATATGTACTCCCCTTCATATCATAAAAATCTTTGCTGTTATTGAATCTATTCGAGAAGTAAAAGCAGAAAACATCGGAAGATGCAATTTTGTTTTTAATATATGCGTAAATTGTTATCCAATAAGCAATATTTCAAAATATGTAATCTTCACAGAAGAAACTCTATTCTTTATTAATGAAGTAATCGATTAATAATTTAAAACAGCTTTAAATAATCAAGCTAGGAATTCAATTATCACTATATCATCGTTATAAAACGATGTTTATACGAAAACAAGTTAACCATTAATGCAGTTAGCATCGAGAAGTTCCTTCATCTTTAAAGCTACTTGAACAATAAATTATTATTTGAACTTAGTTGCCATATAAAAGGATTTTTTGTTGGTGTAAATCCTGCTTTTTGATCTTCCTTTCCAGCTCTAGAACTCACCAAGTCCTCCACAACATCCCATTCACTCAGCTTATGATAACAAACTATGCAAACAAGTGGAATGAAGATTTGGAATATGTTTAGCGGTACATTTCTCCACATTATTCTCTTTGAGAGGTTTCATCGCGCTCTTGGATATTTGACTGCAAAGCTCCTGCTGTTCTGAAACTAATCTTGTATTCCTGCTGGAGTTAACTTTATCAGTTACCCTGTTATTGCAGTTGGATCACTATACAAGATTCAACGTGTTCATCTTGTGAAATTAATACAACATGTTCATATTGTTTTGAGCGTGATATCTTCACTAAGAATTTTTTGTTTTATCAACACTCGGAAGATCTCAAGTGTCTTGAGATTATCTCAGTGAGTGATTATTTATGGTGGATTTGAACAACTGCAAGGCACATCTAATCGAAAACATTTCTGAGAGTAGAAGGTTCCATAGAGTTTTGGTTCTGTTCCTAAACGCTTTCTGATAGGTTGATATTCTGGTTGTTGAGATGTGTATTGCAATTCATGTACGAAATATTTAACTGAAGAATAAAAAATTGTGTGTCAGCCGAGGTGTCAGCTCCGTTTTTTTATATCTTTCAATATTTTGTTAACTTCAATCACTTAATGATTTTTTTCATTGTGCACATAACACAAATTGACGGTTAGGTTGCTGTTGTATGTGTTGAATGATGAATACATGTAAATGCTTCAATTGTTGCCAGTATACTCCAATATATGCGGCGTAAACTCCAACATTAATTTCAATAACATAATAAATAATATAAAATATACAAAATATATGCAATTAATCAAATATACATACATACATACACATTTAAAACCAGAGAGCTGTTCGTCAATTCAATTAATAATAATAATGATAAAATATATGGCATCCATGTGTTTTTCAGATTCTTCTTCTTCGTTATTCATTGTCATTCAAATCAGTTATTTTTATATCCTTCAATATTTTATTAACTTCAAGCACTTAATAATTTTGTTTATTGTATACAAATATAAGTATCACTATATAGATATAAATACCTATATATGCATCAACCGTTGCCGATATACCCTAATATATATTGTATACTATACTCATAATCTCATTCGAAGTTATTGGTAGGTACATTGAATAGATTGAGGAGAGGAAGAGGGTTTACTTCAATCCGGTCGTTAACTAGGTTTCCGGAATTTTTATATTTATTGATGTTTTGGGATTCCCAACAGTTAGTTTTGTGGAGACTATTTTCTAATTGTAATATTTTATAATTGTGATTAAAGGTATGGTTTTCTTGAATGAGATGGCACGCATAATTAGAGTCAATTTTCTGCTTAATATAGCTATGTTGGTGTTCGAGTATTCGAGATTTGAAGTTACTAATTGTACGTCCTTTGTAGAATTTTTCACAATCGTTACAGTTGAGTCTATAAACACCAGTACGTTCATCGCTATGAATTTTTGATTTAATGTTTTCAATCTTATATATAATATTTATATATATATATATATATATATATATATATATATATATATATATATATATATATATATATATATATATATATATATATATATATATATATATAAATATATATATGTTTGCACTTATATCCGAAAAAAGTACAGTACTTAACAGTTTAACATACTTGGGCAAACCTTCCGAAACCCTGAAATTGTTTCTTGATAAATAAAATTTCGAAGTTCCATTAGTACAGTAAAAAGGTATATTTTACTAAAAAAAAATACTTAATGGCTGAAATTTTGAGGGGGTGTTCGGGGGCATGTCCTGAGTCTAAAACTGAGTTTTCGTATTCGAGGGGGTGGGGGAAGATACAACCCCCGGTCTATATGGGGGTGAGTTCGTTTTAATTCTATATCTCCGTTTCTGTTGCCCGTACAGTCAAGTCCAACAGATCATATTCGTAGGAAATTGAATTATCTATCCAATGATAATAAAATCGAGGTCATAGGTCAATTAGGTCAATTACAATTGCCGGTCAAAGGTCAAAAGTGAAGGGTAGTTTTTCATTTTTCGCGAATACCGTGAAACCGGTAAGTTTTTTCGCGTACTGCTTAGATACCATTTCAAAGTACTTTAAGTTACCTACAAATCTAAATTTCACAGAGATGAACGTACCCGTGTTTATAGACTCGACTGTAACGATTGTGATAATTCTATATAGGACGTACAATTAGAAATTTCAAAACTCGAATACACGAACACCGACATAGCTATATTAAGCAGAAAACTGACTCTAATTATGCGTGCCATCTTATTCAACAAAACCATACCTTTAGTCACAATTATAAGATATTTCAGTTAGAAAATAGTGTCCACAAAACTAACTGTTGGGAATTCCTATACATCAATAAATATAAAAATTTCGGAAACCTTGTTAACGACCAGATTGAGGTAAATCCTTCTCCTCTCCTTAACCTGTTCAATGTACCTACCAATTACTCTGAATTAATTGCTTATTGTTACTTAGTTTCTCTAGGAACCCCTCTGTTATGTTCAATATTTTGTATAAATAGATTGTTATACCATAATTTAGTACGGGATGAAGTCAATGTTATGACGAAACGCGTTTACTCAATAGATTTTTATTTCAACCTGTGAAAAGTTATTTTTATATTTCTTTATAAACTACTGAAATATAATTGATTCAACTACCGATTGAATTAGTTGTACAATTTTGTTGAGTGTAAACAGAGCCCTCAAGTACGCACAGTCGAACAAAGGGCATTCATGTGTTTTAATTTTGTATTTCCGCATCCGCGAGTTCATCCAATCCAATTCTCGTCACCCCGCTCACTCAAAATCCCATAAAACTTCCTCTCTTCATCATGACAATAATCGAGTTTCGTTGTTGTGTGCCTAAAACAAATTGCTTCCGAAACGAAACGCCCCGCGGCTGAAGTAACGCCAACATCGATTACGAACTCCTACCCTCAATTTTGACGTCACGTTTGAATCCCAATCATATGATTGATAATCGGATGATTGAATTTGCATTCGCGAATTTTTCATGTCAAACGAACGCTCATCTGAATTAACACATACATATATCATCGTTTTTACCTACGCAATTGTTTGTACGTATGTGAATTATAATGGACACGTTCGATACTGCAATAAGGTCTTTATTTGAATTCAATATATTGCTCGCTGGGATTATTGACTATTGTTGAAGAAGAAAATATTGAAGTAAAAGGTGCTGACAGATGATTCATCTTCATAGCTTCAATCTATCAATATAAAAAGACTTTTTAGTCTGGATTGCTGGTCACTGGGAAATCAAATAAAACGAAGAGGCCAATAAACTCGCCAGAAAGAAAGCACGAACGCCAATTACTAGCCAAGAACTTTTCTTGTGTTATAGGAACATGCACCTATCAGAAAGAGTTTCGGGAGAAGGAAGAAGCCGAAAGAGAAACTCTCTGGCGGAATCTTATAGGGATGGATCACTACAGAAAGTTCCTGCAAGATCCGAAGGATATCTAGACCAGATAATCTATCTAGACCGCAGTAAGAATAAATCGAACCTCCTCACTGGCTTCCTCACAGGACGCTGTCACCTCCCCAGGAATCATTTGATTCTTCTTCTCAAGGTTCCATCTCCATTCAATGAAGGTTGGACACAATCTGTCTCGGTCCTTAGCAATTTGGAATAGGGAGCACCCGATTATACCAGTCCAATCGCGGATTTTCTTCAGCCAGGAGTATTTTCTTCTTCAAACGCCTCAGTGAGCTTCAATTTCACCCTTCATTATCAGTTTAAGGAGGGTGCACCTGTTACTCCGCATCACATGACCTAGATAGGCGTTTTTTCCCCTTCACAATCTTTAACAGCTGCCTTTCTCTCTGTGCCCTTCTCAATATTTCGCAATTAGTAACATGTACTGTCTAAGAAGTCTGCGGAGGAACCATATTTCGAACGCTTCAATTTCATTCATTGTACTCTCTTTGAGTGTCCACACCCCACACCCATAAAGCAGCACAGATTGTATGTAGCATTTCACGAAGCGATATTGCAACTCGAAGTTAAGTGTGGAGTCACACAGAAGATGCTTCATGCCGTTGAAAGTATATCTCGCTTTTTCAATCCTAGCTCTTATTTCTATTTCTTGGTCCACGTTTCAAGGTATTGAAAGTTTTCAACGACAGCAATGCTTTTACCATTCATTCCAATATTTGGTGTGGGTTGGCGAGATTTACTTATTACCATAACTTTGGTCTTTCCAATATTTATGTGAAGGCCTAGTGCTTCACCCGTTCTAATCAATTTATCATCTGATGAAAATAGGTTTATCAGAAACTGACGAGTGTAGATTCTGCGAGGAGGAGAAGGAAACTTATGTTCACCTGGTTACAGAATACCTTGCCATTGCAAGCCAACGAAAAAAATGCTTTTGACAAGAAACTCGTAGGTCTGAGGACGTAACCTTCATTAAGGCTTCCCAGATACCGGTGTTCATTAGTAATCTGGAAATGAAAGGCGAGCTGTAGATGGCGTTGTAGTGAGAATAGCTCTGATGGGGATCACAATAGACTTTAAGGTCGCGGTGCAGTTTAACCTTATATTAAATGAATAGGTAATGAAATATATCAATATAAAATTTCTTTATGTGTGACATCTTAGCTTTCGGTGTGTGGCATTTGAAGTGACTAATTTCGTTAATGCAAAAGATTTTTGAAGCAGGAAGTTGGGAGATATATGTTATTTAGGTACTGCCTTCAGTTGATGCTTACTCTGTGACGTCTTAGATAGCACGGCCTGAGAAGAGGGGTTCCTCTTCTGGTATCGTGAACAGAAACATTTTTATAACATCTAAAATGAGAAAAGGTGAAAAGACGTAAAATACCGTCGCTAGATCAAATATTTCCTGATAAAAAGATATCTTCTCTGCAACAGTAGCGTTTGTATGTGTCTTTATATCAAGAAGTATTTGTTCTAGCGAAGGAATTCTGCGATTTCGATCTAAACAATCAATTGTTGGTTCTTAATATTACGGTGGAAGGCGCGATGGGTTGTTATCCATAAAGAAGTTTGAACGCGATTTTAATTGGGGAATATATGTATAAGAATTATGTCTATTCACTCTGAGATAAGGAAGCTGCACTGAAGAGATCTATTAAGATCGCACCAGATGTATGCAGATCTTAAGTCGAAGTGATTTAACATTTTCTATAATTCACTGTTCCATTGGGAATGCAGATTTCTCGTCGCGGAATACATATAACCAGCTCCCTTGGAAGATTTTTCGATAATTTTGAATTATTGAATAACTTTCCTTGCTATATGATATATGACATAGACAATGGTCGATAAGTATTTAATTTTTCACTTGTTTATTATTTGTTGATTTTACCTTAGATACGTTTGCTATAAATACACTCATTATGCCCTTGGGCGCAATAAGCGGGCATAATGGATCATAACGCCCGCTAATTGTACGAGGAGAAATGAAGCAACTTTCATTGATTAAAAACTTCATAATCGTTGTCGTATACTGCTCTTGATTTCTCCGGCAATTAATTATTCGTAGCTTTGGCTGCATTTTCTATGATATTCTTGGGTAAATTCATTTTCATTTTCATTATTTCTACAAGACTACACAAAGTATGAATATGAATGACAAAAATAATCACAAACGTCAAAATATCAACAAATGACATGCCTACTATGAGAAGGAAAATGAAAAGTATAAGAGCAATAAACCGATTTTAAAATCGATTTTTCATTATAATAAAATAATTTTTTCATGAAAAATAAAATCTTGTATGCACCACGTGCGTTACTAAAACCTAACGCCCATCGGGCAACATTGATCCCTCGGGCCAAAGGCCCTCAAGCCGAATGTTTACCTCCAGGCGTTATGATCTATATAACGCACTTGGTACATAAATAACTATTTTATATGAGTTTGAATTCCCTACATCTTTCATCGAAATTAAAATGATTTCTCTCGATTCAAATAGTATACCTTGAAGTTTAACATCAACTGAATTAATATTTCAGCAACTGCTAGATTATAGCTATTCCTGAATGATTAATGAAATTTTTCGTTAACAAAAGGACAAATTCACACATAGGCCAAGCTACAGAGATTTTTTCATGTAAAAAGTGTTAGAAGAAAACCAGCTGCGCCATTGTTTGTAAAATAGTTCCATATGATATAGTGATATGTTTTTCACTCGACTTGATTATTTAAAACTTTGTTATTAACAATTTTATGCAAAAAATTGCATTTTTTAGTTTTTTGCTTGTAAAAATGAAACTATGTTGTAGAAAATGAAAAGACGAAGAAGATGAGAGCTGGGACGACTCGATCAGACCCTTAGTTTGAGAGGAAATCGGAAAAAACCGGCCAAAATGCAGTTTTTTCAAAAATTCTTAACTCGCTTATTTTTCGAGTATTGTAGCGTAGATCCTCCGGCTAGTATTAGCTATTGATGTAAACTTCATTTGTGCGAAGATCAGAAACTGTCCGATGCATAGTTTTTCATCTGTGGCCATCTGATTATGTTACTATGCAATTTTCCAGCAGACCTGAATGCGACAGGTATGGTCCGATTTCAATTTACTAAAAAGATTTTGAAAGTAGAATTCTCATAGTTCAAAACGTTCATCTTGGTATTTCATAAAAACGCTGAGAAATATGTTAAAAATAAAGCTGAACATGACAAAAAACGACCGAGCGCGTGAGAGTAGTTGAAGAGTGGGGGTTAACAATTATTATCTGACGTTTAGAAATTACTGTCATGTTCAAAATGCCGACGCTTTCGAATGTCATACTTCTCCTTGCCTGCTGCTCTACCCCCACTCTTCAACTTCTCTCACGCGCTCGGCCGTTTTTCGTCATGTTCAGCTTCATTTTTTACATATTTCTCAGCGTTTTTATGAAAAACCAAGATGAACGTTTTGAACTACGAGAATTCTACTTTCAAAATCTTTTTTGTAAATTGAAATCAGACCATACCTGTCGCATTCAGGTCTGCTGGAAAATTGCATAGTAACATAATCAAATGGCCAAAGATCAAAAACTATGCATCGGACAGTTCCTACTCTTCGCACAAATAAAGTTTATATTGATTAATAATACTGACCGGAGGATCTATGTTACAACTCAAAAAATAAGCGAGTTAAGAATTTTTGAAAAAACTGCATTTTGGACGGTTTTTTCCGATTTTCTCTTAAACCAAGGGTCTGATCGAGTCGTCTTACTTCTCATTTTTTTCGCCTTTTCATTTTCTACAATTGGTGACACCATCACGATTACTTTGATAGTTTCATTTTTATAAGCAAAAAACGATTTTTTTCATTAAATTGTTAATAACAAAGTTATAAATAATAAAGTCGAGTGAAAAACATATCACTATATCATATGGATCTATTTCACAAAGAATGGCGCAGCTGGTTTTCTTCTAACACTTTTTACACAAAATGCTCCCTACAAATCTCTGTAGCTTGGCCTAACAATATAAATCGATTAAATCAAAATGTTATCGCCCTTTAACGTTGTTCAATAATTAACCGCGGTTTTGAATTTACAAATGCGGGATCATCGTTTCCTGGTTGCAATATGCATTTTATGTTAATTTAACATTTGAACATTATGAAATAGCGTTATGGTATTTACCCAACAGATGAATTATTGAAATTACACGTATGCTATGTCCTGAAATATGGAATTGAAACGCTTTTCATTGTTTCTGATTTGTAGGCGAAGCTCAATAATATCTGATTGTGGTGTTTAGACAATTAATGTAGATTGATTTGGATTTCCACATGAAAATCAAAGTCAAATCATTAAAAATATACAAGTTGGCCATGGTTAATTCAATATATTACATAAAGTGAAGAAATAAAATTCTCAAATTATGAAAAACATGAAACATACATTACAAAAAGTGAACAAGGAAAATTCTTTAATAATTAAAAAAATTATCAAACAACTTTCCAAAAAAGCTGGTTATACGTATTCAGCAACGCAAAATCTGCATTCACAATCGAACGGTGAATTATAGAAATTGTCAATTCACCCCGACTCAAAATCTGCATACAGCTGTTTCAATCTTATTATATCTCATCAGTGCAGCTTATTTGACTCGGAGTGAATTAACTAATTTCTAATTGTTCCCTAATACAAATCGTGGTCACTAACACTGTCTGGATAACATACAACACTGTTGTAGAGTAGATATATTGATATCAGGAGGTACGTGTTTAAGCGACGAATTTCTGCATTTTCAGTCTAAGCGGTGAATTGTTGTTTACCAATATCTTTGGTGGGATGGCGCTCTGGATTGTTATCCAGACAGTGTTACTGACCACGATTTGTATTGGGGAAGAATTAGAAATTTTTTAATTCACTCCGAGTCAAATGAGCTGCACTGATGAGATCTAATAAGATCGAAACAGCTGTATGCAGATTTTGAGTCGGGGTGACTTGACAATTTCTATAATTCACCGTTCGATTGTGAATGCAGATTTTGCGTTGTTGTTTACGTATAACCAGCTTCCTTGGAAAGTTGTTTGATAATTTTTTAAATTATTAAAGAATTTTCCTTGTTCACTTCATGTAATGAATAAAATTCTTCAATAATTTAAAAATTCAATAATACGCCTTTGGATTGAGAATGCAGCTTGGAAAGTTGTTTGATAATTTTAAGTTAATGAACAGAATTTTTAATTTTCACTTTATATGATATAATTCTAGCACTCATTCAATACACATTTCATCTATAAATATCCAATATATAAATTCTGTGATAATATTGATAGGAGCTGAAGTGAAATTTTTGTGACATGTCCCATGCATGTAGTTAATTTTTTAAACTATTATTTATTTTCTACGTATTAGTTCGGTGATCTTCCCAATCGTGTTTTTTTAGTTTTTTTTAAACTATTATTTCTTCACATTCGTACTTGAAACAAAGACTCGTATTTGAAAAATCGCTAATCTTAACGTCTTGTTACCTTTTCTATCGATCAAAAAAGGACACAAAAATCGCGCTTGTTGTAAATGAGCCCCCCTTAAATATTTATTTTATTTTGTTTTTAGTATTTATTGTTATAGCGGCAACAGAAATACATAATTTGTGAAAATTTCAACTGTCTAGCTATCGCGGTTCTTGAGATACAGCCTGGTGACAGACAGACGGACAGACGGACGGACTGACAGACAGCGAAGTCATAGTAATAGGGTTTCGTTTTTACCCTTGAACCCTGGAAAGTATCTTTTCATACCACTCTGCTGATATAAAATATGACATACAAAAACATGTCCTATTCAAAACCAATTTACTAAAATAACGCAAGTTGAAATATTATATCAAACTCAAATATTGGAATACCTGAGATTGAATTCTCGCACATCACTTGGTGACACATCATAAAGAATCGTATGTCGGCATATTTACAGAATTATAGAAGAAACGCAGGAAATTTGTTTTTGTTCTATGCTTGAGTGAGTAGTCAGAGATTCAGGAAATCGGCAATCCTTCCAAAATCCTCTCGAACTAATGTGTTCATATCACCTGCATTTATTACGCAAAAGTAACGAATAAACTGAAAAAGGCTTACTGTCAAAGAAGATATATTTAATAAAGTTTAAATTTCAAAATAAAAACACTTGGCTTATGTTTCACAATATAAAAAATATTTAGATACTGTATTTAGCAGTAACGAAAAGTCGACATGTTTCGAGTAATGAACTCATTATCAAGACTGACTACAGGAGAGTATTGCACCGTAATTTATAAAACAGACAAAAGCAAAGGTGATACCTGAAAATCAATTTGTTCGTTTACAAGGGGTAATTGACTATTATGGGCGGAACTTATTTCGAGAATTTCAAGAAGGTCAAGGCGTTTTCCTTTTTTACCTGAATGTAACAATTTGGTTTTGTTGAAATCCAGAAAGTGATTGAATTTTATACAATGTTCAGAGAAGCCAGTGTTATTTTTGTTTTGTAAAATTGACTTTTTATGTTCTGCAACACGAATATTTATATTCCTTCCTGTCTGTCCAATATAGGAAGCAGGACATTCGTCGCAAAATATTTTGTAAATACCACTGTTTTCTCCGATGTTAGATTTTTCTTTATTATTGACCAAGAATGACTTCAAGTTTCTTTTAACGGTACAAATTGTTTTAACGTTATTTTTCGATAGTCTGTTACAAATTTTGCTACTCAAATTAGGCACATAATTTATTGGGAAGTATTTTTGTTCTTCATTAATAGTTTGCGTGGGGTATATTGAATGCAACAGATACTTTATTCGTTTTCTCCCAATGAGCTTGTCGATAAGACTTTCATTGTAACCGTTATTGATGGCTAATAATTTAATTGTATTAACTTCAGTTTGAAAATTTGTTTCCGATAATGGAATCGTGAACAACCTATGTATGAACGAATGGAAAGCACTGAGTTTTATTTTAATGTGTTGGTTACTGTCACTGTGAATTAAAGTATCTGTGAAGGTTGGTTTTCTATAAATGTTGAAAGTAAGAGAATTTAAATTCCTAGCAATCTGAACGTCTGAAAAATAGAAGGTACCGTTCTCGTTTTCTACTTCTTTTGTAAATTGAATCGAGTTCTAGAAAGTATTTATATATTTAAGGAAATTATCTAACTGCCTATCTGTACTGTGAATTTTCAAACTGAAGTTAATACAATTGAATTATTAGCCATCAATAACGGTTACAATGAAAGTCTTATCGACAAGCTCATTGGGAAAAAACGAATAAAGTATCTGTTGCATTCAATATACCCCACGCAAACTATCAATGAAGAACAAAAATACTTCCCAATAAATTATGTGCCTGATTTGAGTAGCAAAATTTGTAACAGTTAACAAAGGAAAAAAACGCCTTGACCTTCTTGAAATTCTCGAAATAAGTTCCGCCCATAATAGTCAATTACCCCTTGTAAACGAACAAATTGATTTTCAGGTATCACCTTTGCTTTTGTCTGTCTTATAAATTAGGATGTAATACTCTCCTGTAGTCAGTCTTGATAATGAGTTCATAACTCGAAACATGTCGACTTTTCGTTACTGCTAAATACAGTATATTTTTTATATTGTGAAACATAAGCCAAGTGTTTTTATTTTAAAGTTTATACTTTATTCAAATATTAGAATATAAGAACATCATTTCGTATGACTCTCGTCGATAACATATCACCTGCAAGTTGATTAATTCGCCATATACATATATCAGTTGAATTAGTTATTCTTAATTCATGGATACAACAAACTGGCTCTTACTTCTTCATCGCCTATATTTTGTGTCGTTCTATTTTATACTACTGTATTTATATGGAAGGCAGATTAGTTAGCATCGTTTTGAGGTTATTATTACCAATAACTGAGAATTAAGCTGTATTCCGCAAGCACAGTCGATTTAAACTTCATTAGCCTCAGCAGCTCTGGTTTAATAGATGAACGCTCCCACAACCAACTTGATAGCCTTTTTTCATCAACTTCTCTGGCTAGGGTTTGAAAATTATTATCGAAAAATTATGAAGCGAGTAAAATTTTTATGTTTATTGGTGCCTCAAATGAGCTCGTAAATAAATTAGAATAATAATTGGTTGTTTCAGTATTATGTTCGAATTATATAAGGAAAACTACTGTATACCAAATGAGAATAGATGGCTGCACGTGAAAATTTGCATTATCAGAATGAAAATAGATACTAGGTTGACGTTTCATTTTTATTTTCATAATAATTCTTATTAAGTTACGGGTTGGCAGCATATTTTCAGAATTAATTCAAATTGGAGAATTTCAGTCTATGCTTGAATAGAAAATTATCGAATAAGCACGGATAACTGCAATAAAAAAATAATTTATTTTATTTGAACAAAATCAACAAATGTGCTAGAAAAAAAAAAAAAAAAATATATATATATATATATATATATATATATACATATATATATATATATATATATATATATATATATATATATATATATATATATATATATATATATATATATATATAATATATATATATATATATATATATATATATATATATATATATATATATATATATATATATATAATTTTTTGATAATTATTAGCAATAACAGGCTTGTTGAATCTCAAAAAACTCGATTTTATTAAAAAGTTGACGTTTCGCCACGACATTCGTGGCTTTATCAAAATTTTTGAAAAAATTGAAATTTCTTTGACATTTATTGATTTGAAAAAATTTGAATAGAAAAAGACTACTATGTCTCACTAAAATTTTTGTCGGCTGTGGCCGTTCTTTGTTATTTATTACGTGCTATTCAGTCCAATATCAACATTCAAATCTGTTATTATTAGATGGTACGGGAAATCACAGAAACCTTTACCCACGTAATAGGTTCAAATTATTTTGATTTTGAAAAGTCAGAGAATAGGGTATTATTTATCTTGTTTTTAAATTCAAAAATTTCTCATTGCGGCTGTGGCCGTCTTCGGCTATTAATTACGTGCTATTTAGTCCAATATCAACAGACAGGTCCGTTGATATTAGATGGGAAAGGAACCACAGAAACCTTCACCCACGTAATGTACGAAATAGGTTTAAAATATTTGATTGTTGTCTTTAAAAAGACATTACTTGTAATTTTGAAGATCACATGTTCTAAACTATACATATATGTGGTTTCCCTTACCATCTATTTTCGCGAAAAATACGTATAAAAAGCAAATTTAGCTGAAATCTGTTTTGACTCGAATGTACGAAATGCCGTAGAGCAATTCCTCGTCAAATTGAGGTCAGCGAGATATTTCCAACTTTCTGAGTTTTTTGGGGATGAAATTCTTCCATTACGCGACCTCCAAATCCAGTAGGTTCGGGCGATAAGCGCAAAAAGTCTGAAGCAACATCAACAGTCGTTAAAAACTAATTAAAAGTACGGAACCGTCGTGAACCTGAATTAATCTCTAGGTGTAAAATACGATTATGTAAATATTCGAAATTTATAACCACCAATAACGTTCTTGAGAAAACTGAATTATTTCATCATTCGCAATGCAGGCGAAGAAGGAGGAAGTGAATTAATGCCTCCGGTATCTTGTAGCGACGAGGTGCGACGTTTGCGCTGTGAATATCCAATAGGAAGTGACAGATTTACAGCTGATTGAATCTATTTAGTGAAAGATGTGTTCAGCATCTTCAAATATCTACCTTTTGAGCAATTAATTTTTTTACTTCCTAGACTTGTCAAGCAGTATAGCATCCTTCAAATTTATATTTGTAACCATCCTGTATTACTTTTAGTATTTTTTGTTATAGCGGCAACAGATACATAATTTGTGAAATTTTCAACTGTCTAATTGTCGCAGTTCTTGAGATACAGCCTGGTGATTGACAGACGGACGAACAGCGAAAAGTCTTAATAATAGAGTCTAGTTTTCACCCTTTGGGTAAGAAACCCTAAAAACATAAAATCTCTACACTAGAAAGACGGTGGTTGATGAAATGTGGTGAGCTACTAAAGGATAGAGCAGAGGTTCCCAAACTTTTTTTTCTCATAGACCACTTTGAAAATTTTGCTGGTTCGGTGGACCCCCTGCAGCTACATTTCTACCATATTCCCAAAACTCGGCAAAAATATGAAGATTTGATCTAACTATGGAAATTTGCGTTGCGGCTGAGTTCCAACCACGAATTAACAGTTTTCGAAAAAAAAGTGAGAATTTATTGGTTAATTGATTGATTGAATTGGTGGATGTCAAAAAATTGAAGTTGGCCAATCACAAATGTGATTCCATCCAACTTTACTTTTTAGAAATCAACCCAAAGCACAAGAAACCAAACAATATTCACTTATTTTATTTAGAAAACTTCTCGCCCCCTTTTCGCAGTGGTAAAAATAACAAGAGAAATAGTTTATTTTTTTGTGTTGTATTTGTTCAAATACAATATTAATTATTAGGTTTACATCACATTGTAATATGATAACATTGTAATATGATAACTTCTGCAATGACAATGACAAAATAGTCATCATTTTAATGGAATGGGTAATCTTGATGGAGAGCAAATTATCAATATTCGGCATCAGTTTTGTTAGAAATAAGCGCATATCTGCTCTTTTTTTTGTTAAAAAGTTGGTAACGACACTAAAACTTCTTTCGACACGATATGACGAGGGAAACGCTATCCTATCATAAGCTTTTTCGCAGTATCCCACAGTCCAGGTTATTTTTCGGGTATTTCTGCCTGCATCCAAAATGTTTGATACCATTTATTAAATTTCACCTTTAGCACTATTAGTGCTAAGCTCGAGTAGCTTCTCTTTCACATTCTCCACTTCCGTTTCATCAAATGGATTTATAATCCATGGTGGTATTTCCATCGTCAAAATATCTTCAAAAGTGATTCTGTAGTCATCATGTAGGGCAAGTGAATGTTGAACGTATGTCTGAATATTCTCATCAAGGCATTCTACCTGCGACAAAGTACTTACTTTTTCCGACACTGGCAAACACTATCATCGTTTCACTTTGCTTTACTTTTCTTCTCGAAATTCAGGAAACAAATTAGTAACGTTCAGCATAGGCATTCGTATTCATATTGGTAAAGAATCAAACAACTTCATGCAAGATTGCAAGCAAGATAGGTGAAGTCAAGCCAACATTTTAGTTCTTCACTATCGAAACTAGATAAATTTTCGTGGACCCCCGCTTACGAATTGGGAACCCCCATTATTTTTTCACGCCAAAGTAGACCCCCATCGAGTCTCCCGTGGACCCCTGGGGGTCCACCTGGACCACTTTGGGAATCAATGGGATAGAGGATCATATCCTCTTGCTCAATCTGCAGAAGCTATGGCGGTGCGCGAACCTCAAAAACCACGAACAAAATATCTCTACATAAAAATGATGATGGTTAGAGAAAAATAGTTCATACCTTCGGAAGTAACTTCCTCAACAATTTCAGATTCAATTTGGGGTTACATAGATCCTCCAAAAACCGGCTTTATTCAGCTCAAATTTTTTTCAGCATGTGCGTAAAGAGAATTTTAAGAAATCTCTCTCGTATAATTATATCTAAATCTCTCATGGCTATGATACCAGAAATGAGGAAACATTTTATGTATCTAAACATGAAACTCATAAGTATGAACTGTCTCTCGTGTATCGGATTAGAGTTTTCAACCATTTGCCTAAATGTATTTAGTCTTTTGACAATAGGAGGTTTAGGAAAGAAGTTGAGGCCTTATTATTACGTAAGTGTTATTATACTAAAAGCGACTATTTCTGTGATATTCTTGATAGGAGCTGAAGTGAAATTTTTGTGACATGGATCATGCATGCATATGTCTTGAAGAATTCATGAAAATATTATTATTATAACTGCTATTATTATTTATCCACAATTTTTTACTGATCAATCATGAGTAGAGTTAGTCATTAACTTTTCATAATAATAATAATAATAATAATAATAATAATAATAATAATAATAATAATAATATTAATACTAATATAAATAATAATAAAAATAATAATAATAATAATAATAATAATAATGAGTTTATTTGCCTTCAATTATACAATTTATAAAATAAAATATTTCATAGAAATTAAATATACCTACGAGTTTAACATAAAAATATTTCATAAAAATTTTAACTCAAAATGAAGTTACATCATTCTGTCATTTCAAATAAAACCTGAAATGTGCAATGTACACCCGTAAAGCTTTTCTATATGAAAAAAGATTTACTATATACTAGATATTACCGCCTATATTAAATGTGCAATGATAAGGTTTTCGCAAAATAGCGCACTATCACAGCAATATATATAATAGGTATATATATATATATATATATATATATATATATATATATATATATATATATATATATATATATATATATATATATATATATATATATATATATATATATATATATATATATATATATATATATATATATATATATATATATATATATATATATACATATAGAGTTGTTTTTTTCGATGGGCGTTGAAAGGTATTTTTTGAAAGACAAAATTAGCTCTTCTCCATTTCAGTTAATTGAATGCATGAAACCGATAAGGGATGAGCCTCTCCAATACCAAAAAAAATCGGCCACACCATTCTATGGAGCAAGGTGTTGTACCCAAGAAACACTTTATGTTTTACTGGATAAAATGTATGGCCGCCCCAAGTCTACCATTAGCAACAAAAACACGTTTCTCACCTCTGTATCAGGCGCCATTTTGAAGGCGCTAATGGAATTTTCGAGTCCTTTTCGCGCAAAGTAGCGTTCTTGATGACCACAATGAATCTGTATTACAACCAGCTCATGGCATATTGGAAGTCACTTTACGATTTAACGAGGTTGTCAATGGAGATTTATCCGATAAAGGTATATTAATGAATCAGGATCAATTTATAAGCTTCATATATTGTTCAATTTCCATTATCCGCTTTGATTTCAAAATGAGATCTCAAGCTTCCGGAACCAATCATATTTAATACTGATAGCATCCAACAAGATTTTTGATGAGCAAATTTTGCTGCTAGTGAAACAATGGAGGCAATACTCTAGAGCACCTGCAGTGATAATATCTATTAAAGGGACACAAGAAGGCAACATTGCTTCGATGTTTGACTTAGTGAGTGTTAGTGGTCAATGACGGGGCGTCTGTTATTACAACTGTGTTATTTTAATTGAGTCAAGCAGATTTTTTATTTTTGAAAAATTTGCCTTGGATTATATTGCAGCTCCTACCTATTCAGACAAAAATTAGGTATCTAATACAATGCAGTTAAAACGTGTGTCTTAGACACGCTTTAAAGTGTCTAAGAATACGTATTTTATATATTTAAACCAGCAAATTTTATAATATAACGGCTATGAAGATTTGAATGAAATTTATATGTTGGATTTATATTGGATTTTGCTTTCCGTTTAGTTTACCTATAGATGAATTCTTTATAAAAACGCAATTTTAAACAAAAAATTATACTTTCATATAATGCCATTTCGTAAATATTTGTGGTACTTATATTGTTGCCGATGAATGATATTCAATAGTTACCTTAAAATTTTGTGAAATGACGATATATGACTTTTTATTTAGGTTAGACCGAGCGAAACTCGCTGCATGAAATATATATATATATATATATATATATATATTATAAAATATATAATATATATATATATATATATATACTATATATATATATATATATATATATATATATATATATATAAATATATATATATATAAAAATATATATATATATATATATAATAAATATCAGAAAAACAGAAATCAATATATAAAAATAATATATGGAGTTCCTTGTCCAGCTCCGTTGAAGGGTAAATTTGATTGATAGTCATACATATATTTGTGTATATATATATATATATTAATATATATATATATATATATATATATATATATATATATATATATATATATATATATATATATATATATATATATATATATATACAGGGTGTCCCACCGGGAAAGAACGCGATCTGTATATGGAAAACTACACATAGGAAAATTTTGAAAATTTGACAGTATACTAATGTCGATAGGGGCAACTCGACTAAAATATTTTCAAGATAGTGGCACTTCCAGATATACCGGAAGTAGATACCAACTTGCTTATTTTAAATTGGATACCTTATATATTAATACATTTTTGGATTCTACGCAAGATTCTAGGCAGATTTTATGTATTTGTCCTATACCTAAGTCTAAACGTTTTTGACACATTTAGGTTTTTATGTCAAAAATGACGATTGCAAGCCCTAATATAATTATCAATTGTTCCTATAAGGATTCCCGTATTACTTACTTTGGGATGGATTCCATGTTGAAAAAGACTTGCTTTAATAGATTTTGTATAGTATTTGAATAACTAATCATACAAGGTGTTCAAAAAATAAGATCTAAAATGAGATTGAGAAAACTGACAAAAATCAATTTTTTCAAATGGAAACCCCCCATTTTTCTTATTTTGTAGTATTTAGCATTTAAAAAGAAGGTAACTTTGTATGAAGTTATCTATACGATTTTGCATTTAATCGTTAAAGAATCAGATCTAGCCACGATCGTATTTGACATTTCAAATCATCGTAATGGCACCCCGGTTAAATTATACAAACGAAGATTATTTGAACTTATTTATTATTTATGGACAATGTGATAAATTATTTCAAGAACATGTGATACATGTGCGACCCGATATCTTCATGAACAAAAACCATCACCAAATACTGTTGAACGAATTATAGAAAACTTCAAGAATTTTTGATCCGTAAAGGCATAAGTGTACAAAAAGAAACCAATTGTTAACAATGAAGATATTGAAATAGCAATTTTGGGATATTTTGAAGCATATACAACAAAATCTTCAAGGCAGGGAGCACTTATCTAAATCGTCAGTTCTAAGAATTTTACGGAAACACAAATATCATCCCTATGCTATCCATATTTTCATTAGTGCAGCATTTAAATGAAAATGCTTTAGATAAGCCTTGAAGGTTTAAATAATTTTCTTTTGTATAATTTAACCGGGGTGCCATTACGATGATTTGAAATGTCAAATACGATCGTGGCTATCCCAGATCTAATTGTTTAACGATTAAATGCAAAATCGCCATATAAAAATATTAAATTGGCAATATTTCAAAAACTTCAAATTTTAGGTATAGATAACTTAATACAAAGTTACCTTCATTTTAAATACTAAATAATACAAAATAAGAAAAATAGGGGGTTTCCATTTGAAAAAATTGATTTTTGTCAGTTTTCTCAATCTCATTTTAGATCTTTTTTTTCGAACACCCTGTATGATTAGTTATCCAAATACTATACAAAATCTATTAAAGCAAATCTTTTTCAAAAAGGAATCCACCCCAAAGTAAGTAATATAGGGATTGCAATCGTCATTTTTGACATAAAAACCTAAATATGTCAAAAACGCTTAGACTTAGGTATGGAACCTAATACATAATATCTTCCTAGAATCTTGCGTAGAATCTAAAAATGTATTAATATATAGGGTACCCAATTTAAAATAAGCAAGTTGGTATCTCCTTCCGGTATAACCGGAAGTGCCACCATCTTGAAAATATTTTGGTCGAGTTGCCCCTATCAACTTTAGTATACTGTCAAATTTTCGAAAGTTTCCTATGTGTAGTTTTCCATATACAGATCGCGTTCTTTCCCGGTGGGACACCCTGTATATATATATATATATATATATATATATATATACAGGGTTTTCATTTAACTGAAGAGACAGATTTGTGAAAATCGCCGAAACACGTCAACAAATTTATTGAGGGGGAACGGTTTTTCACGTTCAACTGGGCTCCGCTCCTTCAAACCCCTAACCCCCAGAGCTATCTTCCCAAAATTTTTAAATGAGACAAGGGGTCGAGTGGTATGTCAATTTAAAGGGCTGTTTAATCTCTACATTCTGCCATCTTTTTGTTTGAAGTTGACTCCACCTTTGCAGAATATCAACCATTATAATGTTCACAAATGCATTTTTATCACTCTCAGTGTCACTGTCAGAGATAAAAAGCCCTTTAAAATGATGTATTATGTATCACTCGACCCCCTGTCTCATTTTAAAATTTTGGGGTGGTAGCTCTGGGGGTTAGGGGGTTGAAGGGGAAGTCTAGTTTTACGTGAGAAACGTTTCCCCCTCAATGAATTTTTTGACGTGTTTCGGCGATTTTCAAAAATATGTCTCAGATTTCACGCATATAACGTGATTGGCAAGTTTTCAAATAGAAGCCCTATATATATATATATATATATATATATATATATATATATATATATATATATATATATATATATATATATATATATATATATATATATATATATATATATATATATATATATATATATATATATATATATATATAGATATATATATATATATATATATATATATATATATATATATATATATATATAAATTCAATTCTCGATATAAAAAGATTATTTCTTAAATTTCAAACTATAGACTGAATTGAAAAATAAAGAAAATCATTGTAGATTTAGGTTACTGGATGCTTTGGATTGATAAGGCCAAAACTCGTACTACGACAAAAAACTGTTGAAGTATTCTCATGGCCACGCTACGGACCCAAAACTCATTAATGAGAGTTCCTTATCTCTCAGAGTCAATTTTCCATTTGGGCATTGAAGTCGGGGCGGTCTCATCTTCGGAGAAGGTATAGTTCTGCACTCGGTTATGGGAATAAGCTCTCGTTCATCCCCATGTGGTTTCGTACATCGTGTTGAAATATTCTCGTGAATACAACGGAAATGAATCTATTTGCTTCTATTCGCAGCTTAGAATTTCCTGATTATAATAAATCCTCTCCATCGGCGAAAATCGATTCTGGAAGCCCGTCGTAGTTGCAAACAACGTACGCGAAAAATGCATTTCGTCGAGTGAAATTCTCCAGAGTTTTCTTCGCGAGTGCATTGTTTATTCGGATAAGGTGACATTCAAATGTGAATGGAAAACTGGAAGATAAACTGGAATTATTATTGTCACAGAGTGATCTATTGTTAGTGTTTATTGAAAAGTGAGGTCGAGTTCTAGTGGAAAATTGATGAAAATTTCATCACATAATATATGACGATATATTTCTAAGAGATATATCGCTATTATTAGCATGATACTTTAAACCCGTAGAATTCTAGAAGATTAAAGTGGAAAATTGTAGTCCTGTCCAAAATGTATGTTGGTAGAACACATATAAACTAAAGAAAAAGAGAATCAAGCAGAATATAAGCGCGGGTTTAAAAAGAGAGATTTTAACTATTCCAATATTTCATTCAATATAGATTTCGATATTTCACATAGAGAGATTAGACGATTGTGAGTAAACTTTCGAGAAGTTGTTTTTCTAATACTGAATAAAAATTGTGGTTGAAATCTTTTAACTACATAATGCGATTATATAAATATAATCTCACATAATATTCTATTAACATGATACTTATTCATGGTGTGATTGTAATTATTATGTTCTTACTTTGATGGACATAATATGCCCATTAAGAGAATTGTTCGAAAGATAATGATCTATGATGATGTGAATCTATCATCAACAAAAGTTGATGAAATAGACAACTACACTTAATGAAACTCTTCCAAGGAAGAGTGATCAGAATAATTTGTTTTATTTTTTACTGGTATATTATTTGTTGATTTTATCTTAGAAACGGTTGCTATAAATACACTCATTATGCCCTAGGGCGTTATGAGCGGGCATTATGGATCATAACGCCCGCTCATTGTACGAGGACAACTGAACCAACTTCCATTGATTAAATACTTCATAATCCTTGTCTGTTCGTCCGTCTGTCCGACGTTGTGGTTTCCCATGCTCCTAATGTTGGCCTAACCCTCATTAGACCAATATTAGACCGAATGGACGCAATTAGGAAGTCGGTCCCTGACGCCGTGTCAGGGAATTAGGACTTTTTATAGTAATGTAAAATGATAGGAAAGTAAAATCATTTAAGTAACTTAAAGGGCTGAAGAAGGTTTCAGAACCTTATAACTGCCCATAGATAATATTTAGCTAGCAAAAACATGTACCCCCCCCCAAAATTTTTTTTCAATATACATTTATGATTGATTGATTGATTGATTGATTCGTCTGTCCGTCTGTCTGTCACCAGGCTGTATATCAATAACCGCGATAGCTAAACAGTTGAAATTTTCACAAATTATGTATTTCAGTTGCCGCTATAACAGCAAATACTAAAAATAAAATAAAATAAATATTTAAGGGGGGCTCCCATACAACAAACGGGATTTTTTTGCTCTTTTTTTCTCGATATCAATAATGGCAACTGGTAGGCACTTGAAATATTCAAAAATTACTCATTTGTATTTTTACTTGAATAATAATTAATAAAATTAAAATAGAATGAATATTCAAGGGGGCTCCCATACAAAAAAAACGCCATTTTTTGGCTATTTTAGCTCGATATCAATAAAAGGTAACAGCACTTGAAATATTCATAAAATACTTGATTGTATATTTAATAATAATAAATAATAAAATTGAAATAAAATAAATATTCAAGGGGGTCATAGTCAATGGTATGGAACCCTTCGTGTGCGAGTCCGACTCGCATTTGGCCGATTTTTAATAATACTAGCGGACCGGATACGGCTCAAATTTTTAATGCAAAATGACAAACGCGACAGAGTAGCATTTTTACCATTCTTTCACATGAAAATCTCTGCATTTCGATTCGAAAGTTTTTGTCAATGACATACATAACTTGATCCCAATCTACCAAGTATAAAATATTTTTTCAACGTACTCCATTATCATAGAAATTTTTTTAAAAGACTTTAAAAACTTGTTCAGCTAGATTATATTAGGTACATACATGTTAATAACGATTTAATAGAATATTTTACTGAAAATGAAATGGTAGACTATGAAGGATAACATAAAAATATTAAGAATGTAATGACATGTTTCAAATTTCTTTAAACTCCAGAAATTTCTTCTGACAGATCATGAGTAATGCAATACAAAAACGTGGATTAACGTGCTTCATTATAAAAACTTGTTCCATAAGAGAATCTTTTCCGAATTTTCCTCTGGTATTCCATTTATTATCTACGTGAGAAAAAGTTGCGTGCCTCATGGATTATGGCATAATAAAAGTTTACAACGTATTATGGTAGGAAGACACGACAAATGTTTTACTAAAAAATGGAGGGCACACTAGGGAAAAATATTTGTTTCCATTCGAAATTACTTTTTTCAACGTTCCGGATCTTTTACGATTTGACTTGAATGTTGAAAAAGGGCATGAAACCTACTCTAAAATTAGGTATGTACATGTTTATTTTCCAACATTGGAAATGAGGAAAGTGATAGGAGCACTTCTCTGAATTAATATATATGTTCCCTATTTTTTTTTAACAAATTGGATCGAATCTATGAAGTATTAGTCGCTCAACATATGAATATGGTGAATTTATATTTGTTATATATATATATATATATATATATATATATATATATATATATATATATATATATATATATAATATATATATATATATATATATTATTATATATATATATATATACTATATTATATATATATATTATATATATATATATATATATATATATATATATTATATATATATATATATATATATATATATATATTATATAGAGCAGGACTTTCCAAACTTATTTTAACTGTGAAGCCCTTGGGAATTCGCTATTTCTCGACGACGCCCTTGCCCCCTCTGGCTAAAAAGTAGCTACCAGTTGTAGTTCTAGCCTAGTAATAAGTTACCAAAAAACTTCAAAAAACATTCATAATTTTTATTAAGAAATAGGAAAAAAAGAGCTACTAATGAGCAGGATGTGCTTGCTTTTCTGAGCATCGCTTTTCAAAATGGGGCTCAAGTTTGGAAATTTCCACTCTCATCTCTTTCGTTCTTTAGTTAGGTATTTGTTCTTCAGTTCCGCAACTGCAGAAAGACCTGTTTCGCACCAAGTATGATGCGAATGGTAATAGAACCTTCAACGCTGCAGTGCTAATGGCACTATTTTCGTGAGAAACTGAACTCCAAAATTCAACCAGTTTGTCTGTACTGGGACTTAAGGCTGGAGTCACAGGACAATTCTATTAATTTTTCTTCTTTCCATGTAGATAGTGTTGATGGTGAGGTGGACAGGAAAGAGTTCCTTACCAAGTCATATTGCTCAAGATTTTCGGGAAAAAATCGATGTAGATTGCCTCACGACTCCCTCAGGATAATGCTGCGACGCCCCGTTTGGGAAGCCCAGATATAGAGGGCAATTCAAGAGTACTTTGACTAACCTCGAAGATCTATAAGATAGAGTTTCGGGAGACGGAGAAAAACGAAGGGGAAACACTCTGGCGGATTCTTTCTGGGATGGATCACTCCATCGGAACTTTGAAACTGCAAGATCCAAAGGATATTTGGATCTCGGTAAGAACAAATTACATCTCCTCTCTGACTTCCTCGCAGAACACTGTCGCTTCAGGAAATATCTGCTAAAAATAGGTTCATCAGAATCTGAGGAGCGTAAATTCTGTGGGTAGGAGAAGAAAACTCCTGTTCATGTAGTTACAGAATGCCTCGCCATTGCAAGCCAACGAAAAGAATGCTTTGGACAAAAAACTTGTAGGAGTGAGGACGTAACCTCCTTGAAGCCCTCCTAGATATTGGAGTTCATTAGTACTCTGGAAATAGAAGGCGAACCTTAGATGGAGTAGTAGTGAGAACAGCTCTGTTGGGGGGAAACAATGGATCCTAAGGTGGCGGTACAATGTAACTCCATATTGAATAATGAATATCTTCGAAAGTTCCGGTGATTTAAAAGTGATTACAATCAAGTATGATTTAAGGATCTACAAAGATGATTAAAAAAAAAAGCGGTGAACAGTAATTGAAATTGAACTCTTGAATAACTTAAAATTTCAACAATTGACGGAGCTATTTTTTTGTTAACATTTCTTGTACCTACTCATTGTCATTGATTAGTGGTTTGGACTTTAACTCAGCCGCAAGGAATAAACTCGAATAGAAAGCCGAATTCTTTTTCATTTTGTAAGTTTCGGCTTGTGTTCAACAACAAGAGGATAAATGATTTTTCCCTTGATTGGCACAGGGTCTAATTGGAGATCGGGAAGGTCGAAAGTTCGTGCTAAAAACCCGTACGTCATCCGGCCCGAAAGTTTTGTCTGAACCGGGTCCGTACATTCTTTACACATGTCTTGAACTTTGTCAGGAATAGAAAAAGAATATCAAAGAGCGTGGTTTGGAATCTCATTGATTACAATCGGAACGCCTGAACAGGAGTTAGAATGCCAGTGCGTTGTCTTTGTCACATACAGAGTTTTATCTCATTATTGGTTTTCGCAGTGAAGCTTCTAGCTGTCATATAATTCTCCACTTGTGTACAGATTAAATGAGAACGACAAGAACTAAGTACACAATTGATTGAATTAGTAAGCATCATTAACGAGAAAGTTAATTTTTAAAAAACAATTCATGTATAGGGGACATCCATCAATTACGTGAGGTGTTTTGGGGGGATAGGGGGTCTAGGAATACTCAGTCAATCTCACGTGAAGGAGGGGGTGGTCTCATCAAATATCATGTAATTTTTTTTCGCAAGAAACAGTATAAAATTGCGAGAAAACTGGGTTAACTTAAGTAAAAAAAAATTCTCCACAAAAATATTCATCGTGGTTTAATTTGATGAAAGAGATTATTAAGTATAAATAAATCCATTTAGTTGGAAACAATTTATTCATTTATTAACTATGAAAAAGTATTTTTCTAACATTATTCGTTAACTACTGATAAATTATTATTAACCGTAAATACTTTTTTCGGAGTGAATATTTCTTCTTCATATACGGTACGGTGTAAATATTATTCATAAAAATATAATAAACATACGATGCACTTATAATTTCCACTGGAAAAGACTGTGACTTATTACAACCATTATTATTAAATTAATTTTTTTTTTATTTTTATGAAATATCACTGATTTGCTGATAAAATTTGCAAAGATTAACTCATTCATATAACAAGTATGCAGTTTAACCCTCTCGCTCACCTTGTCCTCAATTGAGGACAACCTACTTTGGATTTTTTCCTATGAAGTGCCGCTTGCTCTTACTTCTCTGTCACATTGTTCTCAGTTGTGGACATCATATACTTCCAAATGAATATATGTGCTGCCATCTACAAGCTGATGGAAAAAAAATTCATTTATTTGAAATATAGGTTTCCGTAGGGTAGCTGTGACAGCAGTGTAGCGCTCTACTGTTTATTATTTTGTTAGTTATATTCGTTAGACCACATGTTTGAAAACTGTTTGTTCACGTTCACAATAAGTGTAGACTTGTTCCAAAGTAATTGTGTTTGGCGATTTTTGTGCATATTGTAATCAGCGATTTTTGAAAGTGTGGTGTCCTAATTTGAGGACATTGTGAGCTAGCGGTAAACGCAACATCTAGGTAAATATAACAGCACTTTTATTTTATTTCTGCAAAAGTTAAATTTTATACATTTTAGTACTTCGAAAATGGACCATTCATGAAATACCATACCCTGTAATGTTATTTTAATAAAACATATTAATATTTTACCCTCTGAACATATTTCTGAAATTTTTTTGTCTTCCATCAGCTCATGATGTCCTCAATTGGGGACATGTCATAGTGCCCATCAGCTCATGATGTCTTCAATTGGGGACATGTCATAGTGCCCAAACGGAGCATTTTGAAAATCTGAATTCAACATCCGAAATTTTCAAAAAATCATAAGTTGCATCACAGTAAATTTCAGATTTTTCGCTCCAATAGTTTTAATTCGTGACCGAGAGGGTTAAAAAATCTAACGTGAGATTCGGGGTGGGGAGAGGGGGTCGAGCAAGAACTCACGACATCTCACCAAGGGGGGTGAGGGAGTCAAAAAATCGCCAAAATTATCTCACGTAATAAATTAATGGATGCTCCCTAAAATATACAAGATGACGATGTTCAATTTCATATATCACATGAAATGATTAAATTCATAATTGAATAATCTACAAGTTTTATTTAAAATTTTTTCCTGAAATGTGACATATTACAAAAAACATATACCCAAAAATACAAAGTGTTAAAAAAAATTCCGCGAAATTACATTTATTTATGAAAAAACTATAAGATTTACCGTAAAAACGAAGAGTACCATTATTATAGCCTAAGTTATGATAACCAAAAACAAAAAAATTATAGCCAAAGTAATTATTAAAAAACAAAATTTGTAATTGATCCGATTATTAGTACCGTAGATATAGTGGTTTCCGAAATTATTGACATTTTCATTCTTTGAAGGGGGTAGGGGATGAAGCTCCAGGGGGATTTTTGGGGACTTCTGTAAAAATGGTCTGTTGGTTGTGGTTTATCGATGGAGCAAAATTCAGCTTTACACTAATTTTTTTCTAGGTTTCATGTTTTTGGGCCTTAATTGACTGGGCTATTATTGCATTCTGAATGCAGATTTCACGAAGATTGTTTGATAATTTTGAATTATTGAAACATTTTCCTTGTTCACTTCATTTAGAATAAATTTTCATGAAATTGTCATAAAATCCTGAAAAAGATCTGTGAGAATACAATGTCTATAATTATCGAAAAGCTTTGTAGAACTTTGAAGAGTTTCCTAGGATTTTATTGAAACATGCGTCATATCAGAAATAATTGTTTCCCTTGAAAGCAAATATCAGACTCTTTGATTTTAACGGTGTCAATATTGAATTCTTGGATGCTACGGTTTGATTGTCGGTTACTTCTAGAAAATGAAAATATTTATAATTCAATACGGTCAAGCAATAAAACAACCGAAGATATAACTTTGGTTTCTGAAAATTTAATAGATTGTTCTGGTGTTGCTCGTTTCCTCACATTTTTATGATGTTGGTTACGGTCGAATGAATTGATGGTTTCTGTTTATGTTCAAATTGATTTGTTTCAACGTTATTTGAAAAATTTAAATTGTTTGTCCGATTTAAAACTACAGGAATAAAATGGCATGTTTCAAAGTTATATATTATTAGCAGCCAGGCCAAAATGTATGTATATTTATATATATATATATATATATATATATATATATATATATATATATATATATATATATATATATATATATATATATATATATATACAGTGGCGTAGATAGGGGGGGGGGATCAAGGGGATCAATCCCCCCCCATGAGCCTACAAAAATTATAGTAGAAATGACTAAAAGTTTTCGTATCTACGTATTTAAGTATACATGAAAGTTACTAAGCACTAGCACCTCTTTTGATATTATGTATGTGCAATTATATAAAAATTATCTAGATATGTTTTCGTGACGGCTGTGCAATTGAGTATTGTATAATTTTCGCGTTTCGAACAGGCCGACGAATCAGGAGCCACGAAATGGTCGCTCGCTATAATTATGGACAGATTAATCACATGTAAAGTAAATATCTACTCATAATTTTAACGTAAATCAAGAAATTGAATCTTTTTCTAATTTTGGGTAAAGTAGCTAGTAGTTTTGAGCATATTTTATTCAATGTTTAATTAGTAGCTTAATCGGTCTTTATGGGCAAAAAACGTGTTTAAAAAAGTTCAAATGGCTCTAATAAAAAATGTTTATTTCGAAAGGAAGAAGTCAACCAAAATCTCCTTTTTCTTTTTCTAAATTGTATACTGTACTTACTATTAAACAAAACTGCTCTATATATCTAAAGCACGAGCAGTTTCGTTCAATAGTATAGGTAGTATAAAATTTAGAGAGAGAAAAAGTGCGAGGAGGTTTTTGTTGACTTCTTCCTTCGTGAATAAAATTTTCCATTTCACGTACGTTTTTTGGTCCTAGTGACAGATTGAATTCCTGTTTACAATCGAGGACCGAGAGGTCTGCTCCTAGAAGATTTTCAATCAATATTTAATACTTCGAATATTTGTTGAGGTAGAGTAGGTATCAAAATATGACTAACTCTTGACTTTGATTGTCAATTTAATTAGTCCATAATATTTCGAAGTTAATAAAAATTGTGGAGTTTTTTAAAAGTTTTCTTGTGATGGCGTTCAATCCATTTCTGGACTTATACTTCATGGATCTTGGAGAAAGATTTACTAATCATGAGAATAAGTCTAGTCGACAAGTGCTTTTTTTGTTCAACTTTTTTCATGAGTCTCGGAAGAATATGAACAAGGTGTCATTCGATTCGGAAGAGCATGTAGATATTTTTTGAAAAAAGTTAAGTTACGTTTGAGAAAATTGTTATAATTAATTTACTGAAAGAAAAAGTTATCCCATAAACTAATTGATATTTTTGATATCTAAATAAAGATACAAAAAGAGTAGGATATTTTCTAAAAGAAAGTCTCCGGAACTGTAGCATTAATATTTATAATTTTCTGAGAGGGGTACATATACAGCCGAAAATGGGTAATCTGGCTTGCGAAATTAACGCCCATTTGGGACACTTTAACAATAAACATTATTTAACTAAGTATATTTTGAATATGAAAGAATAAAAAATTTTAGGTTCTTACTGGATAGGAAAATGAACAATAATCCAGCCACAAAACATTTTTATCGCGATTTT
The DNA here is from genome assembly GCA_030704885.1 of Cynegetis impunctata. NCBI lineage: Eukaryota > Metazoa > Arthropoda > Insecta > Coleoptera > Coccinellidae > Cynegetis > Cynegetis impunctata. The sequence goes on along the minus strand of JARQZK010001449.1, from coordinate 1,188,021 downwards.
TCAATTAGTTTTGCTGATGCTTGAACAAGAAAATTGCAGGTGTGATAACTGTTAATCTATAGATCTGATATTCTTCTCCTTTCTTGGAGCTGCTTTCGAGAGACTGCAGAATAGATCACCGTTAAAAAAAATTTAAAAATTCAATTTTTTAGTTCTTCACTAACAATTCACTTAGTTGCAAAATTGGACACTTTAATTAATCATAACTTTTTTTCTTCATTCTCTTATAAACAACGCATTCGTGTATAACAATTTTTCAAACAATAAGAGATGAATACTGAGAAAAAACAACTTGTAGCTTCCGAGAATAAAAACGGATCATTAAAATTATAAAAACAATTTCATTTTGATGTTGCAAAACTACGTAAATTGTTAATAAACAACTGAAAAATTGAAATTTTTTCATTTTTTCAACGGAGATTCACTCTGAAGCCTTATAATAATAGCTCCAAGAATGAAAAAAAGTGTCAGATCTATAGTGAACAGTTATCACACTCACAATTTTCATGTTCAAGTACTAAAAAATTGTTAATTAACTATTGCATAACTTTTTTAAAAATCGCTATTATCGCCAGATTACTGCTCATTCACCGATTTAGTAACTGTCTGAATTTTTTCATTCCTTAATTTTCACATTTATTATGGTTGAATAATGTTTATTGTTGAAGTGTCCTCAATGCTCATGACTTGCCTAAACCAAATAACCCGTTTTCGGCCGTATTTTTACCTCTCTGAGAAAATATATAATACAGTTCCGGAAGTAAGTCTTTATTTTGGGAAATTTCCTCTTCTTTTCGAATCTTTCTCCAGATTTCAAAACTCTCAAACAATTTTTGACATATTGGCAAAAAACCAAACCCCAATTTTTCAGGATATTGTTCATAACATTCACAATTTTTGCGAGCGAATTTTTATTTTTCTCAAAAAATATCTACTTGCCACTCCGAATCGAGTGACACCTTGCTCATATTTTTCCGAGACTGCTGAAAAAAGTTGATCAAAACAGCACTTGTTGATAGACTAAATATATTAGAAAGATTTTCGGTGTTTTTCAAACATGATTTATACGAAATTGACAAAGCAGCTGATAAATTCATCAAAACTGACGAGCTTTATCGAAAATTTTTTAATGCCACACCTGTTGTTCTCGTTAGTTGAAAGTGTGGAAGAAATATTTAAATCGTAAAGGCGATGTTAAGCCTAAAAATTCAATGAGAGAGCTGGGTGATTGAATTTTTTTTTTGGAATATCATGACGCTCAGAATATTAGCTGCGCTGCCGGTATCGACGTTTGAAGCGAATAAAAATGATTCAAAGGAGCACGATAAAAGAAATGGACTTGTAATGACCATTCTGAATATATAAAATTTATTGCAAATTAAAAATTCATGTTTGTCCTATTTTTTGTTAAGGTTTGGCTGCTCTGGCAATTCATCGTGACAAAACCGCCGAAAACTAGATTTTCCGCTCTGATTTTCCCAAGAATATTTTCAATTAAATATAATTCAATTATTAACTGAGTTTTAATTAATTTTTTCCAATTCAAATAATTAGAATTTTTTGAAATTTTATTTAACTTTTCTGTTTATTTTGTACTACCTACATCAAAGATCATTTTTATCAACAAAAATAGAACTCTAGATGAATAACTTATGAAATTTTGCACTAAGTCATATCCCCCCCATCGCAAAAAGCTATCTACGCCACTGTATATATATATATATATATATATATATATATATATATATATATATATATATATATATATATATAGAAATAAACATTCATTAATATCTAATTATCGTATAACAAGTTATTGAAACTTTTCCAACTGTTGATTTCAAGGGAATCTAATGAATTTAGTTTATAGAGTTTCTTGTAATCATATACATAGAATAGAAAGAAATCTTCAAACTTAATTAAACAAGATTGTCATTGATATTCATCAATTTTGGGCCTGAAAGAATAGTTATGTTATTATTTTTTTTTAATTTATTTATTAATTCGAAAAGATCTTACAATCTATAAAATTCTAATAGAACAAGAACTTCGTGTGTGTAAATTAGATAATAGTCATTTTGTTTCTTTAGCAAATATTTTTTAATTTAAAGAAAGAAATTGCTGTGTTGTGGTATATACCTGATAAACATCATTATACCATGACGCTGCCTAATATGTAATTTTTTTCCTGCCAATATTTACTGTAGATGATATGTGTATTTTGTTTCATTCTTTTATTTTATTCACGAACATCAATATTCAATACAATTTCTATTCCAATATCTACAGTATTACATTTGATCTTATTTATAGGATTGAAACCATTCTGTTTGAAAATACCCTCGATATTCAATAATTTCAAAATAATTGTTGGTGTCCTAAAACTTCTATTGAGGAGTACTTTCAGAAGTTTATTGTGTGCCACTTGAAGACTTTTTGAGTCAGCTACATTAACTGCTCCCCAGAAGGCAGACAGATTGCTCAAAATGAAGTATATATGTGTATTTTATTATTAAGGAATTAGCTTGCTGTTCGTAATGCATATAATAATAATAATAATAATAATAATATTTATTAATCTCAACAATTATTCACATTACAGATATAACAATATTGCACTGAATAAAATAGAGACAAGTCAAAATGAAAATAACTTACTTTTTACAAAATGTAATAAATTCATTTATTGAATAAGGTTCGCCGTCCAAAATGAAACTATAAATGCGATTTCTGAACAATCTAAAATTTTCAGTACCTTGTAAATGCTTAGGAAGCAAACTAAATAAACGCATGGCCATATACAGAGGTGCTCTTTCAAATCTAGTAGTACCATGGATTGGAAAGAGGAAGGGATGAACTTGCCTAGTATTATTTTCATTGATATATGGTGAAAAATAACTTTTCTGCAACTTGAGGAAGACTAAAAGACGATAAATGAATAGACCAAACACTGTTTGTATTCTGTTAGATCTAAAAACTCCGCGGCAGGATTCTCGAAAGCTCAAGCCGCACATGATTCTCAATACCCTTTTTTGAATGAGAAAATTTTCGTCAGCACTAGACGAACTGCCCCAAAATATAATTCCATATGCTAGTACAGATTGGAAACTGGCGAAGTAGAGAGTTCTCATAACTGCAGCTTCCACCTTGCTTCTGATCATGATAAACATATAAGCAGCAGAGTTCAGAGTCTTTCTCAACTTAGCCGCATGATGATCCCACCGTAGATGTTTGTCCAGAGTAACACCCAAGAAATTAACTGAGTCCTCCAAGGTGACAGTACTGCTACCAAGGCACAGAGAGGCAGGATAGCCTTCCACAGACTTTCCGCCTCAAAAGAAGATACCTTGAGTCTTGCTATATATATATATATATATATATATATATATATATATATATATATATATATATATATATATATATATATATATATATATATATATATATATATATATATATATATATATATATATATATATATATATATATAAACTCTAACTTTAAATAAAACAACACTTTCGTAAGTTTCACCGTATAAAAATAATTAGGTACTGTTTTTAACAGAAAAGGATAGTCGACATATCGAGAACTCATTATATTTGCAATATTTTCATTGTTATATATTTCCGCAATAATGTATAGTTTTTTCAATATATGTATGCTCTTATAGTTTGAGCTACAATAATCAATGTTGAAATTCTAGTAGAATTTTGTCTGGCCGTTTCTCGTTTGGTTTATAGTAAAACATAGAAACTTTATTTCAATGAAAATTAGAATTTTAATGATCTATTTCAAACTGAAGCCTATTGCAGGCTATACCTAATATCATTATCACATACAAAAAGATAATTTGTTTCAAGAACAATCGAAAATTCCATTTTTTTGACAAATGAAATCATTTGGTATCTATATAGCACTCTCAGTCAACAATATGTCGATGATTGCTTTGTAACGAACGAATCATATATCGATCCATGAATTCGGGACGTGGAATATCGGCTTAAATAAACCATAATTTCAAGTAATTGCGGATCTAGTGTTCAAAAAATTGTAATTTCTGATTTATTGTACTAATTTTGATATAACGATTCGACTCTCTGGATTGAAATATTAAAATTGATTCCCGAAATTACGAACAATTCATTCGCTTTATTTCGACGTTCAATTAATACAGTCGAATAAATTCCATGAAATTTAAATTGAGACTTTGCCAATAAACCCCATTGTGTTTCAGGCTTCAATAAAGTTTTACATTCTTCTAATTTTTGGCATTTTGACATTTATCGAAAATCGACTCTAATCTTTCTAGCTTAACTAAATACTGAGAGTCGGGGTGACTTGACAATTTCTATAATTCACCGTTCGATTGTGAATGCAGATTTTGCGTTGCTGAATACGTATAACCAGCTTCCTTGGAAAGTTGTTTGATAATTTTTTTAAAAATTATTAAAGAATTTTCCTTGTTCACTTTATGTAATACTGAGAGTACCTTCAAAGAAGTTTATGTTTCCTTTTTTGGAAAGATTTCCTTATCGCACGATATACTCTAGACACTAAGTGAAGATATAACTGAAACTGTGTCCGAAACGACTGATACGACAGCATAGCTAGGCATGCAAGTATTCGTATATGTGTACCTATAGTTGTTTTAAGACGTATTATTTCCGAAGATACATACTATTGCAGTGTATCCAAGGAAAGCATTCAGGTGCGGGAGTAGTTTTTCCATCCATTTTAGACTTCTTCCGGTGCCATACCCGGTTTCGGGCGTAGGCGACCTCTCTACAACTATTCGTGCTGTGCGTGATACAGTGATACACGAATAGAAGGGACCTACAGTTTTACGACGGTTCCGAACGTCTTTATAGAGAGGCTTTACTAGACAAAATACTTATCGGTGGTTGAGTTGATATTGAGGTACTTCGTTTGAATTTTTTTCCTCAACCACGATGCACTTTTTTTTTAATAAAATAAATTATTTTCTACTTTTTGACCCGTTGTGCTATTTAAGCATGATTTTTCAAAATATAATTCAATCCGTTAGAATAACATCTCGACCCGATGCATATCGCGCGAAAAATACTCTAGTGAAGAAGGACTTCGAATTGGTTGAGGGGTTGACCCCCCTGGGAGAAAATAAATCTTGTTTACACCACAGAAAGCGCAATTTTGTAGCAGAAGGGGTTAAAAGTTTATATCTAGGTAGTTTTGTATGATATCTTCAATGTGATTGGTTTTGGTTGGAATTGATTGAGGGGTTGAGCCCCCGGGGAAGGAAATGAATCTTGGAAACGTTTTGAAAATTTCATTTCTAATGCAGCTCGTTGCGATAGAGTTTTTTGAAATTTATAATCAGCATCATTATCCTATGTCTCTAGTAATTCAATTATACGATAATATGATGAAAACCCTCCACTATGTGAATAAGCATTTGATCGAATTATTAAATTCACGAAACGTCCTGATCCTTCAGAATTATTATATCAATCCCTTTTCGCTAACACTCCATACATTATGCATAACCCGCAGTGAAGGGCATTTAGCGATCTCCGACGACCTGGCAGATAAACGTATTAGAATGACAAATATCTAGGGATAAAATATGAGCGATCCGGCTGCCGATTCCGTGCGTTGTTGACAAATAGGGCGAGTTTCGGTGCGGACGCGACGACGCGATGCTTTCGGTGCAGATAATTTAGGATTGGATTGAATGAATTCGAGCATTTGATGATGAAGCTCTTCGCTGTATGGCCCAGTTCCAGAAATGAAAGCTAAAATCAATTACTATGACTATGACCTGAATATATATATATATATATATATATATATATATATATATATTAATATATATATATATATATATATATATATATATATATATATATATAGATATATATATATATATATATATATATATATATATATATATATATATATATATATATATATCAATTTTATGGATAAAAAGAATCTGATCTAACTTCATTAGTTCTGGAAGGTAAAATCGAAAAGATCGAAGTTCTCCTTTCGCCTATATCTTTTTATTTTAGAAATTTTTTTCAAACAAATTGTCACCTTGCCATTGCAATTTTTTGTAGACTATCTAAATATCAGAATGAAAATTATATACAGGGTATCGTGTAAATTGGGTCACCCTCAACTTTTAGTTTTCAAATACGAACCTGTATTTTTTATTGCATTTTTTTGAATGCTAAGAGTCGTTCATATTGTCGTAGTATTTTCATTTGAATTACAAAGTTTTTTGGCAATATAGTTAATTCTAGCTATAATTTAAGAAAATCATAGAATAATACCTAGTATTAGTTCAATATTTCCAAAACACTTTATGATTTTGATAAAAATAGAACGCCAATATGAATCATGACTCTTGGCATTTAAAAAAATGCAATAAAAAATACAGGTCTGTATTTGAAAATGAAAAGTTGAGGGTGGCGCAATGTGTACGATACCCTGTACATACATTTCATTCAGATATTTGGACTACAAAGAGTTCCCATGGAAAAGTGGCAAAATTTTGAAAAAACGTAGAATAACAAGATATAGGCAAAATAATTTCGTAATTTTCGTTTTCTCCTGTATAACTCCAGAACTAAAGCAGCTAGGTCAGATTTTTTAAATATAATCAACCTCTAAAATACGCTACTTTGACGCCATTTAACAAAAGCTTTATCTCTTACCGTTATGGAAATCCCCATGCATATACTCGAATTTGAATAGCCCTGTATATATATATATATATATATATATATATATATATATATATATATATTATAGTATATATATGTGTATATATATATATATATATATATATATATATATATATATGTATATATATGTATATATATATATATATATAATATATATATGTGTATATATATTTATTTATATATATTAAATATATATATATATATATATATATATATATAAATATATATATATATATATAAATATATATATATAAATATATATATATATATATATATATATATATATATATATATATATATACCGGGTGTCTGCGGAAGGTGGCTCGCCCCTATAACTTTTCTGATTTCGGAGATAATGAAATAAAATTTAGAGGATCTGTTTAATGCATAAAACTGCATTTTTTGACAAGTAACTCAACTTCATGCAACTTTCGGTTTCACCGGAAGTGACATAAACTTTCGATTTTCAAATGGGACACCTGGTATATTTTTAGTTTTTTTGTCTCTAAATGACATTTAGAATACAACCATGTATCATTTGTCACTTTTTGTATTCTTTTTTTTATTTTTTTTTCGAATTAAATTTTTATTCTAGAGGGCTATGGATGCATTCAAATAACTAATTTCGGTCCTTAAATATTTGTTGAAATTCAACTTTACTGTTTTCGATCAGAATGTTCCAGCTATGCGACTTTTGATTTTAAAACTTTCATTACTTTTTTTTTTCAAATGGCAACATGGTGGCTCATCGGGTTAAAAAAGAGATCATTTTATTACGTTCAATTTGATACCGCACTCTAAGTATTAGGTTGAAAGAAAACTCAAATTTTAATGAAGAATCTTATTGAGATTAAAATAAGATTTGAAATCATCGAGTAGCCTGTGACCAACATAACTGAAACAAAATCATTAATTGTGGCGGTAAAATTTGACGTGTCGACATATTATTTTACATCTCTTCTACAAAGTGAATTAGGTATGATGGCTCGTCGTGTTAGAAAAAAATTTATTACGATTAATTTGATACCGCACTCTAGGTATCAGGTTGAAAGAAAACTTTCGATAAAAAACTTAAAACACCATAACGTTAGAAGTTTTCTATAATGAAGCACGTGTTGAAAATTAAATAATTATATTGAAACTACTTATTTACAAATCTTTACAGTTCCAGATGTTCAAAATGACCTCCATCTTGTTGCTGACAAAGGCGAACTTTTCTTATTGTTGCTTCTACAACGTTTCTCAACTGTCTTGGTGAAATTCTTTGAATAGCTGCCCTCACTTTGCCCTCTAATTCATGTCGTGTGGCAGGAGGTACATCATAAACCTCGTTTTTAATAGTTCGCCATAAAAAAAAATCTAGAGGCGTAAGGTCAGGTGATCTGAAAAGTTTTTCAAAAGGAAATAAAGAAAAGTATAAATTGAAAGCAACCCTATTTCACCTAGTCGGCCACCTAACTGGACCCATATTTCCAATCCACTTTTCGTTGTACGTAGATATTCCGTAACTGCCCTCAGGTTGTGAGGAGGGGCACCATCTTGTTGGTAATATATTCCAACTCGATTTATCAATGGAACTTCGTCCAAGAAATGCTCAATTTCCTGCGAGAGGAAACTTAAATATCTAGCACCTGCCAGGACACCTTCAAAAATTATAGGGCCTAAAATTCTGTCCCCCAAAATTCCAACCATACAATTGAAACCAAACCGTTCTTTGAAATTTCCTTCCTCCATCAAATGTAAATTTGCATCGGACCAATATCGCTTATTATTTCTGTTGAAATGTCCCAAATTAGTGAAACGGCTTTCGTCAGTATAAAGAATTTTATATGGAAATGTGTCATCCTCCAAATATTTTCTAAGGAACCAATTGCAATATTCAAGTCTCCTTGCATTATCGTTTTGGTACAGGTGCTGGTGTAGTTAATATTTAAATGAATGATATTTATGTTTCTTCAAAATTTTCGCTGCAGAAGTTTTCGAAATGTCACAGTGTCTTGCAATCTCCCTGAGTGACGTATTCATATTTAGTTGAACGTATGCCAGAACATCTATTTCTTTTTCTCCGCTCACAACAAATGAATCGTTTCCATCGTTATCAGGCTCATTTTGCATTTTTCGTACCAGTTTTGGAAAATAGTGCCGGGTAGGGTGACGACGATCAGGATATCTCTGTGCGTAGAGATGTGCAGCATCGGTTGAATTTTGCCTACACTCTCCAAAAACTAATAACATATCAACTTTTTCAGGTCTCATATAAATATTGTTATTTTCCATGATTTTCAAACAATGAATAAACTAGGTACCTAATTGACTTTGTAGAAGATATGTAAAATAATATGTCGACACGTCAAATTTTACCGCATCAATTAATGATTTTGTTTCAGTTATGCTGGTCGATGAATTCAAATCTTATTTTAATCTCAATAAGATTCTTCATTTAAATTAAAGTTTTTTTTCAACCTAATACCTGGAGTGCGTTATCAAATTTTTATATTACCGATCGACGGCTAATAATTATATTTTCAAGTGAAAAATTCATCTGGAAGAGAATTTTTCTTGAAAAAATTGTGGCGTCTTTTCAAAACAAATATGGCACCGTCCTTTCCATAAACTTCATTTCCAACAATCAAATTCATCTAAAACAATGAAGATCCTCGCTGTCGCCTGTTCTAATACTACTACAAACTTACCTTATGCGTCTCTTTCCAACACTCAGCGGCCCGGTTTACCGTCCTGGGACGTAGATTTGTGGGCGTGGCTTCGGAGTTACTTTGTTTGAGTTGTGTTGGTCACAGTGTACTCGATGATTTCAAATGTTATTTTAATCTCAATAAGATTCTTCATTAATTTTAAAGAAAGTTCTAAGGTTATGGGATTTTAGGTTTTTATCGAAAGTTTTCTTTCAACCTAATACTTAGAGTGCGGTATCAAATTGAACGCAATAAAATGATCTTTTTTTTTAACCCGACGAGCCACCATGTTGCCATTTGAAAAAAAAAGTAATGAAAGTTTTAAAATCAAAAGACGCATGGAACATTCTGATCGAAAACAGTAAAGTTGTTTTTCAACAAACATTTTAGGACCGAAATTAGTTATTTGAATGCATCCATAGCCCTCTAGAATAAAAATTTAATTCGAAAAAAAAATTAAAAAAAGGTTACAAAAAGTAACAAATGATACATGGTTGTATTCTAAATGTCATTTGGAGACAAAAAAACTAAAAATATACCAGGTGTCCCATTTGAAAATCGAAAGTTTATGTCACTTCCGGTGAAACCGAAAGTTGCATGAAGTTGTCAAAAAATGCAGTTTTATGCATTAAACAGATCCTCTAAATTTCATTCCATTATCTTCGAAATCAGAAAAGTTATTGGGGCGAGCCTACTGCCGCGGACACCCGGTATATATATATATATATATATATATATATATATTATATATATATATATATAACTATATATATATATATATATATATATATAATATATATATATTTATATATATATATATATTAAATATATATATATATATATATATATATATAATATATGTATATATATATATATATATATATATATATATATATATATATATAATATTATATATACTATATATTAATATATATATATAATAAAGTATAAACTTTAAAATAAAAACACTTGGCTTATGTTTCACAATATAAAAAATCTTTAGATACTGTACTTAGCAGTATAAAAAGTCGACATGTTTCGAGCTATGAACTCATTAATCAAGACTGACAACAGGAGAGTATTGCATCGTAATTTATAAAACAGACAAAAGCAAAGGTGATACCTGAAAATCAATTTGTTCGTTTAACAAGGGGTAATTGACTAATTATGGGCGGAACTTATTTCGATAATTTCGAGAAGGTCAAGACGTTTACCCTTGTTACCTGAATGTAACAATTTGGTTTTGTTGAAATCCAGGAAGTGATGAATTTTATACAATGTTCAGAGAAGCCAGTGGTATTTTTGTTTTGTAAAATTGACTTTTTATGTTCTTCAACACGAATATTTATATTCCTTCCTGTCTGTCCAATATAGAAAGCAGGACATTCGTCGCAAAATATTTTGTAAATACCCTGTTTTCTCCGATGTTAGATTTTTCTTTCATTATTGACCAAGAGTGACTTCAAGTTTCTTTTATTTGTACAAATTGTTTTAACGTTATTTTTCGATAGTCTGTTACAAATTTTGCTACTCAAATTAGGCACATAATTTATTGGGAAGTATTTTTGTTCTTCATTAATAGTTTTGCGTGGGGTATATTGAATGCAACAGATACTTTCCTTCGTTTTTTCCCCATGAGCTTGTCGATAAGACTTTCATTGTAACCGTTATTGATGGCTAATAATTTAATTGTATTAACTTCAGTTTGAAAATTTGTTTCCGATAATGGAATCGTGAACAACCTATGTATGAACGAATGAAAAGCACTGAGTTTTATTTTTAATGTGTTGGTTACTGTCGCTGTGAATTAAAAGTATCTGTGAAGGTTGGTTTTCTATAAATGTTGAAAGTAAAGAGAATTCAAATTCCTAGCAATCTGAACGTCTAAGAAATTCAAGGTACCGTTTTTTGTTTTCTACTTCTTTTGTAAATTGAATCGAGTTGTAGAAAGTATTTATATATTTAAGGAAATTATCTAACTGCCTATTGTACCGGTCCAAATACAAAAATATCATCTTCATATAACGTCTCCATAATAAAACGTTAGTAATTAAATTATTATCAGTATTGAAAATTTTTTCTTCTAAGTTATTCATGAAAATTTCACTCAACAAAGGCGATAACGGTGAGCCCATGGGCAATCCGTCTTCTTGTTTGTAATTATTATATTATTAAATTTGAAATAACTCTGTTTCAAACATAAGTTTAAGGCAGACATTGTTTCGTTGACTGCTTGAGTTGTTAAATTTGGGTTCATCTCTAGATATCGCTTAACAATATTTTTAACTTCTTGAGTTGGCGTAGAAGGAAATAAGTTGATAACGTCAAAATGAAATTAATTTAGCATTTGAAGGAATTTTTGAATATTCTTAAGATGATTAACTAACTGAATAGAATTTTTAATGCTATACGCCGGATTGAATTGAATTAAGGTGGGTAATTTCTTATTCAAATACTGACATATTTATTACGCAGGAGCGTTAATATAAGATACTATTGGACGCATTCGGGCAATCAATTTTATGTATTTTTTGGTAAAGTATATAAAACCGGGGTGCGTGGTTCATGGAAGTTAAGAAAAAAGTGTTAATATCTGAAAATAAGGATTTTACTTATCTTGATGAATGATTTTATTTCGTTTTGGAATTTTTTTAGTGGGATCTATTTTAAGTTTTGAGAATTTATCTGTATTAAATAGGATTTCAGATTTTTCAATGTAGGTATTTTTATCTATAATAGTTACAGTATTTCCTTTGTCCGCTTTGCATATAACCAAATTATCATCCTGAATTTTTGATCTCAACTGTTTTATAGTTTTTAATTCTAAATTATTGTTTATTTCTGCATTTTATATTTATTTTATGACTTCCGCGCATATAGTTTTTTTCAAAATTCAAATTCTTAATTAAAGACGAATTTAAAGCTAATTCAGTGCTGACGGCTAAATGTTTAATATCATTTTTATTATTGAAATGTGGGCAATATTTCAAACCTTTAATTCAATAATTCTATTTCATTGTTACTAAAATTCGATATTTGTGAAATTATGGACTCTACTATAAAATTGTTTTAACTTGAAGTTTGTCACTCTTAATCAATATAATGAGAAGACTCACGGTGATTTAATTAATTCCTTAAGTTTGTTGGATTGTCTTAAGTACTGTTCGTGGCATCTGCTCCTCACTTCCTCTCGTACTGTGTTATCAATCATTTCAAACTCAACGACGTGAGTTTTGAATGCCAATTCACTGTGGATGATCTTCAGGTGAAGTCCTAAATTATCGCCCTTCTCTGATAACCACATTTTTGATTTCCATATTCAACCAAACTTTGTATTGACTGGCTTGTAACTGGCTGGACTGTTGGATTCATTTGAGGTGTAGTCGCACAAGTGGATCTTCTCATATATATAGGAGTCACTTTGTTTCGCAAGTATTCTTTGTTTATGTTTCACCAAGAGATGTGCGAGAATTCTATCTCAGTTATATATATATATATATATATATATATATATATATATATATATATATATATATATATACTATATATATATATATATATATATATATATATATATATATAATATATATATATATATATATATATATATATATACAGAATCCTAGGAAACGAATTTTTTCAAAAGCTTTAGGTTCTCGACAAGGAAAGGAGGCAGTTATTGAAATCGACTAATCGCCAAAAAATTCTATATTCAATATGCGGTCCTTCCTCAGGAATTACTGAAAACCCAAATTGAGATTTATACTGAATGAATAAAAAGTTAGACAATAAATTACATATGACAAAGTTAATAGATTTGTGAAAATGACATTCGGAAAATAAGTTATCAACTACTAAAGAAAGTTATCATAAAATTTGAAATATGCAAAACGAGTGAGCAAGACGCAGTCAAAATTAAGCAATCATAGGTTAATTATACAGAATATCAGAACGCGTGTAAAACAAAATTATTATATAGTTCATAATAAGTTCATATTTTTATAATAATTAATAATAAATAGTTAATTTTTATAACTATAAATTACTTTTATTACTATTTCGTTGTTTATTTATTTTTGCATTTAATCACTCTCAGAAGTAGTCAATTTATGCCAATGTGTCTCCTATTTAATACATAATATTTAGTGAATTTTTTCACGCTACTTTTCGTCTTTTTTCCCACTACTAACACATTGATCCCTTTCTCACTTTTTACTAGGCCCAGAAACTAACAGCTAACAGCAAAACATTTTCATGAGCTCTCCGTCAGCCGAAGTATAAAACTTTTCGATGACCGTCGCCCGGAGAAATAACTCCGGTCATTTACGCCCAAAATATGAGAAAATTATTAGGGGTTGCTCCACATATTTACCCGACTAACATTAATTGGTGAACTGATGATTAGAGCTTGCGAATGTGTAAATTCACGGTTTAATAAGGTCATTTCATCGTGACATCATCCGAAATTATGTTTGGGATAGTTAATCTCTAATGTGCCTTATGTAAGAGTTATATAATGTTGGAAAAGTAGTAAAATTTTCCTCATTTGAAGTACACCAATGAAGCTACCCTGTTGAACATTTTGGATATTATCATTTTATGTGTTGAACTTTCATGGTGATTAATACAAATTCTTATGATTTTACTCAACCTCAAAATTCTTGTAATTTCTGCTATGTCTGGAGCTGGCTAATTGAAAGCTGGTAATGTTGAGATGTGTCGGTTCAGAAACTGTCAAAATAGCGGTTTAGTACCACAGCATAATAGCTCGAAGTGAGATTAGTTTCTGGACTGTATCAAACTTCGTTTCGATTACTATAATTGAATCTATAATGCAACGTTTCATCACACGGTTGCTGCATCAGAAGGAATTCTTGGTATCATAGTTTACATAAATTGCAGTTCTGTACGGAATTCCGTCCATCTCTAATCATTTACATATATATATATGTATATATATATATATATATATATATATATATATATATATATATATATATATATATTATATATATATATATATATATATATATATATATTATATATATATATATATATATATATATATATATAACTGAGATTGAATTCTCGCACATCACTTGATGAAACATCATGAAGAATAAACTTAAAACTTTAAAATAAAATACACTTGTCTTAAGTTTCACTATAAAAAAAAATTTAGATACTGTATTTAGCAGTATACCACGAACAGTACTGAAGACAATCCAAAAAACTTAAGGAATTAATTAAATCACGTGAGTCCTCTTCATTGTTGATTAAGAGTGACAAACTTCAAGTTAACCAATTTTATGAATAAAAGAAACTTGAAGTCATTCTTGGTCAATAATAAATAAAAATCTTACATCGGAGAAAACAGTGGTGTTTTAAAAATATTTTGCGACGAATGTCCTGCTTTATATTTTGGACAAACAGAAAGGGATATAAACATCGTGTTGAAGAATATAAAAAGTCCATTTTACAGAATACAAATACCTCTGGCTTCTCCGAACATTGTACAAAATTTTATCATTTCCTAGATTTCAACAAATCCCAATTTTTGCATTTAGATAACGAAGGAAAGCACCTTGACCTTCATGAAGTTCTCGAAATAAGTTCCGCCCATAATTGTAAATTACCCCTTGTGAACGAAAAAAAAAATTGATTTTCAGGTATCACCTTTGCTTTTGTTCTATGAAATAAAATGTAATACTTTCCTGTAGTCAGTCTTGATAATGAGTATATATATGTATGTATATATATATATATATATATATATATATATATATATATATGTATATATATATATATATATATATATATATATATATATATATATATATATATATATCTTTGTATTTACCCTTTCAACCTAATTCATTATATACACCATGGTTTTCATATATGCGATATTAATGTATGTAAATTGTTATTTAACCATTGTTTCAAAATGTTCATCGATTCACATCAAATATTGCTCTGAATCAGCCTTATCAATTCTAAATTGATAAATCTCATAAAAAAAATAACTATATCAAGAAATTAAATAGTGGGGAGATGGGAAAGTAATCCTTTTAATTCTTAAAAATATGATTATATCAATAAATTGAATAGTGGGGAGTGTGTATACTATGTGTAATACTCCGGAATAATATAACAAGAGAGTGAGAATAAATTGAAAATGATTTGACAGATTTTTTCAAAACTTGTTGCCAGGCAATAGTCACGAGAGCCCGGAGGGCTCGAGTGGCTATTTCCAAATGGCAACAAGTTTGAACAAAATCTGTCAAATTATTTTCTATAATTTATCGAACTCGCGAGTTATATTTGACTAGATTATTTTTTGATTCAAAATATTTTTGTTATTTCTGCATCAGAAAAGGTACTAAACCGATGATTTTCATCCATTTTATATATCGCGTTGACACAATTAGGTAATTATTTTGACAACTATCTGACACTTGCTAAGCAAATAAAAGCTACAGTGATTATTCCCGAGAATAATCACAAAAGATTTATTCCCACTATAATAATGACATCATTGGTTAAAACTTACTTTTGTGACAAATAAAGAAGCATTTCATTGGTTTTAAGAAACGTCAAAAAATAATCTCTGAAAAATTGTATACTTACATACTGCACCAGATATAAAATATATTCAGCAAGGGTAATGATTTAAGACTATTTTTCCATTCAATTCTAAATTTTTGTTATTAAAAAAATTATTATATCGAGAAATTAAATAGTGGGCTGATGAATAGGTAATCATTCAGACAATTTGTACAAACTACACAAAATATAGAGTATTATATTCCGAAGGAGATAATGATTGATGTCTTTTTTTTCATTCATTTCTAAATTTTAGGTTTCAAAAAAACTGATTTTATTTGGACGATGGGTAGATAAACCTTCTAGAAAAGTTGTACAAACTTTTTCTGTATATATTTAACTGAATTAATGTAATAACCTACCTGAAATATGTAAAATTTCTCTTACTCTCTACGTATACGTAGATTTGCATTAATGTAATTATAATAACTTATGATTATTTCACAAAACAAGATAGAAAAATATTAGTAATTTTATTTCTTAACTTAATAATTAGCTACATTGGTTTCTTTTTACATCCTGTCAAATAAAGTAAGAAATATTGGAACTATAGTGTTCGTAAAATAATCTTCATTTATTACCCATTGAGTGGAAAATATAGCTATTTCATTTTTCAGTATAATTTCGAATTACTCCATGGACATAACTTTACTATCCTTTCAAACAGCGAAATTTTTACTATCGACATGTTTCTGGATGTCCTAATTTGAAATCCATTACGAGAAAACCTTAAATAAACTTGCTGAAATGGTGTCGTCAAATAGCAATCAAACGACCTAACTTTATTTGAATTCCAAACAGTCAGACAATATCCACTTAGGATTCTGCTCTATTCTCATGTTTACGTCCTTCCATTTGTCTTGATCTGTATTAGTTTGTTTTACGATCACCATTTGCGCTCGTCGAAGGACATTCGATCACGATTCGATTTGGAGATTCCATCACATGGCTACATATTTGATAGTTATACCTGAGAACTTCTTTTCTCGATGGTATCAACAGAATTGTCTTGAATACTGTTCAAAATACGTAAAGCTAAAGTTCCACCGGAGGAATATTTTGTTGCTGAATGTTTCTCCTTGTTGCAAAAAATAGAAACTTATGGCAACATACGTAAACTACTTGTTTCCACTGAAGCAACTAAAATTCTCAATAGTTGCATATTATTCAGTAAAATCAATCAACATTTGTAGCCGAAACATAAAAAATATTTAAGGAACATTTATGGAAACAAGCAACAGTAACAAAATAATGGTCCATAATTGGGAAGTAAGATGAATTTAATAAATGAAACTATCTTGTCTTCAAATTACCAAAATTATATTAATCAATATACAACCGGTTTCGTTGTTTCAGAACAACATCTTCAGGTACAATATAATTTCTACACTGATGAGAGATAGTCTAAAATACAAAGAATCTCAATTAAAAATTGTAATTCAGTCAACATTGGAGAGGACGAAAGACGAAACAAATTTAAAAAAATTTTCACATACGAGAAACAAATTATACATTTCAAAGTTTTTTTTTTTTTTTTTATTCGTTTCCTTACTTCACTACACACTGAAAATCTGTGACACAAATGTTTACTAGTTGCGTTCTCGATACGTTTCCACTGCGATAGCAACACGGATTTTTTCACAAATGTTTCCTATTTTCTTATGAAGTTTACCGCTCAAAATGGAAACCGGCGACAAGTAGGAACAGTCAATATTCGTTGCCAAAAATAGATAAATTTAAGGAACATTTAGGAACATTTAGGAACATTTCGGAACATTTACGGAAACACGGAACAGCAACAAAAATGTTCCTCCGGTGGAATCGTAGCTTGAAGGGTGATAAGTAGAAATAGTCAACATATGTTGCCAAAACATAAAGAAATTTCAAGGAACATTTAGGAACATTTGGAAACATTTTCGGCAACACGCAACAGCAACAAAAATGTTCCACAATGTTCCTCATTTTTCATTAGGTGGAACTGTAGCTTAAGACTGAACCTACTCGGTGGAGCTCAGTATCTTAAAAGGATATACAATGTAAATATGCTAATAAATGGCTTTACGGAAAAATACAATAATGACAATACTCTTCATTTTCTTATGATACTTTCTATCTCTTAAAATGTCAACACCGTCAAATTTTATACATATGTGATCTGAAGATTTTCAATAAATACCTTTCACAATAAATAAGCTTCCAACCATGTTATATTCGATAATAAGCAAGTTAATTCGAATTTTTTCTCTATTAGAAAATTGAACCCTTGCTCTCTTTCTTCGCACAGAGGATGTTTATTAATACTCAATGGTTGTAATCTTTAGCGTATCCATTGTATCATTTCACCCAAGCAGCATAGAGCAAGATTCCAGAGCCCTAGACATTACTTATTTTCTGTGGAATAGTATGTGTACTATTTCGGTACCTTCTGTAAGCAGCCAGAACTATCCCCCGACAGAAATTGAGTGTCCCTATGAGTTTGAGCGCAAGAACATGATTCGCCCGTTTAAGCTCGAGATAGTCGTGTCGATCTCCCTTTTGTACTCTCCATGAGTGAGTATACGTACTTTCATTTTTAGTATATAGTATTTTATCGAGGCTGTACAGAGTAGCTGTAATTTCAGTGTAACGTGTTCGTGTAAAATATAGTTGTTGTGTTTAAAAACATATCATATTCTTGAATTGTGTTTTTTATGAAAAATCTGACGTAGATTTTATATTTTTTAGACTGAAATTACAGCTGCAATGAATACACTCGATAAAATACTATATACTTAACACAAAAGTACATATACTCAAATATAGAGCAGGCTTAAGTAGAAAGTAAGTATAGAAAGGAGATTGACCTTACGCTCATACTCATAGGGACACTTAATGTGTGTCTGGGGTAGGGTTGCCATCCGTCCGGGTTTCCCCGGATTTGTCCTAGTTTAGGGGGCGTCCGGGGGTCGTCCGGACGGGGCTTCCAAAATATGTCCGGGTAAAACCCGGACAAATTTTTTGTCCGGGTGTGTGAAGCTTGAGTGGCAGTGACGGAAATGAGCTATTAAATTCAAACCATTTGTGGCCGAATTTTCTCGAAACATTATATTCTAAACTGCTCAAAATTGCATAGTTTTCTTATACCAGCTCACAATGCTAGGGTCGCAGTAATGGAAGAAGGAGAGAAACTTGCTAAATACACATACGTTTTCTTCTCTGATCAAAATAGAGTATAATTTCAAAGACTTGAGTTGCTCCGACTTTTACAAATTCATGATGAAAAATAAAGACATTTTGGGCAAAATCGGCAAGTCTGATAAATTCCAAGTTAAGTTGAATTAGTAAAAAGAACTTGATCTCGTTAAAATCAAAACTTGTTACTTACTTTTGATTTATAGTTAATAAATAATTTAGAATTTTGGGTACCTAACCTATCTAACCGAACTAGATGACCTAGCCTATAATTTACTGTTACAATGTAGAATCTAGTCTATTTGATTTTCGATCTACCAAAAATTATTTTTTTTGTTCTGTTTATATGGCAAACAAGCGGTTTAGAGTTTAAATGAATGAAAAAATTTAAATATAAACGATGTGTTACTTTATTAAAAATAAAAAATTTTTACGGTGTGTCCGGGGAAAAACAAAATTTCACAGAAATGTCCGGGGTTTTTGAAATTTTTGTCCGGCATCGGCAATTTAGGTGATGGCAACCCTAGTCTGGGGGATATTTGGCCTTCATGATAAGCGTGGTTGCTTACAGAAGGTATTGAGATAGTGTACTGAGTATTATGTATAGAAATCAAGACAGAATATAAATCAAATTCTATTATTTTATGGGAAGTTTAAAGCGCCTGTGAAATGCTTCCGCCGACAGAAAGTGCTAGGCAGTAACAATTATTAATTTCTACAATATTTTTTTGAGGCTATATGAACATCAGCCCTCTGAGACTTTAAGAGTTTTTGCCCACCTTGAACACTTGGTACCTGTAAAATTTCCGGCGGCCAAGCTAGCAGGTATGCATATACTGAAAGTACACACGAACACCTCTTTATCCTACACATATCGCATTCTGTTAACTCCGGTGTGTGGCAAGGGTTGATTTTGTAAACGAAGCTTTTTCTTGTACATATGAAGGATCTGCTAATTTTAAGGGACCCTAGCAGTACTTCTATATTTAGGTGTCTACGTGTTGATACCCAGAGATCTGATAATTCAGTTTTTTCAATGCCACCAATATACAACCAGGTTTTCAAGAAAAACTGCCCTCATCGAAGCTCAATGATTATTGTTCAAGAAAATATTCAAACCAACCAACTACATTCTCTAGAAATCATCGTTTACACAAATCTTTCTCTACCATTTCCCAGTCAGCTGCATATAAGTTCAAAAATTTCGATACGCAAATTCCAGTCTTAATTGCCAACCCCAATAAAAATTGAGTAAGGATTTTCAAGTGAACGAAATATCGAGCAAATTATTTTCATCAATTTAAATACAACTTTTTTAAGCTGCTCATGAATTCTACAGTTCTTAGTGGATAGTTTAGATATGAGAAAGGCAGCCTGTAACCTGATTATTATGTTAATTTACAATGTCGTTTATAATGAGAGCTGTAAGTTGATGAGATAATGTATTTTAGGGCTATCAGATTGTTTTCATCAATTTGGATATCACTTTTCCAACCTATTTAAAGAGTTGCAGAGTTATTAGTGGATACTTCAGATATCAGAAAGGCAGCTTCTAAGCTGATTATTATGTTAATTTACAATGTCGTTTATGATGAGAGCTGTAAGTCAGATGAGATAATGTATTTTAGGGCTATCAGATTGTTTGCATCAATATGAATATAACTTTTACAACCTGTTTAAAGAGTTCAACAGTTCTTAGTGGATAGTTTAGATATCAGAAAAGCAGTTTCTAAACTGATTATTTTATTAATTTGCAATGTCATTCATAATGAGAGCTGTAAGTTAAATGAGATGATGTATTTTAGGGCTATCAGATTGTTTTCATCATTTCGAATATAACTTTTCTAACCTGTTTAAAGAGTTCAACAGTTCTTAGTGGATAGTTCAGATATCAGAAAGGCAGTTTCTAAGCTGATTATTATATTAATTTGCAATGTCGTTTATATTGAGAGCGGTGAGTAAGATGAGATAATGTATTTTAACGCTATCAGATTGTTTTCATCAATTCGAATATAACTTTTCCAACCTGTTCAAAGAGTTCAACAGTTCTTAGTGTATAGTTCAGATATCAGAAAGGCAGCGTATAATCTGATTATTATGTTAATTTGCAATGTCTTTTATAATGAGAGCTGTAAGTCAGATGGGATAATGTGGTTCAGGGCTATCAGATTGAGTTTCCAATTAGGGATGAACGATCTCGATTTACTTGCTGATTTGGATTAATTGGACGTTAGTAGTTCCTTCCAATTTGCACTAAAGATAACGCAATAGCACATACGTATATTGGACGCGCTTAGATAATACTCATTTTTTTCAATTGAAGTTAATGTTGACAATTGTTTCAATTGTGATTTAACATGAAGAACTTCTCATTTGTATGATATGAAAATATTGTTATTACAGACTGCGTCGAGAGGTTCCTGTCATTCAAGTTATATGACAAACATTGTGCAAATATCAAACAACCCATGAAAAATTATGTCAACTTACAATGGAGGATTCTTTAAAATGAATGCAATAAAAGTTAATATATAATGAATGAACTGAAAATTATTTCATTGAAATCAAACTATAGCAAAATAATATCTTAAAAATCGACATACCAGAATTAACTAGTTTTTATTACAATCTATCTGATATTCCATTCCTTCGATTGGTTCGAAAAACCAATTTCGTTTTGTCATTTCAAATACATTTTTCTCAATCTACAGTTGTAATATTATTACATCAAATAACTCTGAAACTACCTAATAATTCGTTGGTATTTTTGAATTTGAAGGGAACTAACTTTTAATATCAGTTTGGTGACGTTCCAAAAAATTGAAGTGTTCAAAGTCAGAATTTGTAGCGTCTCGACGTTTCGGATTATTTTGCGAAACCATCTTCAGGAGTTAGTACATTAAAGCCACGCAATTGGATTGTTCCTTACCTTTCCCAATTCCCATTTGGATCCAGGAGTAGGCAGATTGAGATCACCACCCGCCTAAACGTTCTTTATTGTGAGCTCTGGATGTTGATTTCACGAAGGAAATTGAAACGTCGAAATTTTACGAATCCTTATCGCGAGCGATTCATCCTGATAACCAAGTTTTTCACACACGGATATATACATATATATATATATATATATATATATATATATATATATATATATATATATATATATATATATATATATATATATATATATATATATATATATATATTTGAAAGTATTTTGTTCCTGTTTATTGATAACATAAGAAAAGAGTTTTTGGTTATAACAGGTCAATTTATTCAAAAACTTGTCTTCAAACGTTTCGGAGATCTTTGTCCCCTTTATCAATGAACTTGAGACCCTATTTCTATTCTGAAAGTCTCGTATTGGTATACTCCAATTTGAGTGCTGCAAAAATTCAACGCATATTCAATTATCTATTCTACAATTTCAACCTTAACTATGCACTTACTAGGAAATCCTCAGTCTTTGTTAAAAATTATTCAATGTTGTCCGTCTCTTAGGTTGTTTGGACCGTCAGCCTGCTACCGTGTTTTTTTTTTCGTCGGTGGGTTCTTGGGCTTCTTGTCTGTATTAATATGCCCATGAGTGAGGGTATACTAGAATATATGTTACTTAGACGTTTCAAGTCTGTTCTGTCATCTAGGGTTTTGTTAGTCGAAATCATGTTGTTCCCCTTGTTTGTGTTTTGTTAGCTCTGTTGTTGTCGTTTTAGAGTATTTATGTGCTTTAATTCTGTCTTCTAGATGTTGCATTGTCTGCGCTAATATACACCTTATCACAGTCCTTACATGAGATTTCATATACATTGTGAGTTTGTTTTAGGAGTGGAGAATTAGTCTCAAGTTGTGTGTATATTTGTTTGATCTGGTTTTTTGCTATAAGTAAATTGTGTGGTTTTAATATATTTTGGATGCTATGTGTGAGTCCGTGAATGAATGGAAGTGATATGTATCATTTTTTCCTGTTTGTCTTTTAGAATGTTTTTTGTATTATATAACTTGTGCACTCTCTGTTTGATTTGCGAGATAGTGAGTTGTTGTGGGTAATTATTAGTTGTTAGAAATCTATTTACTTCTCTCAAAGTTACCGGTCTTAATATCGGTGATGTCAAACATAGAGCTCTATCAATATATCCAATTGCTGTTGCTTTTTCTGGTTGATGTATGTTTCGAGGAAAACTGTAGGAGTCTGTCTGTGTTCTGTTATATATATATATATATATATATATATATACATATATTTATATATGTAATATATCTTTTTTCCTACAATTTTTTTTGCCAGTGTGAAATCTGTATATAATTTTTGGAATATGTAACAGTAACATGTAACTAATTAGTACAGTCCTGTATTCTAAGATAATTTCCTTCTTTTCAGTCATTATTCATTTGAAATCTCTTAAAAGAAATTTTTTCAATTATTCTCAATGCTTGAAACCTTACTAGAACATATAAACGAGAGAGTTTCATTCATTTGTGTTTTCCAGTCAATCGAACCGACGTCTTTATATTGAATACGATCGCGTCTTTGGCGAAAAAAACTGGACACTCAAATTTCCCTCTCGGCTTAGTTGAAAATAAAGAGCATATCTTCCTCTTCTTACCTGTTAGTGAAAATACAAACGTCAAGCTGAATTTAACGAACTTCTTTTTATCGTTAGTTTGTTATGTCGGCATTTGGTATTATTTTGTTTTGACTTTATACCCACACCAGTTCTTTATTTTGTTAGACGGCATTAATTTCTGAATTTATATTTTGTTTAGAACTTGTTTGTTATGCATAGTAAATATTCATTAATTTTTTAATTCCTAAATTTATAATGAGATGCTGGTCTCATCACGATTAATATGTTTTTAACAATTCAGAACACATAAATTTATTTGAACAATGACGGGGTTCTAGCGAAAGGGAAAATTATCAAAAAATTTAATATAACCCAGGATGCGTAAATATGAAGTGTGGAATTTTGAACGTCCCAAATGCGAATAAAATTTCATTTCAATTACATTCATAACAATGTTTCTATTCAAATTAGTTTTTTTGAACGAGTATTATTAGAACACACTTGTTTGATTTTGAAGATTTCTAAATCGGCGTTTCAACATTTTAGTACATAAAAAAATTGAAACCCACAAAAGAACGTATTTCAACATGAACTCAATGTACGTACCAAATTTCAACTCAATCTGCAAAAGCCGTGGAATTAAGCAAATTTTCAAAAACCATGAATGAATATATATATATATATATATATATATATATATATATATATATATATATATATATATATATATATATATATATATATTCATTTGGATTGGTTTTGTATCTGTATATTATAGATTGTTGGGATTTTTCGTGGTATAACAGATATTAAATGACTAATAAAAATAAATTTAATTTACTCGACGTTTCGGCTCTATTTTTGGAGCCTTTTACAAGAGTTTCATCATGAGTCTGTAAGATAAAAATATAATTTAAAACTAGTTCACAATACAAAAGGTTGATATTAAAAATGTACCTCACTACGGATCGTTTTGTTTTTATTTTCTTTTGCTGTGGTAAGTTCCAGCTCGTGTGAACGACTGGTTATGAATCCGAAACAGGTGTCGAGTCTTAATCGTTTCACGTGTCTTCGCGTTATGCGCCTTTTATAATATTTGAGAATACACGGTGCTCAAAATTATTCACGTCTGAACGGTTATTGATTAACATTTTGTAGATTTTTCTGGATATGTATCATTTCTAAAATTTCTCTTTTCTTTTGTGTTAGTTTCTGTTGCCAAGATTCTAGTTTTGTCGTAGTTGAAACTATGTCCGTCGGTTTGTTTGTTTGTGTTTATTCAGTGTCGTGATCTGTGTTTTTGAATATTTTATGCATTTTAATTCTTTCTTTTAAGTGTTGCATTGTTTGACCTATATATGTCTTATTACAGTTGTTACATGGGATTCGTATACTGTGTGTCTTGTCCATTAGAGGTGTTTTGCTTTTGAGTTTTGTGTAAATTTGTTTTACCTGGTTTTGTGGTTTGTAGGCTATTTTTATTTCATATGGTTTTAGTATGTGACTTATTCTTTGTGATAGTGAGGGTATGTATGGCAGTGTTATGTATTTGGATGTTTTGTTGTTTTCATGTTTGGTGTTTGTTTGTTCTGTGTTGTATAATTCATAAGTTCTCTTTTTTGTTATTTGGTTTATCATCAATTGAGGATAACCATTTTTCTGTAGTAGTGTATTTGTCTGTTTTAGTGTTTGTGGTCTAAGAATGGTTGATGTCTGTTTCAAGCTTCGGTCGATATAATTTGTTATGATGGCTATTTTTTGTGAAATGGGATGGTTTGATACAAACCACAAAACCAGGTAAAACAAATTTACACAAAACTCAAAAGCAAAACACCTCTAATGGACAAGACACACACAGTATACGAAATCCCATGTAACAACTGTAATAAGACATATATAGGTCAAACAATGCAACACTTAAAAGAAAGAATTAAAACGCATAAATATTCAAAAACACAGATCACGGCACTGAATAAACACAAACAAACAGACGGACATAGTTTCAACTACGACAAAACTAGAATCTTGGCAACAGAAACTAACACAAAGAAAAGAGAAATTTTAGAAATGATACATATCCAGAAAAATCTACAAAATGTAATCAATAACCGTTCAGACGTGAATAATTTGAGCACCGTGTATTCTCAAATATTATAAAAGGCGCATAACGCGAAGATACGTGAAACGATTAAGACTCGACACCTGTTTCGGATTCATAAACCAGTCGTTCACACGAGCTGGAACTTACCACAGCAAAAGAAAATAAAACAAAACGATCCGTAGTGAGGTACATTTTTAATATCAACCTTTGTATTGTGAACTAGTTTTAAATTATATTTTATCTTACAGACTCTTGATGAAACTCTTGTAAAAGGCTCCAAAAATAGAGCCGAAACGTCGAGTAAATTAAATGTATTTTTATTAGTCATTTAATATCTGTTATACCACGAAAAATCCCAACAATATATATATATATATATATATATATATATATATATAGGGGAGAGTACCGTATGTTGGGACGGCATGTACCTTGGGACAGGCATGAAACACCGCCTATTGGTAAGTTCTTGAAACTCCCAGTGGCATCTCTATGATAACTGTGGTTTATGCTTCATGTGTTACCAGTTGCCCCGTCAACTGATATTCAACTACGGTCGTTGTTGACGAAGTGTTGTTCTGCCACTGCGAAAGTAAAGTATTCAAGGAAATTGCGTATTTTCTCAAGAATAAAGTAAGTACTTTCCAATATTTTTTTTATCAGTATATGATGTATGTGTATATGAAGTATAAATGTGTGGAACGAAAACTGAAATAAACTTAACCTATAAATATTGAATTGCTCTATTTCAAAATATATGTGTGACTTGTACCTTTGGACATTGTGACGTACTGTACCTTGGGACTGTCCCAAGGTACGGTACTAATATTTATTCATAATTTTCAGATGCTCAGAAGTAAACAAGGAGTGAAGCGACTTAAAGTAGAGTGAAGTGATGTAGAGAAGGCAGCAATATTGGTTTTGCGAAGCAATTGGTCTATACGGCAGGCTGCTATAGAGTGTAAAGTTTCTAAATCCACATTAGCAAGACACTTGAAGACACACAAAGCATCCGGGAATGAAGAATTCAAATATACCTACTACAAAATTAGAAACCAAAAGAAGTTGGTCTCTCAGATAGAATATGGACTAACAAGGCAACAATTTCGAACTTTAGCGCACGATTTTGCTCAAGTCAATAATAAAAAAATTCCTGAGTCCTGGATTGAAAATGGTCTGGCAGGCAAAAATTGGTATTACGAATTCATGCATCGTCACAAGGATGCTCTGTCTTTACGAAAACCACAAGCTACAAGTATATCCCGTTCCACGAGTTTTAACAAACATAATGTTTCCACATTTTTTTCGAAACTGAAGGGTTTAATAGAAAGGGAGAATTTTCCTCCTGAGAGGGTTTATAATATAGATGAAACCGGAATGTCCACTGTCCATAATCCGAACAACATCATAGCTATAAAAGGAGCCAAACAAGTAGGGCAGATGACTTCTGCGGAAAGAGGTATCAATATTACAATGATTGCAGCAGTGAATGCAATAGGTAATTCTATTCCTCCAGCCTTCGTATTTCCTAGAGTATTTTTCAAGGATCACATGTTGAAGGGGGCCCCTCCAGGTAGTATCGGCTTTGCTCACCCCTCAGGATGGTCGAACAGTGACATATTCTTAGAATTCCTCAAATTTTTTATCAAATACACAAGACCAACAGTGGACCAAAAAGTATTGTTGATACTCGATAACCATAAAAGCCACATAATTTAGCAAAAAAATTTAGCAAAAAAATCCGGATTGGTCCTTTTGACATTTCCACCCCACACTAGCCACAAGCTGCAACCACTAGACAGGGGAGTTTTTGGTCCTTTGAAAAAGTACTACAATTCAGCTTGTGGAAACTGGTTGCTAACAAATAGTCCAAAACCAATTACTATTTACGATGTATGCGAGTGTGTTGGAATTGCTTATCCTTTGGCATTTACCCCTCAGAATATTTTGGCGGGATATCGAGCTAGTGGAATATTTCCTTATAATGAAAATATATTTCAGGATCATGAATTTTTAAGCTCCTCTGTAACTGATCGGCCTGAGCCAACTTCAGATCAAAACACTCCCAGTACCTCGAATGCAGAGCCTGTCGCGGGAATTTTGGCATCTGAAACTTCACAAACAAATTTTGTTAGTCCAGAGCAGATAAGACCATTTCCGAAAGCCGGAGCAAGAAAGGTCAGCCGTGGTGGACCTAAGCCTGGCAGGTGTCGTGTATTGACTGACACTCCAGAAAAAGAAGAGATGGAAAATGAAGAGGAAGCAAGGAAGACAAATAATAACGGCAAGGCTATAAAAAATATTAAACGCAAAGTTTTCCTAAAGGACAACTCAAGCAGCTCAGAGGAAGATGACGTGCTGTCTTCAGACAGCAACTCACTTGAAAATGTTGAATTTGAAGCCGAAGAAGGAGGAATGGACAAGGACGAATGGAATGGAGGAGAAAAAGAACATATTAGTGAGGGCGAATACATATTGGTTCGAGTTGCTGGTAAAAAGAAACATCATTTTTATGTAGTGGAAATTTTGCAAGTTACCGGGGATATTTTGGAAGTACGTTATCTTAAGAAGACGCCGAGTTTGTCAGGAAATCAATTTGTCTATAGTTCTGCACAAACCTATGAATTTTCCATCAATGACGTTGTCAAAATATTGCCTGCCCCATTTCCTGTTGGGTCCACCGCGAGGCAGTAGATTTCACTAACTTCAATGTAGAATAGGAACCTTAATGCAATAAATAATAGAAAAGAATTGATATCTTTGTTTTTAAAGTTATGTCCCAAGGAACATGCCTATGTGTCCCAAGGTAAGGGACGGTTTTGTACCTTGGGACAAAAATGATTCGAGAAAAAATTTAAATTTTCCAGTATTCACGATGAGAATACAGGCACAAAAAATTTATGGTTACATACTAGATACTATGAGAAACAGCTACGCTTCAATGAATCTTCGAATAATCGGATCATTTTATCTGCTTGCTTTTTCAGAGATTGTCCAACTAATTTTCTGATGTTTCCAATATCTTGTTTCTTTTTATCGAGAGCAATTACTATTTCTTGGTCACTTTGCATTATATTCGACGTATCTGTAGTATTTCCTTGGTTTTCGGTCTCGTTATCAGGTTCTACTGTCAGGTTATCTGGAATTTCATTTTGCGAATCAGTTTTTAAAATTGTAGTATCGCTTTCTATTTCTTCATCTTCATTAATCACAGCGTCGGTAATATTGGGTTCGGTTTCCCTTCTCCTCATTCAACTGGTTTTCGTCTTCATTCAATATTGATTCTAGCTCTTCTTCTGTTAACAGTTCAACTAGCGCGTCTTTAGGAAGACTATTTAATCCGACTTTAGCTTTACAGCCAAACATTCGTAGGGGCTACGATTTATCCCTGCGTGATACGCCCTGTTCTTCATAAATTGAATAAAGCGTAATCCTTCAGACCATTTCGTCGTCTTGTTAGATTCCAGCCAAGTACAAAGCATCTTCTCTACGTCTTGGTTAGCCCTTCCAATAGACCCTTGTGATTGAGAGTGTCGGGGTTTACCATGTACGATTTTTAATTCCGGCCACATCGCACAGACTTCTTTGATCACTTTGTTAGCACATTCCCTACCATTATCGCTTTGCTAAATACTAGTCGCTCCGAATGTGGTAAAAATTTATAGTAAATGATAAGCTACCTCTTCTGCTCGCTTGCTTTTTAAAGACCGCAGCTGCACGAATTTTGTTAGGTGATCTTGATACACCATAATGAATTTATAATCACCATCACCTTGTGATTGCATGTCTATAAGATCAACTTGGCACATTGAATTAAGCTCGTTGCTGATAACCGGTTTTACAACAAGACCTTTTTTTGGCAAACTTTTTTTTTTCTGACAAGATTCACACAGATTCAAATACACTGTGACGAGTTCAGCAGTTACATTTTTATATCTTAATTTTAACTCTCTCATCATTCTGACTCTTCCGCCGTGTCCAATACTAATATGACAGTCGTGGATTATTTGAAAAGTTTCGTCTAAGTGAGCATAGTACATAATGAGATCACCTTCGTTTTTCAACGGAATAATTAGTTTTTCTGATGCTCCAAATTTGACGACATCGTACCTTGCTAGGCGCTGGTAATCTTCAGGTGTTTTCTCAGCAATCTTGTTCTTTGATTCTTTTACTTTTAAAATTAAAGACAAATATTGATCATTTGTAAACAACTGATTATTTTTTCCTTTACTTGCAATAAGTACAGTGATAGTTTCATAGAAACGTTTTTTCATTTCATCTGCCATCATCAGACACTGATACGAATGTAAAAACTCCCGGAAATTACGGAACACAGGGCGCGACCTCTCATTACAAAATGACAACGAACACTATTGCATCAGCCACGAAATCGCGGTGATCACGCCGAGTCAAATAGACCGTATTTATTACTTTGGCTAACTTTGATTAGCTATTATGAATAATATCCGGATTAAGTGATTTATCACATTGTCTAGTCAATTTTGCTATTATATATAATAACCAGTCATTATGTATAATAGCTATTTAATCACTATGACTGTAACATATATATATATATATATATATATATATATATATATATATATATATATATATATATATATATATATATATATATATATATATATATATATATATATCGAATATCGAAAAAATTTCGGAAGTCGTTGTATAGAAGGTCAAAAATAGAATTAAAAAACTGTTGCCGCACCTGAGTGCTAATTTTCCATACACTGCAATTATTTTCGAAGAAAAAGAAAATACGACTAAAAAATCCATATTCAAATAAGCGCATTGAAGATGATAGTTATTCATCTCGATTCACAACTAGTCAAATAAATTTCAGTTTCATTGAATCTATATGAACTCCATTTGCTGCCTGCTTTGGGACGATTTCAGTAATATCCTTGTTTTTATGTTAATGTTTGAAACACTTCCATACTCTTATTCACCTCTCCTCTCATTGAGGGGTATCCGTTTCTCAAGAAATTCTACTGAGGTAGAATGTGGTCGAAACGTCGACGCTAGTTATTTTAATGCATTGATAATCTGTGAAAACTGAAAAAAGGACATAAACGTGGATTGAACCGATTTTCCAAACAATCACCTAAAATATTCTTTCTATGCAACAATGTTCTGCTGAAATTCAGTTGTTTTTTTCAGTATACCTACCCAAAATCGTATGCGATAAAGGAAAGCTTGTTTTCCGTATCATTAATTGTATAATCAAGACCTCCAGTTTGCTTTCAGTGAAGTTAATGAACGCAATTAAAAGTTTCCACCATGCTTTTCCCATAACACTGAACACTGGAATTTGTAAGGAACGTAAATGCTGATGGTAACTAATAGAGGGAAACCTGAGAGAGTTCCTCTTTCAAACAAACTGAGCACTATAGAAACCTCTCCTGATCAAATTGGATTCGGAGGCAATGCATAATAAGCAACAACTAAAACCGTGGTGTTTTGTAGAATCGGTATCACAACGCTCTGTGCACTTAACACCATAACTGAATTATCGGTAGAATGTTGGTTCAGTAGCATTCAGGAGTTGTTTATTGGTGATCACAATGACTGATTGTAACTCCGCCTTGTATTATTACATGAAGTGAACAAAGAAAATCAATCAATAATTTGAAATTATCAAACAATTTTCCAAGGGTGCTGTTTATATGTATACCGCGACGCGAAATCTGCATTCACAATGTGAACGCAGTGACGTATAGAAAATGACAACTCAACCCGACTCTAGATCTGCATACAGTTGTTTCGCTTTTATTAGATCGTTTCAGTGCAGCTTACTTGACCCGGAGTGAATTTACATATTTCTTATTGTTCCCCAATACAAATCGCGCCTGAACTACTATATGGATAACAATCCATAGCGCCCTCTACCAAAGATATTAGGAACGATTAATACACTGTTCAGATCGATAATGCAGGATTCCGTCGAGAGAACAAATACTTCTGGACATGAAGATGCCTACCTACATGGCGTAAGGTATTCCTGAGGACACTAACTCAATATTCAACAATCAATTCATACAATTCAACTAGTATATTCATCATGAATTGATTTTGGATATTGCGAACATCGCAACAAGTATTCACGGAGCGCGATCTCGTGGGTACGTATGTCCAGTGTTTTCAAACACTAAGCTAGTGTGCTCTGGAATCTAATATGTCAGTGTTGCAGAGTAAACATCTTCATGTCAGGAAGTATCTGTTTTTTCGACGGAATACTGCATTTTCTGTCTGAACAGTGAATTGTTGGTTCAGAATAACTTTTACGGAGGGCGCTATGGGTTGTGATTAGTGTTGGCAGGTCCTGTTGGTTTTAAATCGGGGCGGATGGTAAAATAAATCGGTAGTTAGTGTTTTAGATCGGGACAAACAAAAAAAAAAGATTTTTTTCAAATGAAGGTTCAATTTATTGTGTTTCGCAACTGAAATTGCTAGTAAATTTGATTTTAATCCCACATAATAATAGTCAGGCTTACTGGACTATTAGAAATCACAAAATATCTGAAATCGTAGTTTAAGTATTAATTATGTGCTAGTGTGTTAGTCATGCTGAAGTTGACTTCAATTTGAATTTCTGCTTTGATATGCTCGAGTGTCAAACAAACGGTTTGGTCTCTCAGACTAAACTAAGTTAGCCTGAAAAAATACCCTTTCTGTTGCCTCGTTTGATACTGGCATCGAAGTCATCTTCTTGTGGTGCCGTACCCGGTTTAGGGCGTGGCGACCTCTCTACAACTACTCGAGCTGTGCGTGATACAGCGATACAGGAATAGAAGGGACCTACAGTTTTACGACGGTTCCGAACGTCTTTACAGAGAGGCTTTACTAGGCAGAATACTGCTCGGTGGTTTGCCATTGCCTTCCGAGAGGTGGCTCCGCATAAATTCGTTGTTCCGGCCGGGATTCGATCCAGCGACCTTCTGTTCAGTAGCCCAACGCACTGACCACTGAACTACGGAGCCACGAAGTCATAAAAGAAAATAACTTTTGAAGAATTGATTGTCTTTAAAAATGTTGTGCCTTTGTTGTAGCGGTGTCAAGCCTTTGTTTTGCACTGCTGCCTTCACTACTTCTTTGACTTTACTCACGTCTTCATGAAGTTAATCAATGTGAAAGAAAAAAAATAGTTTAAATAATTCGAATTTGCTGTACTTGAGTTCGTATTTAGTTTCTATGTAATGTAAAGCATGTTCGGACCACGCCCAACAGTCTTTTTTCATTTTCATAACGTTATCATCAGGCAACTTTCTAAATAACTTACTGCACGTGAATTCCACAAATTCATCCCAATTTTTGGCTCACTTAAATCACTGTTTTGTGACCTTCGAAATACAGTAATTTTTAGTTTTCAAGACATACTAGAATTTCAGTGCATTTTGGTAAAATGCCAGACAGGGTTTGGTTTCGTCAGAATTAAAGAATTGCCACAGCGTAGTTGGACATTCGTCTTCTCCCAATTATAGAAAATGATTTTTCAGGTTATCGAAAGATTTGGTAGCACATTTCACGGCAGGGAGAAGTGACAACCATTTTGGTTTCATTTTACCAAGCAACTATTGTGTACTGTGTTATTTTGAAAACAATAAAATTCTTTATTGTGATGTAATTTATTTTTGTTTTCTAATAATAATGGTCTTTAATGAATTTATTCATTTATCGGGACATTAGGTGTCCCGATCAGATGCAAATCGGGATGTTCCGCGCAAATCGGGACACCTGGCAACACTAGTTGTGATCCATATAGAAGTTCGGCCGCGATTCATATAGAGAAACAACTAGAAATATGTTAATTCACTCCAAATCGATAAGCTGCACTGAAGAGGTCTAATAAGATTGAACCAAGTGTATGCAGATCTTAAGTGTAGGTTAATGACTAATCTGTACTCAATTATTTTGATCTTCTCCGTTATTATTTGAATCTAATAGTTGTACCAATTTCAGGAAGTAAAGTCAGCGTCTAAATTTTTTAGTAAGAGTCGGAAATGTGAAAGGTGTGTAAAATGTTAGTTCACATCAAGAAATTGTCAACCGGTAATCTCATTGACTTCTTGTAACCCTTGTTATATTGTTTGTATATATATATATATATATTTTCATATTAGCAAGGTTTCAGTATTTTGTTCTATACTTTTATTGAAGTCTTATATATGTACATAACAGCGTCAAAAATTTGTAGCAACAGTCAAGTAGATGAACAATAAAAAATGAGTTAGCAAAAGGAATGAGGATAATTGGGAAAGTCAGTCTAGGTCTGCAGAATTGCTGGGAAATTCATAGTTGGAGAAATAGATCAGAAGAGAGAATCGACCATGAGATTCGAAAACAAAATTGAAAAAATAGTAAGATAAATATTGAAGAAGCATAAGAAGAATAATTCCCAAGAAGTTGGAAAACATGGCTCAAAAGAGGTTAAATTCGAGAACAAAATTTCTAAGGAAAAATTTTCAAACAAAAATAATAAAAAGTGTACTTAAATAACTCACGAGGAGTAAATAAATATCACAGGAATCACAAAATAGACGTTGGAATAACCCAGAAAACCAAACAAATAATAGAATGCTTGCAATTAGAAAATAACATGATCTAAATATCCAATTTCTTTATTACGTAGTCTTTGAGTTGCCACTATGAGATAATCAAAATTGAAACATCTTTTATAATAAAAACACGAACAAAGTGCCAGCCCATGTTTCGTACAATGATATTTCCATACGATTTCTATCAAATAATTGAAAATTCCGACATTTTCGTCAAGTTATTTCATTCTTTAAATAGAAAATTTGAACTGATATTCACTCATTTTAATATGAAAGAAAAGAGATGAATAAATTCTTTGATTTTCATTTTATATTTTATGCTTCATTAAATTCTTCAAATATCTTCTCGATAAAATCCCGTATTCATAAGTGTATTGTTATTGAATATAAAACGATTGATTTCCATGGAAATTATTGGAAACACTGTTATATTAGAATGATATTCAAATTCGAAATTATCTCCCAATTATTTGTTTTGCTAGTTCAAATTAAGTCTTCCGCTAATATTTGGTTTCCAGTGGATTTGGCATGTTCAAATGATTGCGCTAATTCAAATCAGTTTTCCATTACGTAGAAGAGCCACAATAATTAAAATATTGGATTTGATCATTATGCTCGCTTTTAACTTTCTATTGAAATAATGTTGAGGATACTTCTATTTGTAGCAAAATTTCTAAATGACAATTTCACATGTTAAGTGCCCTTGAACATATTATATAGTCTAGTCAACAAGTGCTTTTTTGTTCAAATTTTTTCAGCAGTCTCGGAAAACGATGAGCAAGGTATCATTCGATTAGGAATAGCATGTTGATATATTTTGAAAAAAATTAAGTTTTGCTCGCAAAAATTGTAAAAGTTATAAACAATCTTCTGAAAGAAAAAAGGGGATGTTTGGACTTTTGCAAAAATCTCAAAAACTAATTGAGATTCTTGTTATGAATGATTCAAAACGAAGAGGAAATTTTCTGAATGAAAATTCAACTATAGGAACTGTAGGAGCAATATTCATAATTTTCCAAGAGGGGTGAAAATACGGCCGAAAACTTGCTGGCTGAAGTGCATTCGAGACACTTTCACAATAAAAAATATTTAACCATATTAATTATGAAAATTAAGAAATTTAAAAATTTAGACACTTCCTGGATAGGATGAACAATAATCCGGTGGCAAAAAATTATAATTGCGATTTTTAAATTAGTTATGCATTAATAATTAATTCATTATATTTTGCTGTTTGAATATGAACATTACAAGAGGGATAACTGTTTAACTATAGATTTAAGATTTTTTCTTTTCTTGGAGCTATTTTTGATCCCAGAAGAAAAAAATTCTCATATTTCAGTTTTTTCTTAACAATTTACGTAGTATCAAATTTAAAAACTTGAATCAATCATTCAAAAAAATTTTAATTCTCTTAGGAATATCGCATTCATTTATAACAATTTTTTAATCAATGGGAGATGAGAATTAGAAAAAAACCTTTTCTATGCAGCTTTCGGTATCGAAAAACGAATAATTTAAATAATTTAAGATTTTTTTAAAATTTTGCAATTAAGTAAATTCTTGAAAAACTGAAAAATTAAATTTTACAGCCCTTCTTTTTTTCCTTCGATGAATTGTTCTTAACTTCTACAATATTTGCAAGTGAAATCCAAGTTTTTTCAAACACAATTTACATGCTATTCCGAATCGAAAGACTTATATTTTTCCGAGACTGCTGAAAAAAGTTGAACAAAAAGCACTTGTTGAATAGGCGAATAGGTATAATATAGTTGATGGAATCAACAATAATTTATCATGATGAACACAAACGAAAACTTTATTCAACTATGTTTATTATCACAAAATATTAAAAATTACTGAAAAGCTCTTGGCATACATTACGGTTTAAAAATATCAAATATAGAGGAATAAATCGAGTCAATCTAGTCGTTCAGTAAGATACATCGGCTTGTATTATGATTAATTGTGAGAATTTCTATAGATTTTAAATGATTCAATTTTACTCCTTTCGACAATTTGTGCATAAGTTGTAAATTTTTTATTAATGTAAACGACTGATGATTTTCGTGGCAATTGTTGGCAAAAATAAAATAGATTCGACGTTGTTTTGCTCTGGGGTGTTGTATAAATCTCACGAATTTTAGTCGTTGTAAATAATTACATCGATTCAAGTCCATTGGCGTGCGTTCGGGACCGATTTTAAAATTTTAGTTGCCTTGTGAGATATCAAAAATGATATTTTGTGATTCCATCATACAAATACATCACACAAATAACACAATTTCGAAGAGAATTTCTGAGTTATAAACTCTCAAATGGAAGACGAATAAAAGTTACACAGAAAGGAGAGATAACAGATTTGAACAGAGGATATAAATTTTCATCTGTCATAGGATCTCATTTCATGATGAGAAGTGTTCCAGGTTTATTTGGAATAAATTGAGTTGGCGAGAACAGGTTCTGTTTAAATTCTCAGTATTCCAGGTTATAGAATATTTAGCAGAAATGTTTTAATTTGTAATAAGTTAAGTAATATGTTTCTTTCAACATAAGTGCAATTGTTAGTTCATTATTATTATTTATAATATAGTTGATGGAATCAACAATAATTTATCAGTAATATGATTGATTGAGAGAATACGATTTTCTGAGATTCAATGACAAATTCTGGGAATAAAATAGTTCATGTAGCAAGGCCTTGAGAGTTATTTCCATTGTAGATTCTTATAGAATCAATTTCCAGGAAGGCAGTTAGTTTTGGGATACTAGTCCTAAAACTGTGTCTGATACGATTGATATGACATCGTTGCTAGGAGTGCGCGATTGCTATATTCTTATGTTCGTATTACTATTATTTTATCAATAAATAATGAATTTTTAAAATAATTCAGTAGAGAAAGAGGATGGCGATGATGATTTTAGTTATCTACCAGTATAATGTATATTTCAGTATGATAGGTACCTACTATATAAATGATTAATATTTAATATGAAGATATGAGTACAATATCAGTGTTTTATCATAAATTATGATTTCGAAATGGAGAATTGGTTATAATTCTTAAAAATAATCTAGTCAGGGATCTGAATGAGTTATAGTAAAAAAATTGTTTTACATTTTTTTTATACTAAAACGTAGCAATTTCAACACAACCTTTTCTGGTGA
The DNA here is from genome assembly GCA_030704885.1 of Cynegetis impunctata. NCBI lineage: Eukaryota > Metazoa > Arthropoda > Insecta > Coleoptera > Coccinellidae > Cynegetis > Cynegetis impunctata. Next base: position 1,150,409 of record JARQZK010001449.1, on the reverse strand, counting down.
AATCTCAGAGCCATTGATATAACTTTTGTTTAATGAATATAATTTAAGAATCAACAATAATCTAGCAACATCTTCAACAAGATAAAATATCACTATCAATGAAGATATTCAAAGAAAATTGCAGCGCAAACATATGTGTCTTACTTTAGTAATCACAAACCAATCATAACCAAGTTTGAATACGCTGAACAAGTTCAGAATTTGTTCATATCATCAAAATATACAACACTTTATTCATTCTGCAATATTTTCACCACTGAATCATCTGCTAATGTATCTTTCGAAGTAATTATAAGCATTATTTCTGCTGTAGGTGCAATTGTTGGTCAACCTCAACTCTAGTTGAGTTTCTGAACACTTTAAAGGATACAAGATAGGAGGAGCTTTCACTAACATCAGATGAATACTATTTACATAATTAAAACTAACATCCAATTCAATTGCTTGACAAATCTCAATTAAAATTGAGAGTAAATAAAAACTACTTAGTATTGTAATAAATAATCTATTGAAATATATTTTCTGATATTAAAATAATAGTGATGAGTTAATTGTCCTATATTGATTGATCATTTTCTAATTTTAATCTTTTTTGTATCTGTAAAATATGAAATTATATTCCCTCTATATAATCCTGAAGTCTAGAGGCACAAATCTCCTAATGTTTTTTGATTGAGCTTATGTAATGCCGATGGACCAGAATGACCGGATTTCCCAAACGCAAGAAGGAGAAGTCAAAAGGATCCGACACCAAGTACATACTAATGGATTAGGGGGATGAAAGCTTCCGCCCTTCAAAGTCCCGAAGGGAGACTTCGTGGTTAAAAATAAAACGACATCGAGATTCTCACGTCATATACGTCCGCTTAGTTTCACGGTTTTCCGGCTTCTACAATCGCTGAAATATCCATCGATTTGTTCTAGGAAAATCTTTCTTTTTAGTCGTATTTTCTCATGCCTAACGATTCTCCTAATTGTTATTGATGTTCTATATATATATATATATATATATATATATATATATATATATATATATATTATACATATTTAGTAGGTCCACATATTGATGATTTTATTTTCATATATTTTTTTTTTATATTGTATACTATATTGATATATATTGGATACTGTGTATATGTAGTATGACACGACTGTGATGCAGTTAAAATAAAATTATTATTATTATTAATTATTACTATCATTATGTATATATATATATATATATATATTATATATATATATATATATATATATATATATATATATATATATATGTATATATATAATTTATATATATATATATATAATTATATATATATATATATACATATATATATATATTATATATAATATATTTATTAATATATATATATATATATATATATATATATATATATATATATATATATATATATATTTAAATATATTTAAATATTATACATAATTATGATCTACAATTTTTTGATTTGGTTTTGTAGATTTTGCGCACCTTTATAGCAACTCTGATAGAGTTGAAGGGTTGATATTTGGTTTTTGAATAAGATAATGTTAGTGAAGTGCATGGTAGAGGAAATTTCACGCGTATTCGGGAATTTAAGAGCATTGAACTTCTGTACGTTCACTCCAAATCCAGTTTGAAGGATGCCAATTTGTACATTATTTCAATTGATGTTAGGAAGGTGCTATGGAATTTAATTTATGTTTATAGATTTTTAAGTATTGTACATCTCACAGCATCTCCAAATTGACTCAGGGGTCAATAATTTGTAATAACTGAGATTGAATTCTCGCACATCACTTGGTGAAACATCATAAAGAATAAAGTGTAAACTTTAAAATAAAAACACTTGGCTTATGTTTCACAATATAAAAAATATTTAGATACTGTATTTAGCAGTAACGAAAACTCGACATGTTTCGAGTTATGAACTCATTATCAAGACTGACTACAGGAGAGTATTACATCCTAATTTATAAAACAGACAAAAGCAAAGGTGATACCTGAAAATCAATTTGTTCGTTTACAAGGGGTAATTGACTATTATGGGCGGAACTTATTTCGAGAATTTCAAGACGGTCAAGGCGTTTTCCTTTGTTACCTGAATGTAACAATTTGGTTTTGTTGAAATCCAGGAAGTGATTGAATTGTATACAATGTTCAGAGAAGCCGGTGGTATTTTTGTTTTGTAAAATTGACTTTTTATGTTCTTCAACACGAATATTTATATTCCTTCCTGTCTGTCCAATATAGAAAGCAGGACATTCTTCGCAAAATATTTTGTAAATACCACTGTTTTCTCCGATGTTAGATTTTTCTTTATTATTGACCAAGAATGACTTCAAGTTTCTTTTATTTGTACAAATTGTTTTAACGTTATTTGTATGTGAAACCAACAAAATTGATTAAAATATATGATCATTGTGATGAAGCTCTACTGCTTTCGAGTTTTCATTTTCAATGGCTGAAAAATGTGGTCCTGTTGCAGAAAATGAATTATCTTGAAACGAAGGTGGAACAAATTTCCAAGAATTTTTTTTCTTTAATAGCGTTATTCTTCAACATTCAGTAGAGTTTCGATAGTTTGAACTATATTTCGTCCTTCTGAATCGAAACATCTTCCAAAACTGTTCAGGGGCAGAGAATACAGTGGTAACGTAAGTTTCATTAGCCCATATTTTTGAGGGAGGGCATAATTGGAAAATAGAAAAGAGACAAGCATTGAATTTGAAGTCTATTGAATAAATTTTGTCTCTTTCTTCAATTTGATATTCTCAATCGTTTTCTTTTTGAATAAATAGAAAAAAGCGAACATTTATATTGTTACTCGAAATACTAAATCTAATTTCGACATAAGTTCGGCATTGCGATAGCGAGTAGTCAAGGCAACCACATTTTTAATTTTTAAATACTTTTTTTCCAGGAGAATATTTTAAAGGAATTATGCTCAATTATCTTGAAACCGCTTGAGAATATCGAAATGAAGCAGGAGACAAAATTAATTCAAAAAATTCAAAATTTATTGCTCATCTCATTTTTGTTCGTCAATAATGACCTTCCTTCAGAAATATGGTTAAATGAAACCCACGGTACCCCCCTATTGTCCGTTCCTTAATAGTTTTGAAAAAACTTTTAACAGCAGTTTATAGAGTCTAAGGAACTATAACAATGTTATTATTACTATTATTATTAAACATAAATGAAGGCTGGGGACAGAGTCCCATGTAAGCCTAAAAACTAAAGAAATTAGAAAATTGATACAATGCATGCAGAAAGAAACTATAAACAACTAATATAATCACAGAAACAATTAACCGAATAAGCAAATGTCTATTTTGTTTTTAAAACTATTCACCGACTCAGAATTCACAACATCGCCGGGCAGGCCGTTCCACGCCTCGAAAACACGGTTCGCCAGAAAATATTGTCCCTGTCTTGTGGCAAATTTCTCCTTTTTTAATTTAAGAGTGTGACCTCTTAACCGCGAATCATTGTTGAAAATAAAAAGTTCCCTCAGATTAGCATAATTAAACTTGGCTATACGGAAAGATATGATGAGGTCCCCACGGAGTCGACGTTGGTCAAAAGCCAGCAGTTGTGCCATCCTCAGTCTTTCGGGATAGGCTGGACGCACTTCACCAAAAGTCAGACGCGTGGCTCGACGCTGAACACTCTCCAAGAGGCTCCCATCACGCACCAAAACCGGACACCACACCAGACCTGCGTACTCCAAAATGAGACGAACGTAGGTCTTATAGAGTTTTATGGAACCTGAATACGACAGGTGGGAGAACGTTCTGCGAATGAGGTAGATCAGCGTGTTGGCGCGCTTGCATATGGATATTATGTGTTCGGACCAAGTTAGGTCAGTGTTAACTGTTCCAAAGTTCATTTTGATAGCTTCCGTAGTTTAGAAGATATTAAAAAAAATATATTTTTTTTCAAATTTCAACACTCTGTATTTCGTAACCCCTCTAAATTTTTTGACGTTATTCTATATATATATATATATATATATATATATATATATATATATATATATATATATATATATATATATATATATATATATATATATATATATATATATATATATATATATATATATATATGTGTGAAAGTATTTGTTCCTGTCTGCACTTACAAAGCACAAGCAGGAAAAACAACGCGACTTTGACTATGACAAAACCAAGATTGTAGACAGAGAAAAGAATCAAAAATGTCGCAAAATATTGGAAATGCTACACATTCGAGCAAAAATTGATTGTACTATAAATAATAGAACAGACGTAAAACGGTTAAGCAACATATACTCTAGTTTCTAGTATACCGACACTGACTACTGGACATACTGATACAAACATATAGACCAAAAAATTCACCGAATAAAAATAACAACACGGTACAATGACGTTACCACACACTCACAAAACGAAAATCCAATGACAATTGAACATGAGTTCGGAGAATGCTGAAGCTACAGCAAATAAAACGAGGACATAATATTTCCTAGGTAGGTACATACTTAAGATCTAATTGTAATATAGTTTATCAAGCATACTGAAATCTTACAGCATTCGAACTGGAATACACCACCACAAAGTTCCATATATAAAGCAAGTTTTGAACTCCATTAATAAAGTGGACAAAAATTCCCCGAAACGTATGAATACTATATATTTTTCTTCAATAAATCAGACCTGTTATCACCACGAACACTTTCTTTTCTTATATATATATTCAGAACTTCACTTTGTTGATATTTTGAACTCCCACTAATACAACCAACTGCGTATATTAATAACAAGTTCGAGAGTGAAGCAAATGAACCCGGGTTTATATTAAACTGGCATGAGAGTATAGATCCCGAAAGTTCAGAAGTTGTATATCGGCTACATATAACTCTGTTGATTAGTTTTTGATCTCAGTCTACCCGTTTTGATATCGGTATTTTAGTATGAAATTTAATTACATGGTTTAAACTCAACTGAGTATTGAATTTCGAAATTGAAATTTAATCTATGGAAATCATAAAAAGTCATAAGCAGTATTGTTATAAACAGTAATAAAAAAATTTCATACCATTTAGAAGAATTATAACTATAAATTTTAAAATAAAAACAATTGGCGTATGTTTCACAATATAAAAAATATTTTGATACTGTATTTAGCAGTAACGAAAAGTCGATATGTTTCGAGTTATGAACCCATTATCAAGACTGATTACAGGAGAGTTTGCATCGTAATTTATAAAACACACAAAAAAAAAGGTGATACCTGAAAATCAATTTGTTCGTTAACAAGGGGTAATTGACTATTATGGGCGGAACTTATTTCGAGAATTTCAAGAAGGTCAAGGCGCTTTCCTTTATTACCTGAATGTAACAATTGGGTTTTGTTGAAATCCAGTAAAAAATTAAATTTTATACAATGTTGGGAGAAGCCAGTGGTATTTCTATTTTGTAACATTGAATTTTTTGTTCCTCAACACGTATGTTTATATTCCTTCTTGTTTGTCCAATATAGAAAACAGGATATTCGTCGCAAAATATTTTCTAAATACCACTGTTTTCTCCGATGTTAGATTTTTCTTTATTATTGACCAAGAATGACTTTAAGTTTCTTTTATTTGTACAAATTGTTTTAACGTTATTTTTCGATAGTCTGTTACAAATTTTGCTACTCAAATTAGGCACATAATTTATTGGGAAGTATTTTTGTTCTTCATTAATAGTTTGCGTGGGGTATATTGAATGCAACAGATACTTTATCCGTTTTTTCCCAATGAGCTTGTCGATAAGACTTTCATTGTAACCGTTATTGATGGCTAATAATTTAATTGTATTAACTTCAGTTTGAAAATTTGTTTCTGATAATGGAATCGTGAACAACCTATGTATGAACGAATGAAAAGCACTGAGTTTTATTTCAATGTGTTGGTTACTGCCGCTGTGAATTGAAGTATCTGTGAAGGTTGGTTTTCTATAAATGTTGAAAATAAGAGAATTCAAATTCCTAGCAATCTGAACGTCTAAGAAATTCAAGGTACCGTTTCCGTTTTCTACTTCTTTTGTAAATTGAATCGAGTTGTAGAAAGTATTTATATATTTAAGGAAATTATCTAACTGCCTATATGAACCGGTCCAAATACAAAAAAATATCATCTACATAACGCCTCCATAATGAAACGTTAGTAATTAAATTATTATCAGCATTGAAAATTTTTTCTTCTAAGTTATTCATGAAAATTTCACTCAACAAAGGCGATAACGGTGATCCCATGGACAATCCGTCTTCTTGTTTGTATATTATATTATTAAATTTGAAATAACTCTGTTTCAAACATAAGTTTAAGGCAGACATTGTTTCGTTGACTGCTTGAGTTGTTAAATTTGGGTTCATCTCTAGATATCGCTTGACAATATTTTTAACTTCTTGAGTTGGTGTGGAAGGAAATAAGTTGATAACATCAAATGAAATTAACTTAGCATTTTTTATATTGTGAAACATAAGCCAAGTGTTTTTATTTTAAATTTCATACTTTATTATTTATGATGTTTCACCAAATGATGTGCGAGAATTCAATCTCAGTAATTATAACTCAATTGAAAGCAACTGTGGAGTTTTCTATATTCATATTCCGAAATTGATGAAACACGATAGAGAATTATTTCATATCAACGTCGCATTACATAGATGAATTTTTCTTTATGCCGTTCATTGATTCGAAGGTGTCTTGTATTCGCTAGCAAATCAGCTTCATCAAATTTTTCTGATTTTTGGAGATTTGAATGATCGAAGTTGAAATTGAAATGGAATATCTCTTTTCAAATTTTTGTCTATGTTCTCTTTATATTCAGCTTCATAGCGATGTCAGTTTGTATGAAATCCATATATCAGCTAAGACAAACCAAAATGATGAATTATAAATATTAAGAAATTCATAAAAAATTTATTTTTGTATAACACGGGTCAACACAAAATTTGAGATTGACATTGAAGTATGAAATTTCGGTAGATTGGATTATAGTTGAACGAAAAAAAAATATGTCATGCAAAAGTTTGCTCTTGTATCCAGGAGAACATTTGAACAATATTTTTAAAAATCTGTGATTTTAATTTAAATTTTATGATAAACCAATACAAATATATGTATATATCATTTTTATTCATTTTGACTAGGTATCAAACTAATTTACAAAAAGTGGAAAATAATTCAAAAGTGCGCAGTATCACTTTTTCTTTTATGTTCATAACTGCTTTCTCTCAATAAACCCGAAATATAGGCCCCTATCATATTTTAATTGTATTGGCCTTGAAAACGTTGTTCAAAGTTCATAATGGAAACGTTATCAAAACGTATTTAAATGAGCATGCAGCATATGTACTTTTAATAACATCCTGGTTTTGAAATTTTTCAAAATATTTTCAACTAGCTTTTGGTAGTTTACAGCTTTGTTACATTCTCAAAATCCAGAGAATACTGCTTTAAAACTGCTCCAAGTTGCTTTTTGAACCATATTAGGCAAGTTTGGAAATTTTTCATCGGAAAAAATCCGTCTAATTTGCGGACCAATAAAAACTCCAACCTTTGCTTCTGAGAATGGGAACCATTTTTTTTCAAATATTCAAAAGCAAACTCTATATAGAAGAAAGGTTTTTTCTTTTCGTTTTTTTCGTGCATAATTAACCGGAAGATCATAAAGTAAACTTTAGGACAAAGAACGAAATTTTTTTTGTCGAGTCGTGTAATTGCTCTTTTTTATACTCGTTTTACAATTAACCAGCTGCCATTAGTCATTTATCATAGTTTCTGGTAGATATGTAATTGGATAGACATAATCGTTTACATCATGAGTAATTCTCTTCGTGTGTGGTTCACTTTAACGATATCAAAATTAATCAATTCACCAAACCGTGATTCTAGATTCCGATCTCGATCGTTGTCTAATTGCTCCGCATTCTACAACATAATTGTTGCACGTGTTTCAAATGTTTACCGTGGTCCAATCTGGAACCACATTTTATGAAATTTTTGCAATATGCATTCGAGATCTGTTCCAACAAGATTATTTGCTAGTGAACTGAATTGTTATACTGAAGAATAAATTTAATTATCTTGATAATTTGTTGGCAATTATCTAATAATTTATCAAAAAAGAATGATAGTTTATCAAAAAAGAAAAAATAAAAAGGAGAAGAAATAAACAAAATTCGTGACTTTCTCAAAAAGTCACGAAGATATACCGGGTGTCCACGGAAGGTGGCTCGCCCCTATAACATTTTTGTTTTCGGAAATAATTAAATGAAATTTACAGGATCTGTTTGATGCATAAAACTGCATTTTTTGAGAAGTAGCTCATGCAACTTCCGGTTTCACCGGAAGTGACATAAACTTTCGATTTTTAAATAGGACACCTGGTATATTTTCAGTTTTTTTGTTTCCATATGACATTTAGAATACAACCATGTATCATTTGCTACTTTCTGTAAGCGTTGTTCAATTTTTTTTTCGAAATAAATTTTTATTCTAGAGGGCTATAGATGCGTTCAAATAAATAATTTCGGTCCTATAATGGCCTTGTTTACCTTCCTGGGACGTAGATTTGTGGACGTGGCTTCGGACTTATTTTGTTTCAGTTGTGTTGGTCACAGGCTACTCGATGATTTCAAATGCTATTTTAATCTCAATAAGATTCATTTAAAGAAAGTTCTAAGGTTATGGGATTTCAGATTTTTATCCAAAGTTTTCTTTCAACCTAATACCTAGAGTGCGGTATCAAATTAATCGTAATAAAATTATCTTTTTTTAACCCGACGAGCCATCATGTTGCCATTTGAAAAAAATTTGTAATAAAAGTTTTAAAATTAAACTTCACATAACTGGTACATTTTGATCGAAAACATTGAAGTTGTATTTTAACATACATTTTAGGACCGAAATTAGTTATTTGAACGCATCCATAGCCCTCTAGAATAAAAATTTATTTCGAAAAAAAATGAAAAAACAGTTACAAAAAGTAACAAATGATACATGGTTGTATCTTAAATGTTATATGAAGACAAAAAAACTGAAAATATACCCAGTGTCCCATTTGGAAATCGAAAGTTTATGTCACTTCCGGTGAAACCGGAAGTTGCATGAAGTTGAGTTACTTGTCAAAAAATGCAATTTTATGCATCAAACAGATCTTCTGAACTTTATTTCATTATCTCCGAAAACAAAAAAGTTATAGGGGCGAGCCACCTTCCGTGGACACCCGGTATATATATATATATATATATATATATATATATATTAATATATATATATATATAATTATATATATATATATATATATATATATATATATATATTTATATATATATATATATATATATATATATATACATATATATATATATATATATATATATATATATATATATATATATATCTATATATATATATATTATATATATATATATATATAATATATATATATATATATATTATATATATATATATATATATATATATATACATATATATATATATATATATATATATATATATATATATATATATATATATATATATATATATATAATCGCAAATTACTGCTCATCTTCAGGTCCTAAGTTACGTTATGTGACCATGCCGTTGATATGGCAGGTATTGCAATGAACGAAGTGGAATTTCATTTGATGATTAAACGTTATGACCTTGTTGAGCCTTCGGGGCTATGCAGGAATTTAATTAATATAATAGGTTTGCTATGCTACACACGAATAGCCGGTATATGGCAATTTTGTAACTGGATGTACCTATTTGTTAATTATTTGGCAAATATTTATCCATTTTCGGTTATTATATCAGGAAAAGTAAATAAAAAAAAACAGAACCAGGAACTACAGGAATCGCTGAAAAATTGTTTTATTACTTGAATATTGGATAGAATGGTTTTAATATGATCCATATATCAAGATATATGTATCAGATTCCACTGAGATATATTGTGATCAATATAATGACCATTTGCAAAAATGTTTATGACTAAATTTTCCGAACAAGAAAAATCACTATATATGTCCAAACGCCGAAATTCTCTAATTTCCTCACACATTAATTGACAATTATAGAAGCGTGTTAATTCACTGCGACAGAAAAAAATAGAAGAATTTTATTATAAGATACTCAATGTTGTATTCGAACTCAAATTGTTTCGTTCATTTGTCGCTATGGAACTTACATCAAGGTTTGATTGACTGTCCCATTTATGATTATAACGTCTTCACTACTTTCGAGTCAACCCCTGAATATATGATTTTGGGGCACACCTGTATATTGCAATATCCATTGAGGGTTTAATTTATCACATAAAAACATTGGCTTCAAAATCAATGAAGAATTAAGAATCATCAATTTCTTGTTTGTTTCAGATATTCAAGAATTTTATGAGCTTACACTATTAGACGATAGTAAATCAGTACAGGAGAAAACTGCAGAAACCATCAGGATTGCAAACAAATGGGAATCCAGTGATGGACCAATCGCCCCCACCTACACCAACAATGATGTGAGTGAACTGAATTATACTAATCCTGGAATTTTCTTCAACTATGATTTATGTTTTTCGAGTCTTAATTAATATTTCTATAGCTTTCTTGTCCCGTTTATAATATAAAATAGTTTCATCTCTCAATTCAAAATCTTCTGCAATTTTCTCATTGCAAATTCTAGATATTTGTAATTTGCGTGAAATGTTTTCAACGTAACTCTGCACTTACTCAAGTCTAAACTAGCGCAACTTTATCGTTACTTGTATGGCTACTATTATTACGAAGATTGAACTAATACAATTTTTAGTGACAGAAAATTTCCCATGGACTTCTGCTAATTAGTGAATAGGTATATGTACTTGTACAAATCGTTTGCTGAATAATAGGCGAGAAGACCATTACATTACTACCATATTATTTTATTTAGTGATCATACGATCTTCAAAATATTAATCTAAATGAATATGTCAACGACAATGAGATGATAGGAAAAATATATGTCATAGTATATATATATATATATATATATATATATATATATATATATATATATATATATATAAATAATAATATATATATATATATATATATATATTTAAATATATATATATATATATATATATATATATATATATATATATAAATGTATTTTATATATATATATATATATATATATATATATATGTATATATATATACATATATATATATATATATATATATATATATATATATATATATATATATATATATATATATATAAATATATATATATATATATATATATATATATATATATATATATATATATGCAGTGTGACCTATTTTTAATGGAAGCACCCTTATAAAATTTGAAATTGTGAACCGATTGCAACCATGGTTTTTTTGAAATGTCAAGTACTAAAAGGTCTACCTTGGGACAAAATAAGAAATGTTTAATCCAACTGTTAGGGTACACTATGATATTTTTTCGAAATGAGGGATTTTTTATTAGCGATTTTTTTATTGAAAAAATTACCACGCCACTAGATCCAGCAGGAAGCAGGTCTCTAAATAGGTATGACCAAAATTTCATAAAAAATATTCATTCATAACAAAGTTATGAGAACTCAAAATAGCAACAGATAGCCATACAAAAATTTTTTTTATGATTTCAAGAATGAAGTGCCATCAGATGATTACTCTAAAACCTCTCCAGAACTTTTGAAGTCATCTCCCGAAAGGCGTATAATTTCAATTTTCTCTCTTACGCTCATTTTCATGGCAACTAAGATTTAAATTGAAAAATCTATTAAATCTCAGTTGATTTGCGTGAAAACTTGAATGTAATTCCATTATTCTCCGCGGAAATATTTACTTTATTTTATTGTTGAAATCATCAAAAAAGGTATCTGTTGATATTGGGTTTTTTTTTATGATTGTTAAGTATGAATTTACGAATTTTGAGTTCTCATAATAATGTTGGAAATTAATATTTTTTATGAAATTTTTGTCATACCTATTTAGGGGCACGCTGAATCCAGAGATGTGGTAATTTTTTCAATAAAAAATCGCTTATAAGAAAAACCGAAATTCGACTAAGAAAAAATATCGTAGTATGCCCTGAAAATTAAAATAAACATTCCAAATTTTGTGGGGTGTTACTGGGGTATTTCCCTTGAAAAAGGGTAGCACTGTATATAAATATTTATATATATATATATATATATATATATATATATATATATATATATATATATATATATATATATATATATATATATATATATATATATATATATATATATATATATATTTATATATATATATATATATCTTGAGAGGAGTGTTGCCGTGGAATCAAAACTTTCTTTGGGTTCTCGGCAATTGGTTAAAAGGGCAATTAATAAACGAAAGTCATTCGTCAATACATCTATATTTCGAACCTTAAGCGGTTCTTCTTCAGGATGATCTGAACAAGACTCAAAAAAACAACAAAATGAACATGACAAAACCTCAAAAGGAACTCTAATTCCCCTTAAACTTGAAAAATATTACCAACCAGACCGTGTTCAATAGTTTGACAAGGGAGCCTGGTTGGTAATATTTTTCAAGTTTAAGGGGAATTAGAGTTCCTTTTGAGGTTTTGTCATATTCATTCTGTTGTTTTTTTGAGTCTTGTTCAGATCATTCTGAAGAAGAACCGCTTAAGGTTCGAAATATAGATGTATTGACGAATGACTTTCGTTTATTAATTGCCCCTTTAACTAATTGCCGAGAACCCAAAGAAAGTACAATTGATATATATATACATATATATATATATATATATATATATATATATATATATATATATATATATATATATATAAATGATATATACACTTTCCACGTATTCCTACAGTAGATAAGCGAAAAAAAAAGTTATTCTAAATGTGAGAAAAGAACATTGTGTGGAGCTTCTAGGCTATTGATATTTCGTCTATAGAAACGGATATATTTTCCGAATCTATCACCTTCCTCGGGCTAAAAAGAATTTTCCGTTGAAATGAGTAGAACAACTTTGCCAAAGGCTACTTTGTATCGCTTGCTCCGGGACACAATTCAGTTAGAATAGACGTTTCGTACACCGCTGTGCATCTTCCAGATTGAATTCAATGCAACGTGCAACGCCTGCAACTACCAGGTCGGTGTTTTCCCCGACGGCAAAAACCGCGAAGCGGAAAGCGTCGCTCTCGAGCGACAGCGCCCTCGCCCAGAATTATCGTTCGATTTGCATTCGGCTCCGACTTTATGGTAATTTCGGTGCGGTCTGCAACACAAAATACCAGCGGAGCGAGAGTTTATTAAACTACCTGCAGTATGGGGCGCCTAGATCTCGTATTGTGATGAAATTATTCAATTATTTCCTGACATGTTATTATAACTTCATATAACAGTGCTACTTCAACGAAAAATGACTAATCAAGGGAAGAGAGAGCTTTCCGCTTTTATGTTCAATTTCAATGTTACTGTAATGAAATAGTTATTTATGTACCAAGTGCGTTATATAGATCCTAACGCCCGATGGGCGTTAGGATTTAGTAACGCACGTGGTGCATAAAAGATTTTATTTTTCACGAAAAAATCATTTCATTATAATGAAAAATCGATTTTAAAATCGGTTCATTGCTTCTATACTATCCATTTTTCTTCTCACACTAGGTATGTCATTTGTTGATATTTTCACGTTTGTGAATATTTTTGTCATCATATTTAGTGAATGTCATTGCTGCTTTCTTTGTGTAGTTTTATATAAATAATGGAAATGAAAATGAATTTACCCAAGAATATCATAGAAAATGCAGCCAAAGCTGCGAATAATTCATTGCCGGAGAAATCCAGAGCCGTATACGACAAGGATTATGAAGTATTTAATCAATGGGAGTTGCTCCATTTCCCCTCGAACAATTAGCGGGCGTTATGATCCATTATGCCCGCTCATTACGCCCTAGGGCATAATGAGTGTATTTATAGCAACCATATCTATAAGGTAAAATCAACAAATAATATACAAGTGAAAAAAAAATAATATTAGATACCTATTATAATATGTAATTTACTTATATAAGTAGGTACATATATGTTTTGCAGGGATATCCTAATTTCAGATTCAACCCTAGATGACTATCGTGTTTTTATAATACGTTATTACTGTAATATCGTTAAATTTACGACTGTTCAAAGAAAATGAGATTTCAAAAAAAGTATTATCAACTACTCTATATTTATATCTATATTATATCATAAAATGAACATATATCTATTCTACATTATATAAATGAAAATAAAAAATAGTTTTTCGGAAACGTCAAAAGATGACGACTCTTTTAACCTCAGTTTTTTTTTTTTTTTTTTTTTAAAAGAGGTGGGACGTGTGCCCTCTCACACGCGCCCGACCTCCGTATAATATTGGCTTCGTTAACTCGAACATTTAGCCATCAATTCACTATAATGAGGGGAACAACTTAAATCCGGACGGATACAAACACCCAGGAACACGGTGGGAATCGAACCCACCAACTCCGTCAACGAAGACGGCATAGCGCTACCTATAGCCTCTCCGCTACCGGAGCTCCCATTTTTAACCTCAGTTCTCAATGTTAAAGTTTGATTTCACATAAGTCATTTTGTTTTTACTTTTTTGTCAGGCCATGAGAATACAAAAAGTGCACTTTTTTGTACGCTCACGGCAATTTCAAGAACGTCGGGCGGCGTACAATTGGGTTCCGAATCTGACATAATGTAATCTGTAAGAAACATTTTATATATTTCTCCGTCGACCTCTAAATAAAAGCTTACGTCAACGTACACGAAATTGATCATTAATGACCCATTTTAATGTACAATTTCTCCTATTTTAATGTATGATTGTCATGGGCAACCAAACACAGAAGTATTTAGCATGGAATAGTTGAATTATTCTGTGTCTGTACTGTTATTCCACAGAGAAAAAAATTCATAATTCAAATCGAAAAATTTAACTCTATACAAAATAAAGTAGAAACTGCGGAAAAAATTTTATGCAATAATCGTTCGAAACTTCAGCTTCCACCAGTTCCACTATTCCTTATCGAATATTGTAGGTAATGTGAACTATTCAGAATGTCACATGTTTAATATTCCATCTATGAATTGTTCCATCGAGAGCATAAATATAAATGTATCGAAATGAACATAGAAATTTATATTGTGTCAAATGTATCTGTTATGCAAAATAAAAATTTATTTCAATCATGATGAGGTCGACGGAAAAATCTTGTAATAAACTCGTTTATTTTCAAACGTACAATAATAACGTCATTCCTCGATTGACAGGATCATCGAAAAGTTCTATTTCTCCGCCAAGGAGGAGAAGTGTTGCAATGCAACACTTTTCCGGCCGGCGGCAGGAAAAGTGTTACTATGCAAAAGATGAATTGGTAAACATGAACAAACAATTCTCTAATTCAAACTTCATTTTCACTTTCAACCACTTCTCACCAGGTTGCGATTTATAACTATCAATTATTTTACTTTATATCTGTCAGAATCAATTTTGCGTGGCAACCGTAACTAGGCAAATGTTCCATAATAATTCATAACGATCGTAAGTGGATAGAATTATGTGCGTAAATGTGAATCAATCCAAAAATGGATATTCAGATTTTTATGAATTTCAAAACGTTCGAAAATAAAATAACATATTTCATTCGGAGTAGAAGTGACTTTTTATGGCTCGTTTTCAATTATTACCCTGTAAGCTCAAGCTCGCCATGAAAAGTGACACTTCTCCTTCTTATGAAATAATATACTATTATTAATGTAGCGATTAATGGTCTCGAACTATCTGAATATCTCAACCATTAATCGCTGTCATTAATAAACTAGTTTATTAAATAACTATTAATACAAAAAGTCATTTCTTAATACTCGGGTAATTACCAAAAACGCACAGTCCTATGATGCGTAGATAAGTGACTTTGAATGTTTCTGACAATTATTTTGTTGAATTGTCAAATTTGTGTTGCCTTGACACCTAAAAAACCAGTAAGAATACGAATCTACTTTTAGGTTTTTTTCGTCTAATTTTTTTTTAAAATATTAACTTAATTCTATTGTTTCAACACCCTTTGTGGAAAATATCGCATGTTTTATTCGGAGAATAGCACTTTTTGTGGCTCGTCTAAAATTGTCGGCCTCACTGCGTTAAGCCGACAATCATTTAGTTTCGCCACAAAAAGTATCACTTTTACTCCTAATAAAAAGCATTAAGTGGATCTATGTTCTGCACAGATGGGCCATTTGCATTTATTGCAGTATATGGAGGTCATTTTTATTTTCTCTGATGGACAAATAGCGCATATGTAGTTCACTCTTTCTTTTTTCTTTGACGGACAAATAGCGCATGTGGTCCTTTTCCCTTCAGTATGTATATTTTCATTGCTTAGGGCAGCCTGTGGTTCTAAAATGAAATACTATCGTGTCGTAAATTTGACGACGGATCTTCCAGCTTTCTAGAAAACATTCACTCTAAAAACTTTACACATTGCCACTGGCATTAGACATTAACCATAGTATTCTAGAGTTAAATATAATGAAAGCAATATATTTTTGTGATTTATTAGTTAATTTTATCAATCTATACAGTTCAAAGTAGATATTGATAATGAAATCAAAATATCAGACAAGAGTATGGCTTTCAGTTTCCGATTCGCTGGAGACTTACAAATGCACATTAGCCTTCTAGTACACGGGTGAAAAAAAGTTTCGCCAGTAGACGGGTCGGGTCTCCCAGACCCCAAATCAATATATTTGTTTTTATAAAAAATTTCTTTTTTCTAAATTCACTTATGTTTTATTTTGAAGTATTGAAGAGTTTTCTTTAACTTGAATAATAAGAAAGCCAATTTTCTCATTTTTCTATATTTTTAATAATTCAAATTGAAATTTATTCTTTTTTTAACATTAGTATCAAGAATAAAAAATGCCTGAACAAACAATGTTGATGCTAGGATTCTTTAAACAAGAGGTCATTCAAATTTTATCAATTAAAATAAGACAACTAACTCAACAACAGGAATAAAAAAGTTCATATGAAATATCTACTACTTTTGCTCACTACACATTCGGAAGAAAAAATCACTACATGCTCTAAACATAAGAAATTATTACATTCTTTACAGTAATATTTTGTTTTACGATCTTTACAATATTTCGTGTTCTAAAATTTCTACGAATTCGGGATCTAAAATTTCAATGAATTCGGGATCTAAAATTTCTACGAAGTCGGGATCGGCAATCATTATCGGTATCTACTTCGACATCGGTTTCAACTTCCTCGAACAATTTACCAAGTTTATTGAATTCAACTTCATAAGGATCCATAATAAAACAAAATATAATGTGTACTTGTCCAGAAAATTAGAATAAAGACAACTAAAAAATAACTCGAATATTCCCCGAATACTTACACCAACGCACGGGTCGGGTCTGACAAGACGTTTCTCGTGAACTATCATGCCCTAAGTAATAAACTTGACTGAAAACAATACTAATAGTTAGGGAAGGAGCCTACCGAAAGGTACAGCGGGGCTCCTCACCCAATTCAATTACATCAGAAAATAGCGCCATAAAAACAAAACGCCCGGTCTGTCAGACCCAACCCGTGCACTGGAAGGTTAAATTTGTTCATATTCCAATATCATAAAACTTTTATTATGTTTGTTTAGATAATCTGAAGTAGTTAAATTGATATATCCAAATAGAATAAAACACTTGGCTTCATTTCTGATGAAAATTATAATTTGGAATTCACATACATCTATGTTTGGCGAAAAGATCCTATTTTAAATATCATAAAAATTCCAAAGGAAATGATACTTTCATGAAGTTCCAATCGAAAATCATTTTCACCTGTTGAAATGATTTGGCATCGTATTCTTTTTATCAAATTTTCAAATCGAATTCTAAATGTGAATAAGCTTTCAAATCTATTACAAAAAAGAATTTCTTGGAAACTAATCTGAATTTTATTTATATATCATTATCATATGTTTCCTGATTTTATAAAAGATAAAGAAGAAAATTTTCATAGATCTTGTGAAATTTTTGATGTTATTCCTTTCGAATTGATAACCTTTTCGTAATTAATTGTTATATCACTCTGCAGATACTGGCATAATTGACTTGTATCATGGGAATAGTAGGAACTTGAGAACTGGAGTTATTTCTGAATGAAAATTTTAGTTTCGTCGCTTCGTTTTTATATTCTGCAAATTTAGATATACTTCTCTATTACTGCTGTAGGTAGTAGCTGCTATTCAAAAATAAGCGGAAGAATGGAAAAATATATAGAAACATAATATCCTTTGATGGATCGAAAGTTTTTACTTACTTGCAGATGAATCATCTTCAGGCACATATATACATGAAGATTTCAAAGGCAACTACTAACGGAATATTTTTCAAACTTTGCGAATTATTGAGAACTCTATACAGATTATATTTTCCGAATCACCGAAGTATTGTTGTTTTATATTGAAAAACGGTGTCTGCAACTTTCTCTTTAGGATACAGAAATTCATGGTTCTATTATATTCTACAGATATATGTGCTCAAAATTGTTGCGGATACTTGGAAAACTTTTCCTTTTCCCTTGGGTTGACAAATAATCGATTTGTTACAAGCTTCTGCCTGGAACATACTATATATGTTTATATATACAAAAATGTATAGTATCATAATAGTGAATTTTCTTCGTTTTCCGAGGAATTTAACATTATATATGGAAATATTCAAGTTCCTTTTATAGCCTGATATTGAGACAATGTTTTTGTCGAATTTATTTTTTTTTGATATACTGAATATTTTCACTGTTACAAAAACAGGACTACATATTTTGAATTCATAGAGGTTGTAAAAATAGATGAATATTTCGAATTTGAACTTATGAATGCTACTACTTTCAAAATTGAAGAACAAAATCATGTATATGAATGACGAAAAGAGAGCAGTCTGTTCAACGAAATATGATTCAGGTCTAAGGTGGACTAGAAATTGCGTCATATCAAGATAATCCAGTTCGGAGGAATCAATATAAATACCCCGCCCGAATAACGAAAAGTTATCAGTTCTGCAATGGCTTTCAAATTCGTAGTACTTGCCACTTTCTTGGCTGTCGCCAACGCTGGTTTCTCGCCAGTCGCTCCAGCTCTCGGCTACGCCGCCCCTTTGGCGTACCATGCCCCAGCTGTCGCTGTAGCTAAGACCGTCGTACCTGAACCATACGACCCCAACCCACAATACTCCTATGGATACGACGTCCAGGATCAACTTACCGGAGACAGCAAATCCCAGCACGAAACCAGAAACGGAGATGTCGTACAAGGACAATACTCTCTTGTTGACCCCGATGGTACCCTCAGAACCGTAGACTACACCGCCGATCCAATCCACGGTTTCAACGCTGTCGTCCACAAACAACCCTTGGGTGCCAAGGTTGTCACTAAAGTAGCTGCCGCCCCAGTCGCCTACGCCGCCCCAGTAGCCTACGCTAAATACGCCGCTCCCGTCGCCTATTCCGCCCCAGTAGCCAGATACGCCGCTCCCCTCACCTACTCCGCCCCAGTAGCCAAATACGCCGCCCCAGCTTTGGCTTACTCCAACTCCATCTACCACTAAGTGATGATTTTAGGTTAGATATAACTGTTATGAGTGTATTTATTTGTGTGGTTAATAAATGAAAGTATTTTCGATAAACTGTTCTATTTTAAATATTATAATTCGCCGTTTAAGAAATTTTATTACCGAAGGAAGTCAAACATATAATTACAAATGTTTAGTTTAAAATTCGAAAAATGGATGGAAACCTTAAATTTTATTTTTACACTGTCCAACAAAAATCTTTCATGGAAAATACTAAATTTCGTTTACTTAATTTTTTTCTGATGGTAAAGAAACCGTTTGTCATTCTTTTCTATCAAGAAAATAGCGGAGCTCATAACACAAACTTTTGATTAGTCTTTATGACTTGCAAATGAGGATTACAAAAATAATTTACAAAAAATTGAATTCGAATTGCCATGAATAAAAAAATTTCATAGAAAAATCATAAATTTTAAATTTCTGATAATCAGTTCCAAATAAAATTGTCTCTCATACACTAAACTGAAAAAAATATCTATGAAAGTACATTTTTATCCTGAAAACAGTTATTTTTGAATAGAATTTAAGAAGTCTTCGATTCAAATCTAGAATCTAAAAATTTCATTCTTAATATGATAAGATTGATATATTGGGATAATAAACAATGTTTAAATTATTATATGCATGTAAGTCCATATGAGAAGAGCAACTTATAATTTTCTTATGAAAAATTCATTATTTGGAAAATAATCTTTTCGTGAATAAAAAGTCTTTTTCAAGAACACCTTTAGTTAATTTCCGTTATTCTTTTGCAGATGCAACATGCAATTAGTTCTTCTTCTTTTCCTGAAAATTAATCGGAAGATTCCAATTTCTTTTGAGAATTCGGAATCTGCCATAGCAGTTTTCATACGTTCATATGCCTATGGTGCCATTTGAAATTCCAAAGTTGATCTTCAAATGGTTGTCGATTCTTCAAAGTTTCATTCTAAACGAAATTTTCTGATGGAAATTTTCATTTAGGACACCTTTTAAATAAATATATATATATATATATATATATATATATATATATATATATATATATATATATATATATATATATATATATATATATATATATATATATATATATATATATATATATATATATATATATATATATATATATATTATATATATATATATATATATATATATATATATAATATATATATATGTATATAATTATATATATATATATATATGTATATATATATATATATATATAAATATATGTATATATATATATATATATATATATATATATATATATATATATATATATATATATATATGACTTTTTGTTTCTTTTCCTGATCTGATAAATAACTTATTTTTATTCTTTAATATTTAGATTAGGTCATTGGAACAAGAGAATAAAAGGCACTAAAAATTATCTCAAAAATTTGTTGACCTGAATATATTAAATTATTCATCTGAAACGTCTGCATGTTCATAAATCCTTATTCAAATTTTTTTATTGTCTTTGGGTATTTTAATGAGAGAAAAAATAACGGAGATCACGAGAATGATTCGCATTCTTACATATTTTGGCAACAAATTAACTAATTGTTATATTCCTAATACTTTACATGTTATGTATATCTATTTTTCAATTTCGCAACATCTGTTTCAACAAATCTCGAAATATTTCATTGAGTTCACCTTTTCATGTAGGACCAGGTATTTTTTAGGTTTTTTAATTCGTACGTTCTCAGACTGATGCAAATTTTCCAAGGTTTAATCAGTTTTGTGGTTTCGAAATATTCCTGTCCTGTGTAAACAATCCAGTTCGGTTTGTCGAACACATATAGCCATACTTTACGGCCCCCTCATAAGAGAATTCGACCTAAATTTAAGTCGGTCATGTGAAACGATCTTGTACTATCTCATTTGTTTCATCTGTGAGCGAGTTAAAGGTCTCCGACCTGTAACGAGACTTGATTTGTTGCGTAACAACTTACCTTGTTTCGTTTGATTCGATTTTTCGAAAGAATTTGGCGATATGATAAAGAACTAGAGAAATTGCAAATTAATTCTTTAATAACTGAGATTGAAAATATTCATATACTGTATTTAGTAGTTAAAACAATTTTTACAAATAAAAGAAACTTGAAGTCATTCTTATTCAATAATAAAGAAAAATCTGACATCGGAGAAAACAGTGGTGTTTACAAAATATTTTGCGATGAATGTCCTGCTTTCTATATTGGACAAACAGGAAGGAATATGAACATTCTTGTTGAAGAACATAAAAAGTCAATTTTACAAAATAAAAATACCACTGGCTTCTCGGAACCTTGTATAAAATTTAATCATTTCCTGGATTTCAACAAAACCCAATTGTTGCATTCAGGTAGCAAAGGAAAGCGCCTTGGCCTTCTTGAAATAAGTTCCGCCCATAATAGTTAATTACCCCCTGTGAACGAACAAATCGATTTTCAGATATCACCTTTGCTTTTGTATGTTTTATAAAATAAGATGTAATACTCTCCTGTAGTCAGTCTTGATAATGGGTTCATAACTCGAAACATGTCGAATATTCTTTACTGCTAAATACAATATCTAAATATTTTTACCACAAGGCGAAGCTAATGGGATTATAGTCTCACGACAAAAAGTTGTTAACTGGCTCGATTTTAAAAATTCCAACGGATATCGATAAAACACATATGATTTCATTAGGGAATTTGAATTCCCAATTTTTCCCAACGAAGAATAAAAAATTATAGCGTTTTTTAGATACGCATTACGACATGCGTATGCGCCAAGGTCCTACAAAACATGCGTCGAAATGCTCTGTGTGCCACGGTAACCAAGCGACGTTGATAGCTTAAGCTTGATTCTGCGTCTGTGTCTGCTTCCCATCCATAGAGATATCTTATCAATTTGATTCATAATTTGCAGCAAAATGAGCCGGGATAGGATATTCTAATTCGACAGTCAAACAATGAATTTTGACTTTTGCAATTTTCCTTCATTTCATTCGTAATATCGAATTTCATTGTTATTTAATTTATATAATAGGTACATTCAAAAAACGACATGCACATGCGTCGAGGTGTTTTATCATTCCTAGTGCTACGCAGTAGGGTGTCCTTCATTTTTTTATTATATAGGGAAACTTGAGCCAAGTGTGTTTTATTTTGAAGTTTAAACTTTACTAATTAATTCTTTATCAAATCATGAAAAATATAAAAGTTGACCATGTTCAATCTCATATACTACATAAAGTGAACAAGGAATATTCTTCAATAAATAGAAAAATTATCAATCAACTTTTCAAGGGAGCTATTTATATGTATTTCGCGGCAAGAATTCTACATTCTCAAACCGGCAGTGAATTATAGAAATCCCGGCGCACAATCTGGATACAACTGTTTCGATCTTTTTAGATCTCATCAGTGTAGCTTATTTGACTCGGAGTATGCAGATTTTGAGTCGGGGTGACGATTTCTATGGTTCGCCGTTGGTTTGTTAATGTAGAATTCTCGACGCAGAATACATCTAACTCCTTTTCTTGGAAAGTGGTTTGGTAATTATTTAAATTATTGAAGAATTGTTGAGCTAATGTTATTGATGGACGATGACAAAAGATGAAAGGTTCTACAAGGATCTAGCTAAACACTTGGTTGAAATTATTTTTACCAAATGGAAAAAATACTAAAAATAATAGACGACGATAATTGAACGATGATCGTTGAAATCTGAATTGCATAAAGAACTTATATAAGTTTATAGTTGAACATTTCTCTACCATTTTCAAGTCACTTACACAGAAGCTGTATTATTTATTTAATGTTCAGAATCTGTGAACGTCAAATCAGTTATCCCTGTTTTCTAAAACCCGAGCTTATCTAGCATAGAAATATTGCTACTTCACCTATTCAAAAAGAAACAGTGAGACTAATATAATTTCTTCCAATCACTCGAATATAGGATGAAGGTTGCCGACTTGTGTCTTTTTTGTAGATATTATTCTGCAGGTATTGTCTCCATTATAGCATTAACAGCACAATTCATTCATCACACAAGGTCTGCATATCACACACCAATTTTCCGTGTACATTTCAACAATCGATGCGTTTATCTGCCATAAAACATTTCTGAACAGAATTGCAAATCTCTAAAACGCTTTACCCAAAAGAGTGCTTCCACGTGCCATCATCCATTGAAATCATTTCGGGGCTTTTGAAGATCGTTAAAGCTTTCGATTTCCTCGAGAGATACCCATTAAAAAACAATTATATTAAAATAGAATATAATAGTAATGAATAGTCAATAAATAAAGCATGAGTCAAAATGAGCAAAATTATTTTTCGTAATTTCCATAACCTCGAATATGTTCGTAATTACTCAGAGGTAAGAGTTTTATTTATAGCTAGTTTATTTTCAATTTTCTATTCCTTTTATTGCTTTCGAAATAAATTGAAGTGAAGTAACTTTTTTTTACTGTAATAAAGGAAATATTTTGTACGAAATACATAAATACATATCTATTAATATTTCGCATTGTACATAGTGCCTATAGAATTCAAAAGAGATATAGATTAGATTGATGCAAATGATTTCTTGATCTTAGTATAACAGCTACAGATTTCAATGAAATAGTAAGAGGTGGATAATATAACTTTTCTGTAATTGACGTGACGTTTCTTGTGAGTCCTTTTGAGTTGAAAGGATCATTTCTCATTATGTATTCATCAAAAATCTTAACTATGGAACGGAATTGGGAACAACCCCGAGCTATCCTCAGGAAGTCGCATAAATATGAAGCCGTAGGAAGCTGCAAGTTTAGCCAATTTAATGCCAAGATAGCAAGAGGAACCGGGAAATGGGGCCAAGATAACCAATTCCATAAATTTGGATTGTGAATTTATTACAATTGAGAATAAGCCCAATTTATATTTCTATGGAAAAGGCGCGTAATTTATAGTGAACGAGGTCTTTCTTTTAAAGTACGGTAATGGAAAACTGTTGGAGTATCAGTAAAAATTGAAATGTGTGCTAATGGTGTACGAGAAAATCGGAAGGGTTGTCCAAAAAAAAATTGTCAATTGAAAATGATGTGATCGAAAATAGTCACATTAGTTTACGTAAATCTTACTTTGTTATGCTTATAACAAATTCTGTTTTTCTTGCTTATGATTTGATAGCTAAAATGTTCTGCTCAAATGCAAAAAATCTGCTTCTGCGTCATATTTCAGGAAGATGTTGTCTTAGAGTTGACATCTTTATGTCAGGAAGTATTTATTTTGTCTAAGGAATTTTCAATTTTTGGTCTTAACGGTGAATCGTTAGTCCCTAATATCTCCGGTAGAGGGCGGTATGGGTTATTATCCACATTGGGATCTGACATGTCAGCTGGCGAACTATGGTGGCCAGATGACAAGATTGATTTATTGAAGGTATGGAAAATCAATCTGAAAAAGAATCACATAACTCCGAGAATGACAGTGTGTTCTTTGCATTTCACAAAAGAATTGATTGAAACTCAGATAAGTTGCCATTATTAATGAAAATTCCAGATGCCGCAGCCAAAACATTTAAAATTGTTGGATCTGTGTTGCCTGAGCATTTATTGGTATTAGTAGAAGAAATTTTTACAGTGATATAGTACGATAAATTTGTCTTCTCCGATGACAAATTCATGGAAGATTAAGTGGAATGAGTAACAAATTTATGTTTATGATGGTTATTAGATTGAAGTTAGTTATAATAAGAATACACACGGAATGAAAAAGTTTTTCTTTGTGCAGGTATAGGTATTCATTATTAATACATCTTGAGTTAAATTATAATTGAAGATGTTTTATTATGAAAACCACATTTGATTATATGAAACATTATGATTTCTCATTGGATCCATATATACTACTAAATAAAAGTGTTTCGTGAAATTTTAAATATATTTTGCCCAAAGTTCTTTCAGAAACAATTAAATGTAGAAAAAATCACAGTTGAATAAAGAACCATCAATAAAAACTTTCGAAATATGTTTATTGATAATTGCCCATCATATCTGGCCGATTATAAACTTCCTACATAAAAAAGCTAAAATTAATAGTTTCATGTCACTTAAACTAATACAGTTGATTTAGACTAGGTATTTTACAAATCAAATTAAGTCTAAAGCAAAATAGATAAACAAAAAGCAGTAAATTTGACGATACCAGGCCTCGAATTCTCTTCATTTTTTCCACATTTTATTATGAATTTGGATCTTTCCAGCCTATCACCTTCTCTGTATTTTCGCTGGAGTAAAGTTTTACCTACATATAGCTTCACACTTTCACTCGAAATTAACATTCTTATAGAAAAAACTCAAAAAAACTTTGAAATCTCTCATATAACTCGTATTGAAAGTTGGTTTTGAGACGCCATGTTTTGACGTTATCACCTAAGCTCCGCCTCCATGTCAGATCCTAATAGTAGTTCGGCCGCAATTTGTATTGAGGAACAATGGGAAATGTCAATTCACCCTGGGTTTGGTAATCTACACTGAAGAGATCTAATAAGATAAAACAGCTCTATTCAGATGCTGATACGAGGCGACTGGACATTTTCTATAATTAATTGTAGCTTTGTGAATGTAGATGTTGCGTTTCGGAATACATATAACCAGCTCCCTTGGAAAGTTGTTTGATTATATTGAATTATTGAAGAATATTCTTTTAGCAGGTGTTCACTTTGAAAACCTGTTTATTAAAATGGGTGTGATTAGCAAAGTTGGACCTAGGACCAAAATAGTTTTTCGATATATATACATATATATATATATATATATATATATATATATATATATATATATATATATATATATATATAGGGTGTACCAATCTCACGACAAACTTCGGTATATGGGTTATTTTAAGAGATATCAAAAAATGATATCAACAAAAATGGTAGATGTCTTCAAGGTCCATATTTTGAAATTATCTCGAACTATACAGAGTGTTGCAAAACTCCGTTACAAACTAAGCATATGGTTTTTCAAATGAGTACCCCTGTATATAATACCGAATTCGGATTACTCACATTTTTTTGAAGCTTTTGATTTAAGGTTTTGCTATGTTATACAGAGTACTTCAAAAGATATGGACACGTTTATATGAAAATCGTAGGTAAATCAACGCTCTGTAGCTTATTGTGCGTTGATGAAAAAAATTTTATTTTGCCTAACAGAGTTTCGTAATATGATGCAATATCTCCGTATTGTATTAAATTTGAATTATTTTTCATTTTGTATACAGGGTGGACGGAAACTCGAACCTTTCATTTTCTCTCTTATTTCAAATGAAACACCCTGTATTTTATAGCACAAATAAAATCTTCTATTATGTAGTTTCAATTTTTGTGAAGCATTCCCTATACCCAAAAGTATTAAAATCAGAGTTATTCTGTAATATTTATTGTGAACCATAATTATTAACCTCAAATGTGAAAGCAATACACGTTGAATGTAACAAAAAATCCTAAATAATAATAAATCTTAATAAATAATTTATTCTTAACAAAACAAGTCACCAAAAGTATAATTCGAACCGTAATATTAAACTAAATGTTCAAAGTGTTCATCGTTAACATCAATTTCAACGCTAACTGAGAAAATGTAATGGTTTCCACCATTGCATTGATGTTAACGGGAACACTTTGAACATATAGTTTAATATTCGGTTAGAATTATTGTTTTGGTGACTTGTTTTGTTAAAAATAAATTGTTTATTAAAATTTATTATTATATAGAATTTTTTGTTACATTCAACGTTTATTGCTTTAACATATAAGGTTAATAATTATAGTTCACAATAAATATTACAAAATAACTCTGTTTTTATTAACTTTGGGTATAGGGAATGCTTGACAAAAAATAAAGTTATATAATAGAGGATTCTATTTGTGCTATAAAATACAGGGTGTTCCATTTGAAATAAGAGATAAAATGAAAGGTTCGAGTTTCCGTCCACCCTGTATACAAAATGAGAAATAATTCAAATTTAATATAATACGGAGATATATCATATTACGAAACACTGTGGGGCAAAATAAAATTTTTTTTCTTCAATGCGCAATAAGCTACAGAGCGTTGATTTACCTACGATTTTCATATAAACGTGTCCATATCTTTTAAAGTACTCTGTATAACATAGCAAAATCTTATATCAAAAGCTTCTAAAAAATGTGAGTTATCCGAATTCGGTATAATATATAGGGGTTCTCATTTAAAAAACCATATGTTTAGTTTGTAACGGAGTTATGCAACACTCTGTATAGTTCGAAATAATTTCAAAATATGGACCTCAAAGACATATACCATTTTTGTTGTAAACATTATTTGATATCTCTTAAAATATCCCAAATACCGAAGTTTGTCGTAAGATTGGTACACCCTGTATATATATATATATATATATATATATATATATACAGGGTGATTCATTAATATGTGTGAATATTTTAACGGGAAAATTTTGAGCTCAAAATATGAAGATCTAACCCAATTTGCTTATACAAAATATTTCTCCTTACTGATTTACAGGGTGTTTTATTTAGATTATTAAAAATAAATTTTGTTCATTACTCTAATGCTGCTTGACATTTCTTTATGATATCTGGCAGTAAGTTAAGGTAGTTTGGGACACATCAAATAATAGTAAAGAAGACTTTCTCGCTATCACCAGTGGCGTACGGCAGCGGCACGGGAAGAGTTTTCGTTTCCTAAATTCTACGCCACTGGCAGAATTGTCATTTTAGTATAATTTTTCGATTCTCCAATATTTTCTCTGTAAATAAGGCACTCTATTTTCGTAACGCTAGAGCCTCTATTTTTCGAGATATTTAACGTTGAACATATGGCTGCACAATTCTTTTGATTTTATGTACTTTTATGTCTTCTTTACTATTATTTGATGTGTCCCAAACTACTTTAACTTACTGCCAAATATCATAAAGGAATATCGAGCAGCATTAAAGTAATGAAAAAAAATTAATTTTTAATATTCTGAATAAAACACCCTGTATATCAGTAAGAAGAAATATTTTGTATAAGCAAATTGGGTTAGATCTTCATATTTTGAGCTCAAAATTTTCCTGTTAAAATATTTACACATATTAATGAATCACCCTGTATATATATATATATATATATATATATATATATATATATATATATATATATATATATATATATATGTATAAGCTTATGTATTTTAGCGTTAAAGGGCGAAATTTTGAGCAATACGGTTGAAAGTTTGTATATAGGTAGTTTCGTATGATATCTTGAATGGGATTGGTTTTGGTTCAAATTGGTTGGAGGGTTGACCCCCCTGAGGGAAAAGAAATCTTGTTTACACCATAGAAGACGCAAATTTTTAGCAATAGGGTTGAAAGTTTGTATCTAGGTAGTTTTGTATGATATCTTGAATGGGATTGATTTTGGTTCGAATTGGTTGTGGGATTGACCCCCCGGGGGAGAACATAAATCTTGTTTACACCATGAAGGGCGTAATATTGGAGTAATAGTATTGGAAGTTTGTGAGTAGGTAGTTTCGTATGATATATTGGATGGGATTGGTTTTGGTACGTATTGATTGGGAAATTAACTCCCCAGGAGAGGATATAAATCTTCTTTACACGATAGAAGGCGCAAATTTGGGACCATAGGGTTGAAACTTTGTATGTAGGTATTTTGGTATGACATCTTGGATGGTATTTATTTCGATATAAATTGGTTGGGGTTGGGGTTCGTTTTGAAAACCTGTTTCTCTAATGCAGTTCGCTGCGATAGAGTTTTTTTTCACTTTATGTGATATATGAATTCGACTTACCCCAACAAGTATATGAATTGTTTATTAACTCGAGGGACCTACAGTTTAACGCCGGTTCCGAACGGCCAATGGGCTTGTAAACAATGTACATTACACTACACTCCATCTCATAACTAGAACCACTAAATTCAGGACATACACAACGCCCAAGAGCAAGGTGGGACTCGAACCCACATCCTCGGTCAACAAACGGTACAAGGCGGTACTCGCTCACCGCTGGTCTACCGAGGCCCCGTATATGAATTGATTGTTGAAGAAGTTCAAGAAGTGATTCATTAAATTGAATCTTCTTATTCATAATCACGAATGTTTGAGTGTCAGTTTATTCCCTATTTGTTACTACACCATTCATCCTACCTATTACAAATAAACTTGGTTGTGCTTATGTGCGCGTGCCATAAATATTTTGTGGCCTTGAAATGCCAATATATTTACTTCTTGTCGAAGAAAAATTATTGTTAATTTTTTACTGAAACGTCATGCAAAATGGCGGATGAGCTGAGACGCCGATTTCACATAGCTGTATGTTCAAATTTTTTGGGTAGCTTAGTCTTTGGTTGAAAGTAAGCTTTATTCGCTTCCTCTTTTTATGATATCGTGTGTGTACGTCAAATCAATTCGTTATTCGATTATAAACTTGTTTGGTCACTAGTATCGAACAAATTTAATCAAATGAAAAAAGAAAACTATATTTAAAAACCGATACAATAATTGACTTTGTCAAATTTTTTCAAATCGGTATGTATATAATGAAAAAAAGTGTGCTCAGTCCGTACGTGACGCCAAAGCACTCCATCCCAACCCCACAGGTTAAGGGTTGTATAATATGGCATTTATAGCCCATCTGTTTTTACACGAATAATCCGGTTTGCGCGTGCATAGTATAATTTTTATTATAAATAGTTATAATACTCCATTTTGTCAACAATTTTTATTTTTTACCCTTTCTTCATTTTGACTTTACCCACCCATCATGCTTTTTTATTTAATTATCATATAGTAAATAAAATCGGAATCTGTATACCTGAAAACCCCTGAAAAGATATATATTACTCGATTTTTCTATAATTTACGATTTGTACGTATTGTTTCAAACCCTGTCACTATTTTGAGCTGAAATATCATATTGATTATTACCGGAAAACCCCTAAAACGACATATGACTCGATTTTCAACGAATAAATTCCTCTTTCTTTTTCAAATCAACACCCCATTTCGCCCCCTTACCCTGAACTAAATTGGCTCAGAAAATAACCCAATCCATTGTCTCATAGATAGGTACAAAATGTAAGATGTGTACAAAATGAAGTTAATAGCTCAATTTCTTCAAAAGTTGTTGAGGGAACTAAATGACCGACAGCTCGAATTAGTTTTTTCACACGTTTTGTAACATTTTAGGCTGATTTAGCTAAAAAAATTTGAATATTGTTGTACCGTTACCATACATTCCATCACGTTGCGATGTGGAAGGAAATGTACAAACTTTGTGTTCATATGAGTTGTGTGAAGTTTATTTCACAATTTCATAGCGCAAATCTCAGGATTTCAACGCATTTCACTTAAATTATATATGTTATATATTGTTTGAAGTATAAACTTTCAAATAAAAACACTTGGCTTATGTTGCACAATATAAAAAATAATTAGATACTGAATTTAGCAGTAACAAAAAGTCGACATGTTTCGAGTTATGAACTCATTATCAAGACTGATTACAGGAGAGTATTGCTTCGTAATTTATAAAACTGACACAAGCAAAGGTGATACCTGAAAATCAATTTGTTCGTTTACAAGGGGTAATTGACTATTATGGGCGGAACTTATTTCGAGAATTTCAAGAAGGTCAAGGCGTTTACCCTTGTTACCTGAATGTAACAATCTGGTTTTGTTGAAATCCAGGAAGTGATTGAATTTTATACAATGTTATCGACAAGCTCATTAGGAAAAAACGAATAAAGTATCTGTTGCATTCAATATACCCCACGCAAACTATTAATGAAGAACAAAAATACTTCCCAATAAATTATGTGCCTAATTTGAGTAGCAAAATTTGTAACAGACTATCGAAAAATAACGTTAAAACAATTTGTACAAATAAAAGAAACTTGAAGTCGTTCTTGGTCAATAATGAAGAAAAATCTAACATCGGAGAAAACAGTGGTATTTACAAAATATTTTGCGACGAATGTCCTGCTTTCTATATTGGACAGACAGGAAGGAATATAAATATTCGTGTTGAAGAACATAAAAAGTCAATTTTACAAAACATAAATACCACTGGCTTCTCTGAACATTGTATAAAATTCAATCACTTCCTGGATTTCAACAAAACCAAATTGTTACATTCAGGTAACAAGGGTAAACGCCTTGACCTTCTTGAAATTCTCGAAATAAGTTCCGCCCATAATAGTCAATTACCCCTTGTAAACGAACAAATTGATTTTCAGGTATCACCTTTGCTTTTGTCAGTTTTATAAATTACGATGCAATACTCTCCTGTAGTCAGTCTTGATAAAAAGTTCATAACTCGAAACATGTCGACTTTTCGTTACTGCTAAATACAGTAACTAATTATTTTTTATATTGTGAAACATAAGCCAAGTGTTTTTATTTTAAAGTTTATACTTTATTCTTTATGATGTTTCACCAAGTGATGTGCGAGAATTCAATCTCAGTTATTATATATTGTTGTTTCACTGAGAATTTTTGGTTTTCAATGCAAAATAATTATACTTTCTGAAAGCACAACAGTTGATAAATATGCCAGTGGAACAACAAAATAGTTATTACAACGCATATCGTATCATATAATACATATATACATATATAATCATATAGTGGCCGTGATTCAACGAACTTTTTGTTTGCATGATATTTGTTTGACATTGGCAGTATGGATGTAAACAATGGCTATTCCAGAGTTATTTCTGTACGAAACTTATTTTTTCGCGAATTTAATTCAATGTATTACATATAAATTTTAGTTTTCCGCACTTCTTCTCTATATAATTTTTAATTATGCCAAATCTCATACCTATACATTGCCGCAATATGCTTAAAAAATCGTAAGAAGTATTTTTTTCACGTATTCATAAAATTAGAAGTTTTCTGTATCAATTAATTATTTTCCAACAATCAAATCATGAAAAACATACTAGTCGACCAGAATATTCGGAGCGCGCTCTCGTGGGTATATCCAAAGGTTTTAAATCACTATGTTAGTGTGCCTTGGAATCATATACACCACTGTTGTAGAGTAGATATCTTCATATCAGGAGGTACGTGTTCGAGCGACGAATTTCTGCATTTTCAGCCTAAGCGGTGAATTGTTGTTTCCCAATATCTTTGGTGGGATGGCGCTCTGGATTGTTATCCGACCAGTGTTACTGACCACGATTTGTATTGGGGAACAATTAGAGATTTGTTAATTCACTCCGAGTCAAATAAGCTGCACTGATGAGATCTAATAAGATCGAAACAGCTGTATGCAGATTTTGAGTCGGGGTGACTTGACAATTTCTATAAATCACCGTTCGATTGTGAATGCAGATTTTGCGTTGCTGAATACGTATAACCAGCTTAATTGGAAAGTTGTTTGATAATTTTTTAAATTATTAAAGAATTTTCCTTGTTCACTTTATGTAATGTAATTCTTTTCCTCTGAAAATCCTTCCTTCATAAATTCCTACATAATTATTTGAATTGAGCTTTGGAGAAAAACAAACAAGACGTTCCATAATAACCCCTTTTTCAGGTGAGCCATAAACTCTAATGGACTCAGTGGAGAGCAATTGTGTTATAGAAAAAGCAAAAACAAAAACTATCATAAGACTCTTCTGTATTGTGTTGAAGAGAAAACAGTCCAATTAAAAATAGTGGCTCCTAACTCAGAGAACCAAACTTAAAGAATTAAATCGCCACACAAGCTCTGTTTCGTTACTCATTTCCACTAAAAAGAGTCGAGTTGATTAATAAATCAATTTCTAGTAAGGTTCTGTAGATTTTTTCGTTTTTTTCCAATTGAATTGAATGGAACGTATACAGAAATGTTAACATATAAAATCGAATGCGTTGAACAAGTGAGAGTTTAGATTACTTATCTTAAAATTATGACCTCTGGAGGTGAATCTCTGATGATGATTCTCTTTCGAAACGATTGAAAATAATTGAGATTTAACAGAGAACTTCAGTGAAGCGATAAATTTGCTGAGTAACTCCTTCAAATGAAAGATTTCAAGATAAACTTCAATGGATTGGTGAAAACACTAAACACAAAATAATGGTTGAAAGGATTAATCGATTCCAACTGAAACATAAATTTAACAAGTAGTTGCATTTCAAATAACTGGCTCATTAATTCTCAAAGAGTGGGACTTTTGTCAAGTCAAAATATCTTCAATAATCAGAAGCATTCGAGCTGTTCGAAGTATAAGTTTTCATAAGAATATGACGAAAATTTCAGTGAAATTCTCCTGCAATTTTTCTATTAATTAATTTTTTTTTCACAAGGGATTTTACCACTCATTCACCATACCTTTCACGATAAAATTTTCTTGTAATCAGACACCTGAGTGAGGTTTTTTTCAAACTCACAATCAAGTCTATTGAATCCCGCCATTTTTAAATTGTGTGAAAGTATAACTAAGTGGAAAATCCTCAAATCCCCTTGGATCAATAGGAGGAACTAATCGGTCTCACAGCGTGTCTATAGGGTGGAAATCGAGTGAAAATCACGAGACGACAGTTCGTTAATCATGAGTTATCTTCGTTAGCTATATCGAATTTTAAATGCCTATCGAGGTGATTATTATTCAGGACATTAGCCAGTGCAGTACGTGCCAGAGTTGTTTATATAGTCTTACATTGCGTGTGAATCACTGAAGGTGTTGGTGATGGCAATACAAACAATTGTTTTCAATATATTTAACCTAAATACACTTAAACATTTCGGGCAATTTTCTCAAAAACATGTGGTTTTGAGTCGTTCCTTAAATATTCAAATCATGCTATATGACTTCATTTTATATCAATCGCATATTAAAATATGATGAAATAATACTGATAACAATTCTCACATATATTTGTTATAAGTGCACGACTCGTATTTGAAAAAACTTCTTATTCGTTAGATACTTACCAAATAGTGGTTAAATAATTAATATTTATATACAATCTGAATTATCTAGGAACTAATGTAAAATTTTATGGGAATTAAAACTGAAAAACTACTAGGTACTGCAGTGTTGAACAAGTTAAGCAAGGGGTTTTTGAGTTCTACCTGACCATTGAGGAGAAGTATAGAGTAATTATTGATACATTCAGATATAGAAATTTTTAAAATCAGTGATGATAATATTCCAGAATACAATTTAGCACATGCTTTGAATGGGTACTTTGTTGAAATCTCGGCTGTTGAAAGTTAGGCGAGGTTTAAACCTCACAAGCTATGCGGCTGCGGATGTCTTCAATGGATTGCCCGAAGAACACAAGAAAAAAATGAAGGACACTCTACTGCATAGCACCAGGAATGATGAAACCCCTCGGCGCATGAGCATGTCGTCAATATTTTTTGAATGTATTATATAAAATAATTAACAACGAGAGTCGATTTTACGACTGAAATGAAGGAAAATTGCAATAAACGTATTAATAATTCGATATTACGAATAAAATCCGTGAAAATTTAGCAAAAATATCCTATCCCGGTTCATTTTGCTGCAAATTATGAATCAAATTGATAAGATGGGAAGCAGACACAGACGCAGAAACAAGCTGAAGCTATCAACGTCGCTTGGATACCGTGGCACACAGAGCACTTCGACGCATGTTTTGTAGGACTTCGTACATATCGACCTTGGCGCATGCGCATGTCGTAATGCCTATCTAGAAAAAGCTATAATTTTTTATTCTTCGTTGGGAAAATTTGAGAACCCAAAATTTTCTCATGAAATCATATGTATTTTATCGATATCCGTTGGAATTTTTAAAATCGGACCAGATCCCAACTTTTTTTCTTGAAACTTTAGCTTCGCCTCGGGGTAAAAACGCTATAATTTTTTATTCTTCGTTGGGAAAAATTGGGAATTAAAATTCCCTAATGATATCATATGTATTTTATCGATATCCGTTGGAATTTTTAAAATCGGACCAGATCCCAACTTTTTGTCGTGAGACTATAACCCCTTTAGCTTCGCCTCGGGGTAATAAATAAATATGGGAAATTTAAAAAAGACTTGAAACATTTTTTGTACATAAGTAATTGTCAATGTGAGTTGTCCAATTTATTGTTTATATAATATATATTTTTTTTTTTTTTAAAAGAGGTGGGACGTGTGCCCTCTCACACGCGCCCGACCTCCGTACAATTTTGGCTTCGTCAACTTGGACATTTAGCCATCAATTTACTAAATGAGGGAAACCACTTAAATCCGGACGCATACAAACACCCAGGAACACGGTGGGAATCGAACCCACCAACTCCGTCAACGAAGACGGCATAGCGTTACCTATACCTCTCCGCCACGGAGCCTCCATATAATATTTTTCAGCTCTGTGGTAACATATTCTACTAAGAATCTGATTTGCAGTTCTGTTTTTGAATAAAGAAATAAATTTCAATTTATTTATTGCTAAAGTTCTAGAAAATTTCGGTTATATAATTTGTAGAAGAAAGTCCACTTTTCATTATCAGAATTATGTTTATGTATAATGTTGAATACTAGATGCGTGAAGATTTCACTACAATTATATTTTACTCTCAATATATTTTGTCTAGTGGTTCAATATTCCAACTCAATTAAAATTTCAACTCTCATTAAAATATTCCACATATCATCTCACATTTACAGTGAAAAAATGAGAATGTAAAAGACCGAAAAAGTCTACTTTTCCCACGAAACAAAAATCGGTATTGTTTTCACCTCAATCACATTTTCATTACAACTGGAATTTATAATTTTCATATTTCACTACGCTAAAATTCCACTCCTATTTCACGTGATATGTCTTGTTTGTTTTCGACGGCATAACACGTTTTTTAGGTTTTCATTTCACGGTAAGAACTTTTTTTCAGGATTAATTACTTTTCTGCCTCATGGGCTTTTCGTGTTTTCCAAATTTATGCAGATAAACTAAAGCTATAAAATACTTCTGTAGGCAGAGTAGGGTTCGACTTGTTGGGATTTTGTTTGATCTTGGGACTCCCAAAATATCTCATTCGTCATAAAATCGGGTTTACTCAACTTTTTTTTTCACATCCGAAAGTAAAACAAAATGAAAATTTTCATTTAGATTCTTGCAACTGGTAGTTCATGAAAATTCGTTACATATTTTTGCGTTCAAAAATGCCTACTTTCACGAGCCAACTTCTGTCCTCTCATATAGTTTTCTAGTACTTTGTTAAGCAACGACTTTTCCGGTAACGAAAACTGTCCGGGAAAACATTTTCCGGCGTAGACCGTCAAAATCGGTACCGATAGTCTGTCTATCCAGAATTGGCGTACACGTGACAGACATGCGCAAATAACGACACAATGCTGTCAATCCAAATTCATATTTGTCCTAAGTAATTTTCTGAAAGAGTAGTTATATGTTGATAGTGACCAATTTATCCATTTGGACAAATATTCTATCCATAAACATATGAAATCGTATGTATCCTTCAAGAAAAATTAACCTTCCGAGTAATGAAAATGAGTTGAATTGAATTTTAAGTTGTTTCAAAATTGGCAATGTTGTTGGGCCATCTCGGCCTACTTTCACGTTTGACATTCGCCGAAATAACCTATATATCTCATTTTTGTTGACAATTGGGTCAGCTAATTAGATTTAAGATTATTCATTACGTCTGGCAACAGTCTTCTCCGTTACAGTTTTCCTATCAGTTTCATTTTCACACAAAAGATGAAAACTTACTGTTCAATTGAAACGGAGACGGAAATGAGAACTGAATGGATCGTGTAAAAAGCCTTTTACAATTGAAAAGTGTAGCTCTTCAAGATGTTTTTTATATATTGAAAAACAATTCACTCTATTTAACATAATAAAGTGGTCAACTCCTCGGGAATTCAATGGATTCGTCCCCATCTTCACATTTCAAACTATCCCCAAAAATTCACAATTGTGAATAATGGAACTTACATCTAAAAAAGATGAAGCAAACAAACTAAAATTAGGTTAATTATTTCATCAAAAAAATTAAATAAACTGTAAAGAACTGCCAAAACTTAAATTTCCTTTTAATTCAATCTATTTGCGTCGAACACAGAAAGGGGCTAGAGTGATCTCTCAAAATTTTCCAAGTTTTGATTACTCACTAATTTTTTTTGGAATTCAAATAAAGTTAGAATGAAGTTGTGGGTCGTTAATTAAATTTAAATTATGTTTTCCTCTTGCTCCCTAGGTATATGAAGATGAGGAGAAATCGCAAGATAATTAGATTTCAACTTTCATTTGATATAATTATATAAATTGATGAAAATCATAGAAGAACTTTTTGAGGGAGCTGGATGTATGATCCCCACTGTTCCGATCTAATTATATATCATCAGTACTGTATAGTCGTGAAAGTTATTGTTAAATATCTTTCTGTTTCATTGTTCGATGAATAACAGCTTTATTGTAGATTAGTAGATAGTATAAGTAGATTGTAGCGCCATCATCGAATGAAAGTAGGAAAAATTACCAATCTCAGAAATCGGAAATGGACGAAATCTTTAACTCAATGTTGATTCCTACCATTTTCATGCCTACGTAATTATATTCCTCCAGTTGTTAAAAAGTTTCACGTAAGGTAAATAATTATTTTATTCGTGAGTTACAGGACATGAGAAAACCAACTTTACTATAACGATATTTCATTGCAATTAGGATAACTGGTCACTTATAGAATCTGCCTATACTTTTCAATTACAAAAATGTCATATTTTTCATCTGATAGTTGGTTATATATGTAACTGCGATTGGTACTTGAGTGGAGCATCCAAATAGGAAATCTTTATGCTTAGAAGTATATATTTCAGCTAAAAATACATAAAAAAATTAAATAAACGCTACATATGTACACAGTACACAATCAGTGGATCAGTGAGGAAGAGTAACCCAGAGCTGGACCAGCAAGTCCACTGTAAGCGTTGGCGTAGCCAAGAGCTGGACTAGCGTATGACCTGACTAGAGGAGAGGAAGCATATGCAGGTGCAGCATATGATCTGATTAGAGGAGCAGCAGCGATAGCAGGTGCGGCATATGATCTCAGAAATGGAGCTGCACCATAAGCAGGAGAAGAATATGATCGGATCAATGGAGAGGCAGCATAAGCAGGAGTAGCATATGATCGGACCAAGGGAGCAGCGGCAATAGCTGGCGCAGCGTAAGATCTCAACACTGGTTGAGCAACGAGTGGAGCAGCTACTTTAGCAATTGCTGGTGCAGCAACTACGGCTTTAGCTACAAGAGGTTCTTTGCGTACAACAGCATTGAATCCATTGACAGGATCGGCGGTGTAGTCGACGGTACGCCTGGTGCCATCAGGGTCGTTTAAGGAGTAGCTACCTTGGACAACATCACCATCACGTTGTTCTACTTGGCTTTTGGAGTCTCCAGTAAGGCCATCTTGGACGTCGTAACCGAATTGGTATTGTGGGTGAGGGTCATATGGTTCAGGTTGAGCAACAGCTACTTTTGCATAAGCGGGGGCGGCGTATGCAAGGGGAGCGGCGGCTAATGGAGCTCCGATGAGGTTGCCAGCATTGGCGTATGCCAACACAGCAGCGAATACGATGAACTGAAATTGAAAATTATACAATTATTTGAATGACTTATTGTAAATACTGAATATTTAATAATCTTGCATTTGAATTTATTTCTCAGTTGAGATAAAGGAACAAAAACTCGCTATCTTTTCTTCTATTTTTCAAAATATTTCTTCCAATTTTCTTCATATTAAAAAGTCACAATTCTTGATTCTTAGGAAAAATCAGCCTTATACATATTCACTTTAGCAATAAGTTCAACTTACAGAATCTAAAATATTATGCAGAAAATATATCTGAATTTTATTTACAGTATAAATAAATGCAAAACAATATAAATTTCATAATTGTTGGCATTTAGATACGATAATTCAATTCACTATATGAAATTATTAAGGAGTTTCATTGAAATTAAAACACACCACGTGGCACTTCATTTCAATAATTTTCAGAATAAATTGAAAACATGAGAACAGCTCAAATTTAACTATTCTTTTGTATATTTGCAACAGTATTAGAAAGCTGAGTTATTGTGAGAAGCTTCATGTTGAAATTGATAAATTATTGAAGGAGAGTAGCAGATTATGTCAACTTTTGGTTGTTTTTCGAAGAATTGATTTCTTTCGAATATCAATGAAGACTAATGAGTAATTGTTCATGCATTGCACGGACAAAATGGAAATTTACCTTGTCAGTCATTTCAAATAGTTGTGATCGACTCTGCAATTGCCACTACACTGAATTCGTCCTGGCGTAAGGACTTTATATACAAATAATCTACGTGAGAATTTTTCGTCATAATACACGAATTTTAAATTTCAGGTAAGTCGATAGCGTTGCATTTTGCTCGATTTTCGCAATCAAACACACGTTAGAGGTCGCCCTGTTTGTTTCGATGCGTGGTCTAAAGGGATCCACACACGATGCTACCAGTATAACTGATTGTTTCATCGGGTGTAGTATTGTCGTACGATTTTATATTCAATATTTATATTCTTTATTCACAGAAGAAGAAATATAAGTTGATTAATTTCAACACATCAACATTTTACATGGGAGTAGTTACTACTACGCGGATTCTAACTCACAATGGCGGCCATCGAGGTGGGGGGGGGACCTTTCCGTCTACGTCAAATCGATATTCAAGATGGATGCTATGACGTCATGGGGCCTGGGGGGCCCTCTGTTATCTAATATAGGGTCTCCTCGATCCTGGCCTGGGGGGCCCTGGACTGAGGGCCCCTCTGTCATCTAAGATGAGGGCTCCTTCTCCTCGATCCTGGCCTGGGGGCCCTTGACTCTCTCTCTCTCTCTCTCTCTCTCTCATGGGGGTCCTCTCACTCCTTCTCATCGATCCTAGCCCTAGCTGAAATATTAATAAATGTAAAAAGCTGTGTCGATGTCTGGGATTCGAACCGCAGAATTACTGCACCAGAGTCTAGTACTCAGATCGGTCGTCCGTCAACCTATTGTTTTAATTAGGATTAAGCGAGTGATATAACTAACTTGCGCAGAGGATTCCGTAACGATAATCTTGAATCATAGATATCTTAGACCATAGATCTGACAGAGGGGCCCTCAGTCTAGGGCCCCCCAGGCCAGGATCGAGGAGACCCTATATTAGATGACAGAGGGCCCCCCAGGCCCCATGACGTCATAGCATCCATCTTGAATATCGATTTGACGTAGACGGAAAGGTCCCCCCACCTCGATGGCCGCCATTGTGAGTTAGAATCCGCGTAGTAGTAACTACTCATGGGGTGTCAAGAAAGATCACATAGTAAAATAAGTTAAAATTCAAATCAATATATCACAAACATGCAATCAATGACACTAATTAATGGTGACTAGTTAGACACTAATTAATAATGGCATGACCAAAATTCATCAATTGTGTAGAATGATTCCTTATATAGTATTTTTTTTCATCTAATTTTTCAGTCTTCTTCTATTCATCATTTTGAAATCTTCAGGAATCTTATTGTAGATTCGTAGACTTGCAATCAACCTCGCTCATGGTGAATGGAAGTACGAAGTTTCCATAAGTACGATGGATAATATAATAATAATTTCATTTATTTTCCCACATTTCAATACTTTACACTAAAAGTAGTATAATAAACAAAATTTTTCTTTGGAATATACTGAATAAACAAACACAATTGAAAGCAAATTAATTCCTGTCATGTTAATACTTTTGTCAGTGTTTTTATTTTTCTCTATAGCTTTTTTTTCTTTCTTTGTATATTTCAGCAGGTTTTCACTTTCAAAGCCTGTATATTGAAATAGAAGTAGGACCTGAGACCAAGATAGTTTTTCGTTTTATGGCTTTATATATATATATATATATATATATATATATATATATATATATATATATATATATATATATATATATATATATAGCGCAGCTCGCTGCGATAGACTTTTTTCTTATTTTTCACGATACTTATATAAATCTTGCATATAACATATTTGTAGTGACTCTGTCCAATTTGTCTCAGTACCTTTGGCTTAAAGTAAAGTTTATTCTTCTTTTATCAAGTTTATGGACAGAATGGAAAACATTCATTTGACATGTCCTGTAACAATAGATCATCGACCGATGGATGTACAATTTTCTTATATCTAGGGCTTCACTGTCTTTGTAAACTTCAAAACAACGAACAAATTGAAATGTGTGAATGGTTGGATAGGATGCGACATGCGGTTAGTAGCACCAAAACAGTTGTGTAAGTAGAGTAATGCCGGACGGAAATAAAATACTTTGAGGAGAATTTGAGATTTTGTTCTTAATCAAGTTCAAAAAAACGTCAAATTTTCAATGTAAATTTTTAAACAATGTTTGAAATCGGCCGGCTCGATGCTGCATAATTCTCGATCTGAATTTATATGAGGATATCTTTCTGGTTTATGTAATTTAATATATATTTTTTTTGAGTTGCTGAAACTATGTTACCATGTTACAAATCTTTTTGTATATTATTATAATTATATTATTATTATCTCCTGCAGCAAACCATTCCTTGCACCATTTTCACGTTTTCTTCTCCATGCCATCGTTTATTAAAAACAAAACCACTGCTACTGCTACTGCCTCAGCTGTTTTACAAATTTTGGTGACAAGATTTTTATCTTCGCTTCCACAATTGATCAGCCAAAAATGTCAATTGCACTCTAGTGAAAGTATTTACGTGCGTAGCGAAAAGCGCGCATCAAACAATATTTCTCCCAACATGCCGTACGACGTACCGTACAACTTATCGTGACGTCTACGGCCCATTCAACTGTTCAGATGATAAAATTAATATCATCGCCACAAAATCTCTGGTTCTTACGCAAGATTCAGTGCATTGTCCTTTCAAATTTTCATCGATAACTTTTGGTTTTATTCAATTTCTTGTTGTACAGGTTCTTAAATGATCCAATTTCAACCCACGAAAT
This sequence comes from Cynegetis impunctata, assembly GCA_030704885.1. Lineage (NCBI taxonomy): Eukaryota > Metazoa > Arthropoda > Insecta > Coleoptera > Coccinellidae > Cynegetis > Cynegetis impunctata. Next base: position 1,107,664 of record JARQZK010001449.1, on the reverse strand, counting down.
TGGAGAAAATAGATTTGGTGATATTAAATATATCAACAATGAGTTTAAAGGTGTTGGACAATATGTTTTCATTCGTGGATTTCAGACTTCAATTGTATATAAAATACAGGAGTAAAGTTGTGTATGAAGCACATGAAAATATAAAATAAGTAAATGAATAAGGAATATGTACGTATCTAGAAAAATAAAATGGGACCTGTTAATAAATCTCAATAATGTGAATACAATACACACTTCAAAGCGGAACGTCGTGTATGTGCATTTTTATTAATTTATTTGATTGTCATTTATTGACTAATATCTTCTCGTTAATTTTGAATATTAGTGGAGTTTTGACTTCAGTTTATTTTTTTTCCTAATTTCAATTTATTCTTCAGGATATATTTTCCTATTTTTTTCAACTGAAATTTTTTTAAGGATTTAATTGACTGGAAAATTTTCTCGTTTTTTGTTCAACTGTAATTTTTTTCTCTTATCTATTCACTTTCTCAAATATTCATTTATTCCAGTTATGAATTTACTTCTACATTTCATAAACCATCATGTTCTTGTATATATATATATATATATATATATATATATATATATATATATATATATATATATATATATATATATATATATATATATATATATATATATATATATATATATATATATATATATATATATATATATATATATATATATATATATATATATATATATAAATATATATATATATAAATATATATATATATATAATATATATATAATTATTATTATTATTAGAAAAAAGGACTGAAAAGAAAAATCTAATTGGAGATGAATGAACTAATTTTTTCATTTATATGAGGATATATGAGGATATCTTTCTGGTTTATGTAATTTAATTTATTTTTTCTTTGAGTTGCTGAAACTATGTTACCATGTTACAAATCTTTCTGTATATTATTATAAATAAATTATTATTATCTCCTGCAGCAAACCACTCCTTGCACTATTTTCACGTTTTCTTCTCCATGCCATCGTTTATTGAAAACAAAACCACTGCTTCTGCTACTGCTTCAGCTGTTTTACAAATTTTGTTGACAAGATTTTTATCTTCACTTCCACAATTGATCAACCAAAAATGTCAATTGCACTCTAGTGAAATATATATATATATATATATATATATATATATATATATATATATATATATATATATATATATATATATATATATAATTATTATTATTATTAGAAAAAAGGTCTGCAAAGAAAAATCTAATTGGAGATGAATGAACTAATTTTTTCAAGGAATTTTATCTATTCTTATAGCAATGGATATTTTTGGGCTGTATTTTTTACTAAATATGAGTTTCAGACAAGAAATTAGTTAGCTCATAATCGTTTTTGGAAACTGCGGTTTTTTTCATATAAGTACCGACCTGCGATATGATTTTTGTACACTAAAAGTACTCTCTGATGATGCTGTATTTGGATCCTGACATCCAGGAAGGTGAATTATATCACCACGAGTAACTAACACTGATGAGATCGAATTCTCTATTTATCATCGATAGTTTTCAATGAAAATAATTCTACTTCATCAAACTATTGAATATGTTCGACAAATAAATACTTGGAGAGGATTTCGTTGCCACAGTTTTTTCTGAGGAGATTCTGCTTATTCTTTTTATTATTGAATTTCCATTTATACTGTGCTATAAATTCCCCTCAGAGAAATATGTGGGCTATATTTTGAATTTTCAGATGTCACGGATTTCCTTTGTCAACCCCGTAGAATTGCTGAATAAATCGATCATCATTGTGGGCGTATTTGTAATTCCGATTGTTTTTGCGCTCCATATATTGGAATTTGGTGAACAGTTTAAGGTGGAATTTCGACCAGATATTGCTTTAATATTATGAACATCTTGGATGGCATATTAATATGACCACATGTAAGCAGGAAAGAGAAGAATGACCTATGAGGCCGAAGTAACATGCCTGAGATTACTTTGACATAGATTTTTACTCGTTTATTTGTACCGTTGAAAATGAAGTTTTTTTCCTTTAGAAAAATTTCATGATAATGCACTCTATCAAGCATTTCTTTTCAAGTGTTTTACGTAAGGGAAAATCTGAATATACAATAAAAAAATTCGATTCAAATTTAATAATTTGTCATTTCTGCAGAAGCCTGTTTCAATAACTCTACCGTTCAATTTGTCGTAAGAGCCAGGGGATTGTTTTTAAGGACATATACATAGGAATACATAGGAAAAACTAGCGCACCCAAGAATTTTATGGACTATGGAAGTTATTTTTGATAGATTTCAGTTCTGGGAAAATGCAGTTTATTCTATATTAATCAATCTTCAGTTGATTCAGAGGATTTTAAGAAACCTTCTCTTGATTCACCAGCTGTTCTAACCTTATGAAAAATTTTATTTTATTTTAATTAATATAAGTCGATTATCAAAATTTTTCTATGTTCTTTCTTTGATATTATAATATACTTTAGTTCTAAAATCATGTTCGTTAAGAAAATTTGTTTTCTGCTTCTGTTATTGATCATTTTCAACTGGTAAGTGATAGCGAGAAGTTTACAATTATCTCTATTGTTAAATAAGATAATCTGATAAAATTTGAAAGGTTCCATCTAAAAAAATAGATTTTCGTCAGTTTCCTTAATTTCGGTTTTTGAATGAGTTCTTGAACACTAGGTGTTAATATTTAAATTATATTATATTGAATTTTCTATATTCTCCTACACATAATTTTCTGTACACAGATTGATTTGGTTCCAAGTGGGACACACTTTATATATATATATATATATATATATATATATATATATATATATATATATATATATATATATATATATATATATATATATATATATATATATATATATATATATATATATATATATATATATATATATATAATATATATATATATATATATATATATATCGAATATCATGGATTATCATCAATGAAGAAAGAAGTAATGAATTTTAAGCCTTTATTGAATAAATAAACTTAAGCTAAGTAACAGCGTTACACATTATCACTTAGTGAACCAGTGAGTATCCCAGACTTGGGGATGCAATTTTTCCGTAAGCAGCGGAGTAGCCAAGAGCTGGGCCGTATCCAGCTGAATAGATAGGGGCAGATCTCAACAAAGGAGCAGCTTGAATAGCTGGAGTGGCATATGATCTCACTAAGGGAGCAGCACCATAAGCAGGAGCGGCGTATGATTGGATCAAAGGAGCAGAAGCATAAGCAGGAGTAGCGTAAGATTGGACCAAGGGAGCAGCGGCAATAGCTGGTGCAGCGTAAGATCTCAACAATGGTTGAGCAACGAGAGGAGCAGCTACTTTAGCAATTGCTGGTGCAGCTACTACGGCTTTAGCTGCAAGGGGCTCTTTGCGTACAACAGCATTAAATCCATTGATAGGGTCGGCAGTGTAGTCCACTGTACGTCTGGTACCATCAGGATCGTTCAAAGAGTAGCTGCCTTTAACAACATCGCCATCACGTTGTTCAACTTGTCTTTTGGAGTCTCCAGTAAGACCATCTTGGACGTCATAACCGAATTGGTATTGTGGGTGAGGGTCGTATGGTTCAGGTTGAGCAACAGCTACTTTTGCATAAGTGGGGGCGGTGTATGCAAGGGGAGCGGTGGCTAATGGAGCTCCGATGAGGTTGCCAGCATTGGCGTATGCCAACACAGCAGCGAATACGATGAACTGAAATTGAAAATTTCACAATTACTTGAAAGTTTTTTGAAGGTTAAACTTTATTATTTGAAAGATTTATATACTAAACATTCAATAATCTTGGAGTTGAATTTTGGCCCCATTTCTCAGTTAAAATATAGAAGCAAAAACTGATATTTTTTTCTTCTGTATTTCAAAATGATTCTCTCAATTTTTTTAGACAGCTACTGGGGCAGCTACTTTTGCATAAGCAGGAGCGGCGTATGCAAGACGAGCAGCTATGTGCTCTTCGGTGTCCCAAGCATTGGTGCATGCCAAAACAACGACAAAAATGATAAACTAAAAACAGTAGATAAATTAAAATATTTTTGAAAAGTCATGAATTAGTCATACTAAGACCAACTCCCACTAGAATGTGATGCAAAAAACAGGAATATCCTACCTATCAAATAAAATATAACAATTAGCCCATATGAGTTAATACAAATAGTGTCATTCATATATGCTACACGTTTCGTTATATTTGAAAAAAACCAAATGATACTAATTTATTTATAAATTTCAAGCAAATTAATACGATTGTTCACAAGTAGAAAGAACAAATAACTGAAGAGTTAGGAAAGATGTAGATATTGAGTTCCGTAAAATATAATGGACAAGTTGAAGAAAAGTTTGCTTGAATACACTCTGGTTACTGTCACTATTTTAATTTTTAATATTAGTTGCTTATACCTTGAATGCCATGATTATTTGTTGATTGCACTAATCGAACTCTGATTGTTGGTATGATCGTGAATCCTTTTATACTACTTTTCAATATCAAGTTTGTATACCCAATACTGCATCCATTGCACCACCTTCTGGCTAAAAGAAGTCATAATTTTTGGTAATGCTTTTATTCATGACACATTCGGAAGGTCAACACATCGTTTCAGTACAAGATTCGATAATGTCATTTAAGTTCGATGCGTTTATTCAATTGAAGCATATTAAAATGTCAACGTAATGTTACCTCAAATTGTTTGCACTGAGATTGATTTAACGAATTACTTTTTAGTAGACTAGTTTACTCATTAAATGAACATATTGTTTCTTTCAATTTCAAATACTCTCATCGCTTGTGGTTTTTCTGAACAATTATAATTATATTTTTCAAATTATCTACTCCACGAAACATATGAAACTTTTTCAGTACATCAATGATATTTTTAGTTCCCTATTAAGACGAAGTTGATTCTCTGAGATGACGTTGAAATATTCCTCGTATATTCCTTTCCTTGAGAGTTAATTCTATTTACAACAAAAAATTTCCTAACATTTGTACTACATTTGATGTTACAACTAAAAGACTTGTCGGATGCAGAATTTTGAAGAAAAGTGTTATGAATACGTAATATAAGGGTGCAAATTTTCAGATTAGATTTTCAGAAACAATTTAGTTTAAAGTCTACTCATTTGTTTCCTTATACTATTTCAAGAAATTTAATGGAGTAGATCATACTATATCACGATTTCAGTTAAATTTGAACACTATTTAAACTACTACGTAGTAGACGTATCTCGAATGACTTGTATATAAAGCAAGTTATTGCGTGTTTAACGGAGCTGCTGAAGAAAAAATACTCTCGACGATAATCACGTCGAATAAGCTTTCTAAAGAAGATTATCCTGCCATTTCGTCAAAAAAAAACAAAAATATATATATATATATATATATATATATATATATATTTTTAATCTCTTGATAATTATTAGCAATAACAGGCTGGTTGAATCTTAAAAAACTCGATTTTATTAAAAAGTTGACGTTTCACTACGACATTCATAGTTTATCAAAACTTTTGAAAAAATTGAAATCTCCTTGACATTTATTGATTTGAAAAAATTTGAAAAGACAAAGACTGCTTTGTCTCGCTAAAATTTTTTTCCGAATGTGGTTGTTTTTTGTTATTTATTACGTGCTATTCAGTCTAATATCAACATTCAAAATTGTTATCATTAGATGGCAAGGGAAACCACAGAAACCTTTACCTACGTAATGTTCGAAAATAAAAATTTATAGGGTACTATTTATCTAACAACAAAGAAATTAGTCGCAGGAAAATATTAAAAAAGTAGAGCAGAATTATCGGTATAGAACGTTTATATGGAAGCAGCCGTTGACACGTGTTTCGGACTCTACGTAGGTAAAGGTTTCTGTGGTTTTCCTTGCCATCTAATGATAACAATTTTGAATGTTGATATTAGACTGAATAGCACGTAATAAATAACCACATTCGAAAAAAATTTTAGCAAGATAAAGTAGTCTTTGTCTATTCAAATTTTTTCAAATCAATGAATGTCATAGAAAATTCAATTTTTTCAAAAGTTTTGAAAAACTACGAATGTCGTAGTGAAACGTCAACTTTTCAATAAAATTGAGTTTTTTAAGATTCAACCAGCCTGTTATTGCTAATAATTATCAAGAGATTATATATATATATATATATATATATATATATATATATATATATATATATATATATATATATATATATATATATATATATATATATATATATATATATATATATATATATATATATATATATATATATATATATATATATATATATATATATATATATATATTCAGTTAATTTCTTTTCAAAATAGATGTTCCACAAATGCTTCTAGCTTGCTTCCAATTATTTCAGCAATGTTTTTAAAGGAAATAAAAATTGGCTTGTTCAAATAATTTTCGGAACGACTCAAGTATCTCATCACAAATTTCACTTGCTCTTTGCTTATATAACGAATCGTTGAATTTACTTTAGATTTGGAATTCCCTTTAAATATTAATTTCTGACATGAAACGCATAGCGAGTGGTTCAATTTCCTGCGGAAATTCCGCCTGTGTAATACTTCTTTACTTCTCGAAGAGCGTATACGTTTCAGTTCGCCCCTCTTTCAGAAAAGCATGGTGCAGGAGAAAAAAGCGCTAATAAACAGAAAATATTTTATTAAGGATACATTTTAATAAGGAAATATAATTTTATGTTAATAATTTGTCAGTTATTACAGAATTTCGTATGAAATGATCGTTTGATCTATTTGATAAGTTAGATAACTTTTTTTTGGAGATTTCGTTATTTCAACTTGCTCTATCAAGTATTTTTTTTAACGTGTATTATGTAGTAAAAAATCTGGATATATAATAATAAAATTTGATTCAACGCGAAAACCAAAAAGCTTAGATCAATATCGTAATTCGAAATCCGATATATAATGTTATTTCACGTGCATACATAGGAAATTACCCCACCCAATAAATTCGTTTTTTTGTATGTATCATTATTATTAGTGCATTTTGATTCTTGGAAAAGTTCTTTTCAAATAAGAAAATATGATTGAGGTAAATAAGAATCTATAATAATCAATCTTCTGGTCATTCAAAGTTCTCTAAGACTTTTTGATTTACCAGCTATTCTGAGCTTTCAAGGAAGACTATTCTTTTATGTTCTATCGTTGATATTATAATAATCATATTTTGCTTTTAAAATTTCCTACAAAATTCTGCTATTATTTGTATATGATCATAGAGATGATTTATTTTATCATAAGATATGTCATATATATATATATATATATATATATATATATATATATATATATATATATATATATATATTTATTCAGTCAATTTCTTTTCAAAATAGATGTACCTCAAATGCTTTTACCTTGGTTCCAATTATTCCAGCTCGGAATCCAAAAAGAAATATAAATTCGCTTGTTCAAATAATTTTCCGAACGCCTCAAGTCTCTCATCATAAATTTCACTGGCTCTTTGATTAGATAACGAATTGTCGAATTAATTTTAAATTCAGCATTCCGTTTAAATATTAATTTCTGACATGAAAAGCATAGCGACTGGTTCAATTTCCTGCGGAAATTCGGCCTGTTAAATACTTCTTTACTTCCTGAAACGCGTAAAAGTTTCAGTTTGCCCCTCTTTCAGAAAAGCATGATGCCTAGCCTACATGAGTTGATCTCATTTCTGGGGAGTGACTTCAAAAAAGAAGTGTGAGAGCTTTTATTTTTTTTCCTTCAGCAAATATTTTTCTATGTACGCACATGAGTTTATATTAGTTATTGAACCTTCAATTTCCTTTTAAAAAAAAATTAATATATAATAAGAAAATTTGATTCAACATAGAAGAAAAATGCGCCATACAGTGCATTATCATAATTCGAAATCCAGTACCTTGTGTCAATTCACATGCATAGACAGGAAAAATTGGCCCACCGTGCTCAAGAAATTTTTTTTAAATATTATTAGTGGATTTCGATTCTTGAAAAATGCAGATTCTATATTAAACAATGTTCAGTTGATTCAGAGGTCTGTAAGAAACCTACCGTTTCATTCAACACTCAATTTGACTTGCAAAGATAGAAAATTTCATGAATTCTCATCAATGAAGCACGAAGTCATAGAATTTTCAGCCTTTATTGAATAAATAATAAACTTAAGTAACAGTATTTTACATTATCACTTAGTGAACTAGTGAGTATCCCAGACTTGGGGATCCGTAATCATTAGAGTAGCCAAGAGCTGGGTCATATCCAGCTGAGTAGATAGGAGCAGATCTCAACAAAGGAGCGGCTTGGATAGCTGAAGCGGCATATGATGTCAATAATGGAGCTGCACCATAAGCAGGATCTGCATATGATCTGATCGAAGGGGCAGATGCATAAGCAGGAGCAGTGTATGATCTGATCAAAGGAGCAGATGCATAAGCAGGAGCAGAGTATGAGCTGATCAAGGGAGCAGCATAAGCAGGAGTAGCGTATGATCGGATCAGGGGAGCAGGAGCAATAGTTGGGGCAGCGTAAGATCTCAACACTGGTTGAGCAACGAGGGGAGTAGCTACTTTAGCAATTGCTGGAGCAGATACTACAATAGGTTCTTTGCGTAAAACAGCATTGAATCCATGGATAGGATGGGCAACGTAGTCCACTGTACGTCTGGTTCCATTATCGTTGAATGAGTAGCTACCTTGAATACCATCGCCATCACGTTGTTGTGAGTGAGGATCGTTATGTCCATGTTGATCAACAGCAATTTGAGGAGCTGCCTTTGCAAAAGCGGTTGCGGCGTATGCAAGACTAGCGGCTACGGACTCTTCTATGGCCCAAGCATTGGCGCATGCCAAAACAGCTGCGAAAATGATGAACTGAAAACAATAGATAAATTAAAATATTTTCAAAAAGTCATGAATTACGATAATGGAACTTGCTTATTTGAAGACCAGCTTCTACTAGAATATGGTACCCAAAACCATAAAATCATACACCACTTTGAAGTAGGCAGGACGAAATCGGTAGAATTGAAACGAAAATATCACACTTTTTATTGCATATTCATGCTACTCTTGAAAATTTTGCACCTCGTGCCGTTTTGAAAAAAATTGTGCTACCTTCATGAGAAATCAGCCGGACCAGCAAAACATCATTAGAAATAGAAAAAAAGCACATAATTTATGCTAATTTGTGCCATAAAAAAAATTCAATGCAAAATTTGCATTCAGTGTCGATAAAAGGACACGTATCAAAATAAAAACCATAAATTAAACGGATAAGTAAGTTTCTACGTTTATTAAAAGACTCGAACTGCAAATTTTGCAACAGATACCGTTTATTATGTGCTACTAAAATATGTAATTGCAGAATTAGTAACATCGGCATTGCATCAGAAACCATCCAAGAACCAGCTTAGGCTCAAGAGTAAAGTGCCATATGTTATCAGCAGAATCCATCCGCTACAATCGCAAAAGTTGAAGCATATTTTGTGCTACTAAAATATTTAATAAATTTCGTACCCGCTCCTCTGAAACAAAAACCTCTCAGAACTAGCTCACGTTGAAGAGTAAAGTGCCACTTATAGAATCAGTAGAATCTAGACGCAACTATTGCAAAAGATAATGCTCAATTCTTGATACTAAAATATGTTATCACAGATTTTGTACTAGCGGCATTTCTAAAAAATCAATCCAAGAACCAGCTTATTCTCCAGAGTAAAGTATCATGTTTTGTCAGCAGAATCAATCCAAGACTTTTGCAAAAGTTGAAGTTTATTTTGTGCTATTAAAATATTTAATTGCGTATTTTGTACTAGCGACATTAATGAAAAATCATTCAAAAAGCAGCTCACACTCAAGAGTAAAACGCCACTTGTTGTCATCAGAATCCCGCCGCGACTTTGCAACAGATGTCGAATATTTTGTAATACTTGAATTTCTAATTGCATATTATTGTTATTTGTTAATTACTTCATATAAAGGTAGCAGCGAAACGTTTTTTTTTCCAAAACGACACGTTGTACAAAATTTTTGTTAGTAGCACAAATTAGCACAAGATAAGCACTAATAGAGAGAGTGATACATGCGTTTGATTCTGCCGATTTTGTCCTGCCTACTTCAAAGAGGTGAATCATGCATTCCTAAAATAAAACATTATGCTTTCTTGAACTTCCAAGAACAATATGTATATTGTATACAAGAATTTAGGTTTATCAAATGAAAGATAATAATGGGCCTATTTAAGTTGAACACTTAACGAATTAGCGTCATTCAAATATGTTTCGTTTTACTGAAATGTGGCGAAGAGCAAAGGTAATTGCTATACTTAAACCTGGAAAAAACCTCGATCTACCAAATAGCTACCGCCCAATATCACTATTATGTCACCTCTTCAAACTTTATGAACGGCTTATCCTCCAGAGAATCCAGAATTACATAGATCCTCTGTTGATACCCCAACAGGCGGGTTTCAGACCTGGAAAATCATGCACTGGCCAGGTACTAAATCTCACACAATACATAGGGGAGGGTTTCCAAAATAACAAAATAACGGGAGCAGTGTTCATCGATCTCACAGCCGCCTGTGACACAATAAATCATAAAGCCTTGCTAACCAAAGTCTACAACACCACAAAAGACTACAAACTTACGAAAACCATTCAATCAATACTCCAAAACATAAGGTTCTACGTGGAACTTCAAAAAAAGAAAAGCCGCTGGAGAATTCAAAGAAACGGCCTCCCACAGGGTAGTGTTCTAGCCCCCACCCTATTTAACTATTCACCAATGACCAGCCATCAACAGAAGATGCCAAACACAACGTATACGCTGACGACCTGGTTATCACAGTTCAGGGTCGAACGTTTAGAGAGATAGAGATAAAACTCGAGGACTCAATAGAAACCATGGCCAAACACTACCGAGAAAACTCGCTGAAACCGAACCCAAGTAAAACCCAAGTAAGTGCATTCCACCTAAATACCCACAAGGCGAAAAATAAACTAAACGTGTACTGGGAGGGCAAAGAGCTGGAATACGCCGAAACACCAAAATACCTGGGCGTTACCCTGGACAGAACACTAACCTACAAACAACATTGCCACAAAACCAGACAAAAAGTAGCTGCTAGAAATAGCCTCATACAAAAATTGGCCGGAAGCAAATGAGGTGCAAAACCTCAAGTCCTAAGAACATCGCGCAGGCTCTCTGTTTTTCAACCGCAGAATATGCCTGTCCAGTCTGGTGTAGATCAAGCCATGCAAAACAGGTCGATACCGCCTTAAACCAGACCTGTGGGATTACTACCGGTTGTATGAAACCAACACCAATCAACCTATTGTACAGGGCAGCGGGTTTTGCAGAGCCGAGCGATAGAAGAAAGGGCACAGAGCACGTCGAAAAATTTAAACAAACCTTCGATGACCGCCATGTCCTCTATGGACAGGAGCAGCAACGAAAAAGGCTTAAATCAAGGAAAAACTTCCTCCAGTGTGCCACCCTGGAACCACCTGACAACTTCCCTATCAATGAAAAACCCTGTGCGGGGTCAAACTTGGATTGGAAGACATGGAGAACGCTAAATAGGATACGAACCGGCGTGGCACCCGTAAAAACAAACAAGCTGAGGTGGAAAACTGGGGAAGATCAACAATGCCTGTATGCATGTGGGGGGACACAAAACATGAACCACCTGCTGGAATGCACACTATGTCCTGCAACGTGCTCCATCGATGAAATGTGGATTGCGAACGAAAATGCCATAGACGTAGCCCGGTACTGGGCCGAAAAACTCTAGATGGGATGACTTCGGACTCGAAAAAGTAAGTAAGTTTACTGAAATAAATCCAAATAATACTGATTTATCCATGATGTTCAAGCATATCAATAAGTTTGCTCTCAAGTAGAGGAAAAAAAATAACTGATCAAGTAGAAGAGATGTAAATACTTGATAAAATTCAATGGTCGAATTGAATATATCGGAGAAAAATTTGTATTAAAACATTATGATAATTGTCACTATTTTAGTTTTATGATATTAATTGTTAATACCTTGTATGCCATGATTATTTGTTGATCGCACTTATCGAACTCTGATTATTCGTGTGATCGTGAATCCTTTTATACCACTTTTTAATATCAAGTGTGTGTACCCAATACTGCATCCATTTACCTTCTAGGGAGAACATCTCATAATTTCTCGTAATGATTTTATTCATGACATTCGTAAGGTCATCACATCGCTGCAGTACAAGATTTAAAGAAAGTTATTTTTGTTCGATGCATTTAACCCATTCAAGAATATTGAAATATCAACGAAACGTGTAGCAAATTTTTTGGGATGAGACTGATTTGGAGTTTATTTTTTTCAGTGAAAAAACATTTCGCATTGAATGAACATATTCTTCCGTTCAATTTCAAATCCATTCATCGCTTGTACTATTTGTGAATAACTTGAATTATATTTTAGAGTTGAACATTTTTCAAACGAATGAAAATATCTCACCTTTTCAGTACATTTTTCCTGAAAATAATAGACTATTATACTGTACTGAATATCAACAGTTAAGTGATTGAGTAGTTTTATTCTTATTTCAGACCTTCTGGACTACGATTTCCAAAATTGTTTTGATGTCTCAAATATATGTTTGTATATATATATATATATATATATATATATATATATATATATATATATATATATATATATATATATATATAATGGATATATATATATATATATATATCCATTATACCCTCCCCAACATTTTGACATTTCTAGCTGCCTCAATCAGAAGAAATCAGATGAAATTTGAGATCTGGGTTGTTTCTTGATACACACCAAAACTATCAAAATTTTGGTAAATTTAGTTAAAATTTTGGAATTTTCAGTTTGGGATGAGAGGTGCATGAACGAAAAATTCTCAAATTGTTTAGAACAGATATCGAAGTTACTTATGAACAACATATCCGAAATTAAGCCTTCTATGATAATTTGAATAGTGCATGGTGAGTTTTTAACACCCTAGCCTCATCAAAATTAAATTATATTGTTGAAAATTTGAAAGTGTACTGAGCTGATGCTAGGAAAGTAAATTTTTGTGTTTTTAATTTTTTTACCTAACTGCCGTAATTTTTAATGGTTCCAAATATTTTAATGTTAAGAGTTTTTCGATTTTTTTGAGGTTTTGCACACCTCCCCAGCTTCTGATGATTCAGTTAGAGGGTTGATATTTGACACGTGGATTGATTTGATGTGAGGACTAGGCGTTTCAATTAGTTTATCACATCGCCGCAATTTTCATGTTGAAATCTAAATCGGTTTTCATCATTTTTGTGCATTGCATATCCCTACAGCCACATCAAATTCAGTTAGAAGGCCGAACTTGAATACAATTATGATGGAGAAATACTATTTTAGGTATCTATGTGCATCCCTTCAGCTCCTCCAAAATCACTTTGAGGGTTAAAAATTTACACTTGAAGAGAACAAAAAAAGAGGAAAATACAAGCTAAGTGGTAATCTCTGCTGCTCGTGAGTTTTTCTGTTGAAACTTGAAATTTCTTTTGTAATAGCTCAGTATAATATGATGTGCTGAGATATATATCTGAATCAATCTCTACACCTTAACATTTCAGGAAGGAAATTATCCAAAGACTTAATATTTCAAAACATCTAATAATTCCTCAGGCTTTAGAACTGAATGGCCTGATTTTATACATACATATAGAATTTTTTGCGTTTCCTCATCAACTTTTACCATATATCCAAATTATGTTTACTTTCGGTTGTTTTTTCTACGATATTGATAATTCAATCACTCAACTATATATATATATATATATATATATATATATATATATATATATATATATATATATATATATATATATATATATATATATATATATATATGTTTATATATGTTTATATATGTATATATATATATATATATATTGTATATACTTATTCATTCATTTAATTGATGAAGTTTTTCCTGTGCAAGATAGTTATGGTTCCCAGAAATATTTCATTCTGAATTATGCGTTTCAAAGTGAAAACTTTATTTAGTGATTGAAAAAAGAAATTATAAGTATTTTAAAATTTGAGAAAATTTAAATAAAATACCCATATTTCTTCCAACTGATTGCGGCCGTTTCCATTCAATAATTACATGCAATTCAGCCGAGTATCAACAGTCTAAGGTAAGCTAATAATAGATGGTAAGGGAAACTTCACAAATCCTTACCCACGTAATGTATCAAATACGTTTTTAATTATTTGATTGTAGTAGAAATTCATGAATTTTTGAAAATTGAAAAATCTAAAATAGAACACAACTTTCATTCAATTAATTGTGGCTGTAGATAATAATATCTTCACCGTAGGTTGGATGATTGTTGATGTTGAAGGAACAGTATATTAACCAACGAAACTATCTCCTGATCCTATTGTTATGAGAAGGTATTCAATGAAAGCATTAAAGTTGTGGAAGGAATTATATTTCAGTCAATAAATAAACTCTAATTACAAAATCTGGTACATCTCTATTTAGTGGATGAGTGTGGAATATCCAAGAGGAGAGGCGATTCTGCCGTAAGCGGAGTAGCCAAGAGCTGGACCGTATCCAGATGAGTAGATAGGGGCAGATCTCAACAAAGGAGCGGCTTGGATAGCTGGAGCGGCATATGATCTCACCAAGGGAGCAGCGCCATAAGCAGGAGCAGCGTATGATCGGACGAAAGGAGAAGCAGCATAAGCAGGAGCAGAGTATGATCTGATCAAAGGAGCAGAAGCATAAGCTGGAGCAGCGTATGATCGGACCAAGGGAGCAGCGGCAATAGCTGGTGCAGCGTAAGATCTCAACACTGGTTGAGCAACGAGGGGAGCAGCTACTTTAGCAATTGCTGGGGCAGCAACTACGGCTTTAGCTACAAGAGGTTCTTTGCGTACAACAGCATTGAATCCATTGATAGGGTCGGCAGTGTAGTCGACGGTACGCCTGGTGCCATCAGGGTCGTTTAAGGAGTAGCTACCTTGGACAACATCTCCGTCGCGCTGTTCAACTTGGCTTTTGGAGTCACCGGTCAAACTGTCTTGGACTTCGTAACCGAATTGGTATTGTGGGTGTGGGTCGTAGGCTTCAGGTTGCGCAACAGCTACTTTGGCGTAAGCTGGAGCGGCGTATGCTAGAGGAGCGGCAGCCAAAGGAGCTCCGACTATGTTGCCAGCGTTGGCGTAAGCCAAAACAGCGGCGAATACAATGAACTGCAGAGGGAAATAAATAAAAATTTACAAATTTTTTTTCATTCTGAGAAATTAACTAAGTTATTTCTGTTCATCAAGGAAATTGATATTAAAATTAACATTCAAAATTTCTGAATTGAAAACGAATTTCATGTCAGAATAAAAAAACAAAATTTTATATAAATATGTTGAAGTTTTAATAGTAAATCACACCGTTTCGGTGAAATATTGAAAATATTCTGAACATAAGAAAGAAAAAAAAGTTCTAACTGAAATCAATTATACAATAGGTGATATATTATTGAATGGACAAAAGAATGTAATTGCTATATTCAATTAGAAAAATAGTTCAAATTGTGTCACAGAAGTACCAACTTCTCCAATGAAGTTCAATTACTGCCTTAATTCTCAAAATGTATTAAAATAATTATATACAAAGTTCTTTTTGTTCAAATGAGAATTCGATATTAATTTTTATTTTCACTGTAGAATACGTTATGGTAATATTGAATTATTTAGTTGATTTAACAAGAGAATGAATGGAAATGCATCAAAATAAATTTTTATATTTCACGAGTTAATTATGAAAATAATTATACCTTGATTGCCATGTTATTTTCAGGGTGATACAAACTCAACTACTGCTTTTGGAATGGTTGACACGCATTTTATACTGTCAGGTTTTGGTTTCAAGCGCAAAACTACTACAGCTTGATTTCACCACCCGCTTCTTATACAACTTTTACGAAGTTCAATGATAAATGAAATTTGAAGACGTCAGCACACCTTATACACGGAGCGTCGAAAATAATAGAAATTGATATTTATTAATATTTATTGATATAATTATATATTTATTCGAATTTTTGTTGCCTGTGAACTATTTCTAATCTCTTGATAATTATTGGCAATAACAGGAAACTTCAACTTTTTAATAAAATCAAGTTCCTTGAGATTCAACACGCCTGTTATTGCTAATATTTATCAAGAGATTATATATATATATATATATATATATATATATATATATATATATATATATATATATATATATATATAATATATATATATATATATATATATATATATATAATATATATATATATATATATATATATATATATATATATATATATATATATATATATATATATATATATATATATATATATATTTATATATATATATATATATATATATATATATATATATATATATATATATATACATATGTATATATATATATATATATATATATATATATATATATATATATATGAATTTATATGTATTTATATGTATACGATATATGTATACGGGTCATTCCATGTCAAATCGACCAGTTGTTGGAATCGACCACTTTCGAATTGTACGAAATTTTATAACAAGTTTTTTTTCTTCATAAAACGAAGATATGCCAAAGCAAGAAATTTTGAAAGTAATTCAAAATTAAATTTTTTTTTCAATTTGTCAACTTTGTTTTTCGAATATCTCGGAAACTATCATAGGTACGGAAATAAACTTTTGTTCATTTCAAAGGAGATACTTGGATCAACAGAAAAAAATTATGTTGAAAAAAAAATTTGAAAAATGAAAAGTTTGTAGACATTTGAATTTTGAAAAATCTTCAAAATCGACTATCGACATTAAATTTTGGGCTCAAATTTTTTTATATAATATATTTGAACAATATTCAAAGGTCCTGAAATTTTCAGAGTTGCGTTTTTTCGTTTTTCAAAAATAAAATTATTTTAATTTTGGTATAAAAAAATCAATTTCTCATTTTCATCTCTAAGTGAAGTATAGTCAAGAAAACATGCAGTTTTGTAATTTTTAGCATGAAAATGTTCATCTTATGACATAAGAATGATAAAACAGAAACAATCAAAATTGAATTCATATATTTAATAAAGTTAAGTAAAATGTGTCACATTTCGCAAACTATTTTTCTAATACCAAAGTTTTCGTAGTTAATTACCATGGAGATCTGCCACCACAGGTTTCATTTTCGATGATAGGTATACTTCTAGATTGAATATATTCCAAAGCTACTTCTGTATGACTTCATTGCTCTACAACAAGCTGACTATAACCAAACTATAAAAAATAACCTTGAAATTGGACAATTACTTGTTGTTGCTGATTTTTCTGAAAATTATACGTTTTTACTTCAAAATAGTAGTTCAAGGAGTATAATGGAATAATAGTCAAGCGATAATCTATGCATTTGCTTGCTGTTATAGAATAATCAATGAGAATGAGGGCAATATAGTACCTCTTAGCTTAGTAATAGTTTCTGATCATCTAACGGATAACACAAATGCAGTTTGCAGTTTTCAAGAGGTATTTAGACCATTTCTCAAAAAACAAATCCTAGTGCTTGTAAAATCATTTATTTTTTGGATTATGCTGCAGCTCAATATAAGAATCGCTGTTATTTTATAAAATTGTTACATCATGAAAAAGAATTTCAAATAAAAGCCGAGCCGAATGGCATTTTTTTGCAACCTCTCATAGAAAGGGTCCAAGTGATGTGTTGACTGATTTGTTATCCGATCCAATCTTCAATTATCAACATATCTACATACAAATATATATATATATATATATATATATATATATATATATATATATATATATATATATATATATATATATATATGTGTGTGTTTTGTATTAACTGGCACCCTCTATAATCAATGTCTATGCAGCACCCAGTGTATATCGTATATTTGATGTATTGTAATTGTAGCACCCAAATAATGCATTTCAATGTGGCACCCTTTATATATAATTTATTATTAATATCGGTAAAATAGGCACCCTGCGGGGTTGTCGCATTTATGTTGTCACTTTGAAAATTGATATTTCAGTTTATTCATTGTTTTGCCAGTAGAAACATTCGAGTAAATTTGAAACTCATTGAATCTACATTGTTTTTTACAATATGAAGGTTTACTTATTAGGTACATATATACAGGGTGTTGAAATTTTGAGGATACAGTTTATTTTGTAGACCACCTTATACATTTATATCAGATATGTTAGCTATGCGTATTCTGGTCATTTCATGGTGCGGAAAAAAGTTTTTCAATTTTTGCCAGGGAAGTTATTCCGGCAATAACAGTGAATATTTTTTCAAAGAAAATGTTAAGCCTTACGAAATTAAAATTATTATCATAATATTTCGTAATATTTGGGTAAATTGATTTTCTTATGTTTTTTGTCCAATGTACAATTTCTGGAGAAAAAAATTCAAAAGTTAAGTATGCGAAAACTATTGAATATACATGTATATTTCAGAATCCTGTATTTTATAAGGATTTTTTATCAAATTGAAATCAAGGGTGAGATAAGTGGGTATTTCTATTTTTTTTTTAAACTATACAATCACATATCATCAATTTTGTTTACTCGAAAATTTGAGTGAAACAAAAAACGAGATCCAATTCAATAAAATTAGAAGAGATATTTCAACAATAAAATTCATTTCACGACAAAGCGGCAGTATACTTTATATTTATTAAAATATATAAGTACTGTAGTCTGTGTAGACTCTAGCAAAAATAAAAACCTGTTTTTCATCAAACATTTGCTTCTATATCCGATAATTTGAAAATGAAATATTAAGGTATAATAGAATACCATATATTTTTATAAATTGATTTTGTTTTATAAAAAGATTTCAAAGAATCATACTGTAATTTTTCAAACAGTACTCAGCAAACCTTCATCAGTCAATTTAATAGTGGCAAAAAAAGGATTTTATATATATTTTAATTTAGTTACTGTTTCATCAGTATTTTTTATAGAAAATGAAAATTGCCCTTGGTTTCCTTGAGACTACTTCAGATGTTCTGTACAATTTTTTTGCTTTCACTGCTGGCGTCCGCGTAGGTATGATATTGAATATTTTTAACTTAAAAACGATGCCAAAAATCAGAGCAAAATCAAACTCAACTTTAAGAGGTTTATAATCAATCTGATATAGTTTTTTCCATATTTTCATATACTTAGTGTATTCAAATCAGGGCCACCTTGTATATACAGGTTATTCACTCAAAATCAATAACCGAGAACCCCGTAATAATAAATAGAAATGTAGACAGCCTGTGCATAAGTGCTTTTTATAAACTCAACTTCAAAATGTTCATAATTGCTATTATTCAATTTTTTCCAATCAATCTGTATAATATACAGGTTATTCACTCAAAATTATAGCAAACCGCAAGCTTTTATCTTCAATCAATAACCGAGAACCCCGTAAAAATAAATAGAAATGTAGACAGCTTGTACATAAGTGCGTTTTTATAACATTGTAGAAAAAACTCATCTCGGTATATTGCAAAATGACAGATTAACAATTGAAAATATTCAACACCCTGTATATTGAAAATAATGCGTAACGTAAACTCACGTTTTCGAAATCGATTTTTCAACCTCCTACATTTTCACATATGAATAATTAATACGGTAGGTACTTAACCTTTCCATTCCATCCCAATTCAACCATATCCAATATTTTTTAAATTCTCTCAGACGTAGTTAACAAATCTGGGTATCAATTACATATAACAGATTCAAGGCATGAATGCGAAAATCATAATTTGTTTAGCTTGATCTGAGCTCACTTGATTATTAGTCTTACTTGCCTCAGCATTCTTGTAAGATAAGCACGAATTAGTCTGATAACACGTCCGCTCAGCGTTGCCATATTACGGGTGCCACTTAGAGGTGTAATTAAAATGGGCCTAAATGACATCAATTATGTCCAACATACAATTTGTATATAACGGAGCGCCATCTATTTCAAATCCATTGAACTAAATTGTATGTTCAAAGTTTTTCAGTGTAAATGTGGCAGCCACCTTATTTTTTGTTATATAGTTTAGCAATACCTAATGAACTATATGACGGCTTCAAACGATAAAAACAATCTGGCACCCAAAGTCGGGTGCCACATTGCTTATACGGGCGCCACATTGCCAATACATATATACAATGGTGCCACAAGGTGAATTTATATGTATATATATATATATATATATATATATATATATATATATATATATATATATATATATATTATATATATATATATATATATATATATACTATATATATATATATATATATATATATATATATATATATAAATATATATATATATTATATTTAATATATATATATATATATATATATATATATATATATATATATATATATATATATATATATATATATATATATATATATATATATATATATATATATATATATATATATATATATATATATATATATATAATCTCTTGATAATTATTAGCAATAACAGGCTTGTTGAAAAGTTTTGATGAAGCCACGAATGTCGTGGCGAAACGTCAACTTTTTAATAAAATCGAGTTTTTTAAGAGTCAACAAGCCTGTTATTGCTAATAATTATCAAGAGATTAGAAATAGTTCACAGGCAACAACAATTCGCATAAATAATTATATATATATATATATATATATATATATATATATATATATATATATTATATATATATATTTATGTATGTATATATATCTATATATATATATATATATATATATATATATATATATATATATATATATATATATATATATATATATATATATTCAAATATATATATATATATATATATATATATATATATTCAAATATGTATATATATATATATATATATATATATATATATATATATATATATATATATATATATATATATACGTATCTGTAAGTGTACTTCTAATAACTTTTTCGACCGATATTAACAAGCATCAGTTTCTAGGAGTTTAGAGAATCCATGTACAAGGTATACTGACATCCTCAAATATCAAATTTCATTTATCATTGAACTTCGTAAAAGTTGTATAATGAGCGGGTGGTGAAATCAAGCTATAGTAGTTTGGCGCTTGCAACCAAAACCAGATAGTATAAAATGCGTGTCAACCATTCCAACAGCAGTAGTTGATTTTGTATCATCCAGAAAATAACATGGCATTCAAGGTATAATTATTTTTATTATTAACTCGTGAAATATTTAGATATATTTGGATGCATTTCCATTTATTCACGTGGAATATCAACTAAATAATTCAATATTACCATAATATTATGTACAGTGAAAATGGAAAATTAATATCGTATTTCTATTTGTACAAAAATAATTTTGTATATAATTATTTTGATACATTTTGTCAGTAATTGAAATTGTAATTGTTAAAGATGCTGGTACTTCTGTGACACAATTGGAACTATTTTTTTATAATAATATAGCAATTACATTCCTTTGTTCATTCGATAATATATTATAAATTGTATAATTAATTCTAATATAAACCTTCCGGATTTTTTCATTCTAATAAGTTCCGAATATTTTTAATATTTCACCGAAACGGTGTCATGTACTATTAAAACTTCAACATATTATATAACTAAAATTTTGTTTTTTCATTTTGACATGAAATTCGGTTTCAATTCGAAAATTTTGAACGTTTTTCAATAGCAGTTTCCGTAATGAACAGAAATAACTTTGTTAATTTCTCAAAATGAACAAATATATGTAAATTCTAATTTATGTTCCTCTGCAGTTGATTGTGATCGCCGCTGTTCTGGCTTACGCCAACGCTGGCAACATCGTCGGAGCTCCTTTGGCTGCCGCTCCTCTCGCATACGCCGCCCCAGCTTACGCCAAAGTAGCTGTTGCTCAACCTGAAGCCTACGACCCACACCCACAATACCAATTCGGTTACGACGTCCAAGACAGTTTGACCGGTGACTCCAAGAGCCAAGTTGAACAGCGCGACGGAGATGTGGTCCAAGGTAGCTACTCCTTGAACGACCCTGACGGCACCAGGCGTACCGTCGACTACACTGCTGACCCTATCAATGGATTCAATGCTGTTGTACGCAAAGAACCTCTTGTAGCTAAAGCCGTAGTTGCTGCCCCAGCAATTGCTAAAGTAGCCGCTCCCCTCGTTGCTCAGCCATTGTTGAGATCATACGCTGCACCAGCTATTGCCCCTGCTCCCTTGGTCCGATCATACGCTGCTCCAGCTTATGCTTCTGCTCCTTTGATCAGATCATACTCTGCTCCTGCTTATGCTGCTTCTCCTTTCGTCCGATCATACGCTTCTCCTGCTTATGGCGCTGCTCCCTTGGTGAGATCATATGCCGCTCCGGCTATCCAAACCGCTCCTTTGTTGAGATCTGCCCCTATCTACTCATCTGGATACGGCCCAGCTCTTGGCTACTCCGCTTACGGCAGAATCGCCTCTCCTCTTGGATATTCCACACTCATCCACTAGTTCGAGATTTACAAGAGTTTGTAAATAGAGTTTATTTATTGACTGAAATATAATTAAGTCCACAACTTCAACGCTTTTATTACACTTCCTTTTATATGAACAATAGAAATAAGTTTTATTGATTGATATAATGTTCCTTCAACATTAACAACTATCCAACCTATAGTGAAAATATGATGGAATAAAAATGTCAATTCTCAACAATTTTTATGAATTTTCCTACGTTTTTGAATATTTCTCTGTTAATTATAATAGATTAATTTCGTACGTTTGAAATCACTTAGTTAAGATATTATGAATTATCATTTATTCTGGTTTACTATTATAGTTCGCTGAGTTCTTATTCATCATGGGAAATTACAAATTCGCTAATAAAATTGAATGATTCAGTCTTTTGGATATACAGGTAATTAGATGATGCCAGAACATAAATCAAAACTGAAAGATAACTAATTTTCTCACGTACGATTGAAATAAAAGTAAGAATTGATAACAGATTGAAATGTGGTCAAGAACGCTAGGTCATGTTGAAGGAAATACAATTAACTTCACAAACCGACAAAATTACTTTTTGTTCAGCTTCGAAAAGAGTGAAAAAAAATCTGTTAGAAAAGTGTGTGAAATAAATCGGGAGAAAGAAAAGTCAGTCTAATTTGAATTAGTTATATGTTCAATGTGAAATCTATTCACTTCCAAACATTAATATTAATATAATAACTGAGATTGAATTCTCGCACATCACATCATAAGGAATAAAGAATAAAGTATAAACTTTAAAATATAACACACTTGGTTTATGTTTCACTATATAAAAATATTTTGATACTTTATGTAGCAGTAACGAATAGTTGACATGTGTGTCTGTTTTATAAAATAAGATGTAATACTCTCCTGTATTCTGTCTTGATAATGAGTTCATAACTCGAAACATGTCGACTATCCTTTACTGCTAAATACATTATCTAAATATTTTTATATAGTGAAACATAAACCAAGTGTGTTTTAATTTAAAGTTTATACTTTATTCAATATTAATATATTTGTTCAGTGTCATCTTTGGGAAATAATATTCTTATAGTTTGGCGGGTGAATCTTACCTTATATTGCTGCAAGGATTCAAGGGAACTTTTTCTTTCTTCAACGGAATGGCGAGCCAGTGTCCAGGACTTGATGAATCAATTTTTTCTCTGAATTTTAATGCAGTTAGGTTTGCTAATATTGAACCGTATAGTAAGTCATTAGTAACTTAAGATAGCGGCCACAGCTGCAAAAAATTTAAATAAAGATAGGAACTTTATTTTTTTGATTTTTTGAAAATTCCCAAATTCTTTTTTCAATCAAATAATCAGAAACATATTTCGCACATAATGTGTATAAAGGTTCTGCCATTCAAAATTTTCTGGTTCAAAATTTTTCAAATCTCAATATTATGAATTATTCACAAAAATATACGTGCTAGTATATAGTTCTCAACTATAATAACTAATGATGCTATATTACTGAGAGAAATTGAGATTAGAATAAGGATAGAAATGATGCCTACAATTAAGCGAGACACATAACATGGAATGACAATCTGAACAAGAAGATGAATTTTATGAATTTGTAGAGCGTCATCTATGTAAGATCGACAACTCCTGACCTAGGATACTATAATTTTCTACTATTAAATCTATTAATCTTCTAAATGACTTGGAAATTACCGTGCCTAAAACTTACTTCCAAACTGTAGATTCTTACACTGTCTATTGAGAATAAAACCAATATTAACATGAGATGAGCTTTCATATATATATATATATATATATATATATATATATATATATATATATATATATATATATATATATATATATATATATATATATATATATATATATATATATATATATATATATATATATATATATATATATATATATATATATATATATATATTATATATATATATATATATATATATATATATATATATATATATATATATATATATATACACTTGATGTAAATTCATTACAATAAGAAAAGACCTGAAAACACATGTTTCAAAAGATTCACATTGTATTTGATGTCGAAAAGTGCATCACCATGTAATAAAATTCAGTTATAAATATATTTGATTCGTAATTAACTATATGGCTTGCTCAAGTTAACAAAGCTGCATCGGTATATAAATAACTTTGTGATAATCTAGAATTTGTTAAATCTGAGTAATATGTTATGAGATAATTCAAGGAAAATTGTGGTTATGTTATATTATTTTGACCTATTCTATTTCCAATCAAATGGAGAAAATGCTCTGATATTCAAAACTACAAAAGATTTATAGAAGCAAAATGTTTTCATGTCAATAATAACTGCTTGCATCTTTAGAATACCATGTTCAATAAAATCTCAACTAGACAAAAAAGTTAATTTGTGAATAAACTATTTATAGTAGTAAAGAAGGTATTTCGTTCTTGTTTTTACTTTATGTTGAACGAAAATTTATTGTATTAATCTATCTGATAACAAAATATTTTATCCTTTTTATAATATTATTATTGATATGAATGGGTGAGGATTAAAATCATTGAAGTAGTGAACGAATTTTTAATTCACTAATAAATAACTATACACAAGAGTTCTATATTCTAAATTTAGTGGATGAGTGTGGAATATCCAAGAGGAGAGGCGATTCTGCCGTAAGAGGAGTATCCAAGGGCTGGAGCGTATCCAGTTGAGTAGATGGGGGCAGATCTCAACAAGGGTGCGGCTTGGATAGCTGGAGCGGCATATGATCTCACCAAGGGAGCAGCGCCATAAGCAGGAGAAGCGTATGATCGGACGAAAGGAGAAGCAGCATAAGCTGGAGCAGAGTATGATCTGATCAAAGGAGCAGAAGCATAAGCTGGAGCAGCGTATGATCGGACCAAGGGAGCAGCGGCAATAGCTGGTGCAGCGTAAGATCTCAACACTGGTTGAGCAACGAGGGGAGCCGCTACTTTAGCAATTGCTGGGGCAGCAACTACGGCTTTAGCTACAAGAGGTTCTTTGCGTACAACAGCATTGAATCCATTGATAGGGTCAGCAGTGTAGTCGACGGTACGCCTGGTGCCGTCAGGGTCGTTCAAGGAGTAGCTACCTTGGACAACATCTCCGTCACGCTGTTCTACTTGGCTCTTGGAGTCACCGGTCAAACTGTCTTGGACGTCGTAACCGAATTGGTATTGTGGGTGTGGGTCGTAGGCTTCAGGTTGCGCAACAGCTACTTTGGCGTAAGCTGGAGCGGCGTATGCGAGAGGAGCGGCAGCCAAAGGAGCTCCGACGATGTTGCCAGCGTTGGCGTAGGCCAAAACCGCGGCGAATACGATGAACTGCAGAGGAAAATAAATTAGAATTTACATTCATTTCGAGGAATTAACTGGGTTATTTCTGTCTATTACGGAAACTGCTATTGAAATTGACGTTCGAAATTTTCATATTGAGACAGAATTTCATATCAGAATACAAAAAAAACTTTCAATTATATATTTTGAAGTTTTGAATGTAAGTACTATACTTAAAAAACATATATATATATATATATATATATATATATATATATATATATATATATATATATATATATATATATATATATATATATATATATATATATATATATATATATATATATATATATATATATATATATATATATATATATATATATATATATATATATATATATATATATATATATATATATATATATATATATAGACACAAGAATTTTAGCAATGAAATCATGCTTGAAATGAAATAAAAATTTTTCAATCCTAACGCGAATATAAAATTGCAAAATTTCTCGACTGAAAGAAATACTACTTCGAATGATTGCTATTAATTTTTCTGCTTATTACTATCGAAGAAATTTCAAACAGTTTATTGCCTTTCAATTCAGTCAATATTCATATGAAGGCGTTGGAGTGTATCAAAATTTCAATTCTAAGCGAAACGAAATTTCTATCTGAGATTCAATACCTTGAATGCCATGTTGATTTGCTGTAGACACAAGTGCAACTACTGATTTTGGAAAGCTTGACGCGCATTTTATACAGATCACATTTCGATACAAAACAGCAGAATACAGGATGATTACACCACCCGCTTTTGAACAACTTTTACGATCATCAACACTCACTGAAGTTGAAGTGGTCGGTTTGATTTATACAAGGTATTATCGAGAATTCGAGAAACTTTTATGACAAATTCTCGACCGTTTCGTCTTGGCTAAACGGAGTTATAACTACGTGTATCACATTTATTTATTTAATGATTAACAAAGCTAAATTTGAATTTACTACATTTATTATCACAAAATATTTTGAAAAATATAACACTGCGATTGCAATTTCGGTCACTAGACCATCATCGGGCAGATTGAGTTAAGAACTGAATACAAAATAATTATAGATTTGCGCTTACGGGTGGGAAAGGATTATTGCAGGTACCTAAATAGACAAGAGGAACATATTTCAAGAAGGGCTAATCGAGTGAATTTCACAAATTGGTACAATACAATGTTCTTAGAAAAGTCATTATTGTTTAAATACACTAAATATAGGAGAATATATCAAGTCAATCTGGTCGTTCAGCAAGATATCTTTTGCATTATTATTGAGTTTAAAAATTTCTAATGATTCTAAGTAAGTAAGTTTGGTTACTTTCGGTAATTTGTGCATGATTTGAAAATTATCTATTTGTGGAAATGGGTGGTGGTTTTCACGGCAATGATTTGAAAACGTTGAATCTGTTTTATTTTTCAAAAAAGATTGTCGGTGTTCTTTAAATCTTGTCTTGAACGATCGACCAGTCTGACCTATATATACTCCTTTACATACAGGACAAATCAACTTATAAACTCCTGAACTTTCAAATTTTGAAGTGATATCTTTGGCATTGAATAAAAATCCTGAGAGTTTTGTCTTAGGTTTGAAAGCAATTTTAATATTACATTTAGGTATGACATTAGCAACTTTTTCTGTTAGAGGACCAAAATATGTTAAAGATGTGAATTTTTCCGATTTTTCTACTTTTAATTGGGGATATTTGGTGTTGTACGCTAGTTGATTACGTTTCTTGTTTATCATTTTATCTATCAAACTAGTATGAAAACCATTATTTGACGCAATTAGTTTTATAGTCGAAATTTCTTTCGCTAAATTTGTTACGGATAATAGAATTGAAAACGCTCTGTGTATCATTGAATTAAAAGCTGAATGTTTATGGGAAAGAGGATGATTTGAATCCGACGGAATACATATATCCGTGAAAGTTGGTTTTCTATATATATCGAAACTCAAACTATTATTATTATGAAAGATAGTTAAATCCAAGAAGTTTATTTGTCGATCCAATTCTTTTTCAATTTTGAACTTTATATTTGGGTGAATGCTATTAATATAATTCAAAAACTGATCTAACTATTTATTTATTTATTTATTTATTTATTTAAGACAATAGGAATACAAACAGGTAAAAATACCTAATACAGCATTCACAGTTTGACAATACATACCATACAAAACTATATTAAAATGAAAAATTAACTAACTCTTTTGGAAGTAGAAATAAAAATAAAAATATAATTGATATAACATAATTCACAAAATGACCAGCAGCTCCACAAAAGTTAGGTACCTAATTTAATTCTCAAGAATGTTTTGAATTGATGGAGTTGAACATTGAAAATATCAGCACCGTACGAATAAGAGTTAAATGTCCCTAGCATTCTACATAGTGGCGAATTTTGTGTAACATTAAGTCTTCAGAATGGCACAGCAAATAACTCACGGGATCTCAGTCTTCTTTCCGGTACTCTAAAATCTATTGACTCGAGAATTTCCGAGACATAAAGTACACCATTAACTAATTTGTACAGTAGACACATATCGTTCAATCGTCTACGATTTTCTAAGGTCAATATTCTGAATTCGTGTTAAATTTCGGTGTTATCATGGTCAACAATTTGGAATTTACTTCTGAAAGATAAAAACCTTAGGAACTTATGCTGTACACTCTCTATTCTGTTCATATAACATCGATATTGTGGATTCCATATGCATGTTGCAAAATTAAGCCTACTGAATACAAATGAGTAATAAAGACTCAATAATGTTTCTTTTTTTTTGAACAACCTTCCATGTCTGAGAGTAAACCCGAGCATTTTATTGGATGACTCAATAACACTGTTTATATGCACTTCGAATCTAGAAATACCCCTAGATCTCTTATGGTATCTACTTGTTTTATAATCACTTGATTAAGAGTGTAATTGAATTGTAAGGTGTTAACATTCTTAGGGAAGGATATTTTGAAGCACTTTCCAAAATTTAGGAAGAGAAAATTTTGACAGCAGTATCTATAAAGTCTTTCCAAATCCCCTTGAAGTTTCATGCAGTCTTCGAAACTCCTTATCCTCAAAAATACCTTGAGATCATCAGCGTATACCAAGAACTTAGCGTAGCGGAAGCAGCAAGAAATATTGTTCAAATAAATTATAAATACAACATGAGCTGTTTGATGATGATGATGAACAATTTTTAACTGTTTCTACTTGGCACCCTTCAAGCTACGATTCCACCGGAGGAATATTTTTATTGCTGTTGCTTGTTTCCGTAAATATTCTGTAAACGTATCGAGAACGCAACTAGTTAACATTGGTGTCGCAAATTTTCAGTGTGCAGTGAAGTACGAAAACGAATAAATATATAGGTAGCTACGGTTCCACCGGAGGAACTTCGAGGAACATTTTTGTCGCTGTTGCTTTTTTCCGTAGATGTTCCAAAATGTTCCTATACCATCTTGTATTTTATCACTCCATCTTGAAAAGTCATAACAAATCGCTCCGTTTCCGACTTGAGCCCAGCCGACTTCAATATTATTATTATTATTATTCCTCGACGCAAAATCTGCATTCACGACGCAACAGTGAATTGCAGAAAATATCAAGATCTACATGCAGCTGTTTCTATATTATTAGATCTCTTCAGTACAGCTTACTTGACTCAGATTGCATTAACATATTTCTAATATATATTCCCCAATACAAATCAAAGCCGAGGTACTGATGGATCATGAATTGATTTTTAAGTTAAAACATCTTCATACTTCACTTTAAATTAATTAACCATAGATTCGATTCAAGTTGGAGGAATTAGAATTGTTTTTGTTGGATAAAATCTGATCAAAATCATTAATATAGCATCAAAATTCATAATCATATCACTTTAAATTATTTTTTTCTAATACTTTCAATAACATCAGATTGATTGATAAACAAATAGTAAGCCCTTGTACATTTCTCCTAATATGCGTATTGCATCAAATATCTCACTTTTGTTGAACTCGAAATACTCTATCCGATTTTCATCAGCTCTACCGCGTCGTTCACTTGACATTTGTTGCAGGCCGGTTGCTGACAATGAAATACTCCGGGTACCGGAGTCGCCTATCATTTGACCGTATTAAAGTTCGCGTTGAATGTCATCGAGATCAGAAGAAGCTATTTTAAGACTTCGATATGCATGATATATATTTACGCTTCGGTTAATTTGCTGAATTGCAAAATAATGAAAACGATTTTATAGGCTTCTATACTGAGATGTTTACATAAAATTTTGATTGAATAAAATTATTGGTACTAAATATCTTCTTGTTTTGTAATATTTCAATTTTTTTTGGATATTTCAAGGAATATCATTTGTGTTTGAACATGAAAGATAACATTTCGTTACGAAATTTGTGATTTTTTCGAAATATTTTTGAGATCAGAATTGTAATGAATTTTATGAACTAAAGAAATGCTAAATTCAATTAATTTGATTGTTTGAGCCTGTGATTGAAGAACCGAATATATATACATATATATATATATATATATATATATATATATATATATATATATATATATATATATATATATATATATATATAGTACGATTGATGTGTTGGAACACGAGTATGACAAGAGTTCGCGGTTCAATTTTATGTGACAGTCATGCCGGACACAATTTTCGCCGTATCTTTCATTCGCCAGGCGTCTAAAGTGTAGCGTGCGATAAATTTCAAGCTTCTACAAATATATCAACACATGAAAGTTATACCGACATTTAATTTTAGCGCAAAAATTTACTTGCTGTTATTCTACCTCCAAGAAAACTTTATAAATGTTGTACAACCTCATCCATAATAATCTAACTTTCTTGGAATGCTCAACTCCGGCATTCATGTTGACCCAATCGATTTTCCTCATAAATGTCCTGAACAGAGCATTAAACTGAAAATATAAATATACGGAATAATCTTTCCATGTTTGCTTTATGTATCCACTTCAATCTCCGTAACGTATCTGTATTTCACGTAGTCTGTTACAAAATGTGGACGGAAATTCCTACCGGGTTATTATTTTAGCTCCGCACGAACGACAGAATACGCTGCCATATCTTAAGACGTTGTTACATAAGAGAAACACGTACAAGAGATATGGGTTTAAGGGAAATATTTACATGAGATGGAACGTCATTTCAACTGCGGCTAGTGTTAGGCAAATATCTGTTGTTTGTAAGTTTGGTCTTGAACTAAACATCTAGTGAGGTCAAGAATTATGTTCTGGGAAATAATTCCATTATCTTATATATATAAATATGTGACTTTATAAAGAATTGAAAACTAACTTTTCACAGGTTGAAATAAAATATATTTAGCAAACGCTTATGGTGTTTGGAACTATATCAATGTGTAGAAATTTTGGCACTGGTAGGTACACTATTAAGGTAAATAATGTTGCCGTGGAACAAGTACCGTCGATTCAGTACTTGGGAGTTTTTCTGGATCCACAATTAACGTTCAACAATCAAGCAGATTACTTATGTAAAAACTAGGAAAAAAGGTAGTATTTGTCAGAAGAATATCTCCAAAATTGTCACAGTGGTGTAGAATGCTAATTTACAAAACTATTGCATATCACTTTTATTGCCATGTACTAAAGAACAAATAAATAGGCTCCAAGTATTACAGAATAAGTGTATGAGGATGATACGGAGGTGCAGTATTTACACTCTAGTGAATAATATGTTGAAAATTTTAAACTGGCTCTCTGTTGAGCAGATCATTAAAAGAACAAATCTGGTTCTTGTGTATAAGATGATGCATCAACTAACTCCAACATATCTTTTCGAGTTATTAGTTACTCGTTTTAGTATGCATCCTCGGGTATTAAGATCATAAAATAATTTTGATGTATATTTTACAGGAAAATCCTTCCTGGTGGGATCTTCACTTGCTAATGGAGTAAGCATGTTGAATGATCTGCCAATGGAAATAAAGGAATCAAAAAGTTTGTATGTGTTTAATGAAATTATATGTACATATCTTATGGATTGAAGTAAATTAAGTTATATTAGCATATATGTATGTGTAAAAACAATATTTTAATTCGTATAGCAATGGATAAATAAAGTTTTCATTCCTTCATAACATGGACTTTATCTCGTTCTAAATAATGGTATTTCAAAACAATCTATTTATATGATAGGTTCGACATAACAGAGGGTATTTCTAGAGTAACCAAATAACAATATGAGCAATTGATTCAGAGTCATTGGTAGGTGTATTAACCAGATTAAAGAGAGGAGAAGGGTTTACTTCAATCTGGTCGTCAACTATGTTTCCGGAATTTTTATATTTATTTAAGTAAAGGAATTCCTAACAGTTGGTTTGTGGAAACTATTTTCGAACTGTAATATATCACAATTGTGTTTAGAAGTATGGTTTTCTTGAATAAGATGGCACGCATAATTACAGTCAGATTTCTGCTTGATATAGCTACGTTGGTGTTCATTTATTCGAATTTTTAAATTTCCAATTGTTGTACGTTCTATATAGAATTATCACAATCATTACAGTTGAGTCTATACACACCAGTACGTTTATCTCTATGAATTTTTGATTGGTTGTATACATATATATATATATATATATATATATATATATATATATATATTTTTATATATATATTTATATATATATATATATATATATATATATATATATATATATATATATATATATATATATATATATATATATATATATATATATATATATATATATATATATATATATATATATATCTAACATATAAAATTCCCGTGTCACGGTGTTAGAAGTTAAACTCCTCCGAAATGGCTCGACCGATTCTCATGAAATTTTGTGTGCATATCGGTTAGAGTTATGTCTGAAAATCGGACAACATCTATTTTTCATTCCGCTAAATGTTGAGATTGGGCCGAGGGGTGGTCGGTCCACCCCTTTATTTTTGTTTTTATTTTTCAGACAATATTTTCTGTTCTATTTTTTCATGATATATAAATTCAAAAATACATACAACGCTAAATTTTCACCCCTCTACGATCAACTCCTATTTTTTATTTGTTGAACTCCTCCAAATTGGCTAGACCGTTTCTCATGAAATTTTGGGTGCATAACGGTTAGGTGTGAGAATTGGACTTCATCTATTTTTCTGTTCTATTGCTTTTATGATGCAGCATTCAAAAATACATACAACCCTAAATTTTCAACCCTCTACGATCAACTTCTATTTTTTATTTGTTAATTATAAACTTCAATTTTTCTGGCAATATTTTTATTTTTACTTCGTCATGATTTAATTTTTTTTTATCCACAGGTCCGCAATAGGGTTGCAAGATGGCAATCGAAAATAACAATAGTCAGTCTGAGAATAGGTCGTAATATTTTTTTACCCCTATAATAATATAATGAAGTGATTAGAGTGGTTCACCACAAACATTTTTATAAATTTTTCGGACGAAATTTTTTCTTTTAATTTTTTATGATGTTGCATTAAAAAATACATATAACTCTTAATTTTCACCTTTCTATCAACAACACTTATTTTTTCATAGCCATTTTCATAAATTAAGCAACGTTTGCCAGGCCAGATAGATTGATATATAGATAGATAGAAAGATAGATTACTATCTAGCTAGATAGATAGATAGATAGATAGGTAGATATACATCGGCAGATAAATGAATAGATAGAAAGATAGATGGACAAAAATAATTTACATGGCAGAACAACGTTTGTCGGGTCAGCTAGTATATATATATATATATATATATATATATATATATATATATATATATATATATATATATATACATATATATATATATATATATATATATATATATATATATATATATATATATATATATATATATTCGAATTGTATTTACCAGTGTTGTATTTTTAAATATTTTCCCTTCAATAGGAATAACATGCAATTTGATATTATGAACCGATTTGATTAACAAGTCGACGTTTCATCACGAACTAACTACAGTGGCAGGCCCAACTGCTGAAATTATAGTTTATTGGACGTAATTAGTGAATGATGGCCACAGCCGCAGATAATTCAATGAAACAATGTTTAACTTTACAATTTTTCCGAAACACATAAACGACAAAGTAAGTTTGATATTTCTAAATTCTTCATATATATATATATATATAGATATATATATATATATATATATATATATATATATATATTCATTCGAATTGTTGTTGCCTGTGAACTATTTCTAATCTTTTGATAATTATTAGGAATAACAGGCTTGTTGAATCTCAAATAACTCGATTTTATTAAAAAGTTGACGTTTCGCCACGACATTCGTGGCTTTATCAAAACTTTTTCATAAAAAAAAAAGTTTTGATAAAGCCACGAATGTCGTGGCGAAACGTCAACTTTTTAATAAAATCGAGTTTTTTGAGATTCAACAAGCCTGTTATTGCTAATAATTATCAAAAGATTATATATATATATATATATATATATATATATATATATATATTTTTATATATATATATATATATATATATATATATATATATATATATATATATATATATATATATATATATATATATGTCATTTATCATTTATCTTTGGACTAAAAATCGTTAATTCAGAAAATAATTCCGCAGCCGAGAGATAAAAATGTTTTAAACGACCCTCGATCATTCAGCCTTTTCGAAATGTTCTCTGTTATCCTCGCTCTCCTGATCCAATTTCCGAACCGCATTATAACGGGCGTCCCTTGTTTCGAAAATGTTTCTCGTCATAATGAAGCCTCCGGAGAATTTTAAAATACCACGAAAACGGCGAGGTATCCATCATAACGCCGAGGCCTCCGCAATTTGATTGATTAATTCAAGCGCAAGATGAAGTAAATGGGCGTTTTCCACATATTAACCATCCGCGATGAATAATTCATGGATGAAAATGTTCGTTTTCATACGTATTTAATCGACTACAAGACTTGACCTAGATTATATTAGACAAGACTGAATTTATTGGTATGTCACCTCGATCCAGAAATGACGACTCGTGTATGATTTTTATTTGTTTTTGGATCGATTATAGCCCTAATACGAGTGATATTAGTAACGGAATGACAAAAGACGCGTGATCAGCTCATTTGGTGCGATGGAAGCTACTGAAGTCAATGTATACCAGGAAAAAAAATTTAAAAAAATTGAAAAAAATATATATATATACATTTATATATATTAATATATATATATATATATATATATATATATATATATATATATATATATATATATATATATATATATATATATATATATATATATATATATATATATATATATATATATATATATATATATATATATATATATATATATATATATATATATATATATATATATATATATATATATATATATATATATATATATATATATATATATATATATATATATATATATATATATATATATATATATATATATATATATATATATATATATATATATATATATATATATATATATATATATATATATATATATATATATATATATATACATATATATATATATATATATATATATCTATAAATATATTAGATATCAAAAAAATTCCGAAAATCTTCTAGAAGGTCTAAAACAGATAAAGAATCTACTCCTTCACTTGACTGTTTATTTTCGATACGCTGCAATAGTCTGTTTTTTTCGGGGACAATTATGACTACAAACGAAATGTCTTTCGCTGTTTATTATGCAGCAATCAGCAGCTGCAATGAAATAAATTTAAAACGTTTTTGAGCGAGAAAAATTTAGAAAAAACAAGAATTGTTTATATTGTAGCTTATATATTACCTACTTGAGAGTAAATGAAATCTATATTAAACAATGATCTTTTCAGCAAACATTATCTAGTATTTAGTAGAACAAAAACATTATTATTAGGGTTATATTCAATGTAATATATTTTCTGTTAACAATGTTAACATGAAAATTCATAGCGAGTGCAATGAATGACCATACACTATGAAATACGTTTGAAATATACCTATGTATTAGTAAGCATAATTACGAAGGACTTTAGTTAGAAAGGCTTGACCAATATAAACGAAATTTTATTATTGAACCTAATGGAATCACCTGGTTGGTTCTTAGCTATAATTGGACTTGGTAGGTGGTGCTATTATCG
This sequence comes from Cynegetis impunctata, assembly GCA_030704885.1. NCBI lineage: Eukaryota > Metazoa > Arthropoda > Insecta > Coleoptera > Coccinellidae > Cynegetis > Cynegetis impunctata. Next base: position 1,071,476 of record JARQZK010001449.1, on the reverse strand, counting down.
AGAAACTGAAAAAAGATCTTCCGCCCAAATCTTTTCTCATATATTTCTTAGATTTCACACTTTAAAAAAACAAATGATTCCAAGTAGCTCCCAAAGTGTTTTTGAATTCATAACTTATTAAATAATATCGTTTTTTAAAGTGTTTTCTCATGGCGTACATTTCAACCAATTGCCATGCAAATTTCTAATATATGAAAATAAATATATTGTTTATATATATATATATATATATATATATATATATATATATATATATATATATATATATATATATATATATATATATATATATATATATATATATATATATATATATATATATATATATATATATATATATATATATATGCTTTGATTCGCTTTTAATCTATTATTTCAATGAACCTATTGAAAAATAAATGCAAATTGGGTCAGTGTTATCAAGTACACATATTTCTGACATTCACTGTCAAGTTTCTTATTCAAAATAATATAAGCTCTTTTCAGGTCTCCTTCTTTTTCGATATTCTCGTACCGTTCCCTTTTAATTGTGAATAATTTTCATTAGCTAATATATGTTTAAACAAACAATTCAGAGTAGAATCGTCATCCCTATGCTAATAAAGATTTAATATAGAAAATATTTCAGTTATGTGAAATTTATACTGGAAGTGAACCTGATGAATGAGATAGATTTTTTTTATTTTGGTATTTGTTTCTGTGCTATCTTTCGATAAAGTAAATATTTGATGAAGAACTATACACTACTATCAAAAGCAAGAAATTTTTATCGAAATTTTTTTCATTTATTAACCACACAAATAAATACACTCATAACAGTTAAATATCTAACCTAAAATCATCACTTAGTGGTAGATGGAGTTGGAGTAAGCCAAAGCTGGGGCGGCGTATTTGGCTACTGGGGCGGAGTAGGCGAGGGGAGCGGCGTATCTGGCTACTGGGGCAGAATAGGCGACGGGAGCGGCGTATTTAGCGTAGGCTACTGGAGCGGCGTAGGCGACTGGGGCGGCAGCTACTTTAGTGACAACCTTGGCACCCAAGGGTTGTTTGTGAACGACAGCGTTGAAACCGTGGATTGGATCGGCGGTGTAGTCGACGGTTCTGAGGGTACCATCTGGGTCAACAAGAGAGTATTGTCCTTGTACGACATCTCCGTTTCTGGTTTCGTGCTGGGATTTGCTGTCTCCGGTAAGTTGATCCTGGACGTCGTATCCATAGGAGTATTGTGGGTTGGGGTCGTATGGTTCAGGTACGACGGTCTTAGCTACAGCCACAGCTGGGGCATGGTATGCCAATGGGGCGGCGTAGCCGAGAGCTGGAGCGACTGGCGAGAAACCAGCGTTGGCGACAGCCAAGAAAGTGGCAAGTACTACGAATTTGAAAGCCATTGCAGAACTGATAACTTTTCGTTAATCCGGTTGAGTATTTATACAGATTTTTTCGACCTGGATTATCTTGATATTACGCAATTTCTAGTCTACCTTAGACCCGAATCACATTTCGTTGCACAGAATGTTACTTTCAATGGTTTATTTATTGGTAGACGCCGTATGGTCTCGCCGAACAATCCAATTACCTGCCCGTTGAAGTGTGTACCAACGTAGGCCGTGAAATTTCAGCATTCTGCAAACCGGCCCTCTTCATTCAAGTTCGTTTATTAATAAATGAAGAAAGTTCAAGGTCACAGCTGGATGGTCGCATGGAGCACACACCTCAATCATGTGAAAATTGCGAAATTGTTTTATACTTGACGTAAAGGAGTTATATTATTCCTGTAAAATATCAGTTTGAACTTGGAATATTTGTTTCTATCTCTAATACATAAAATTATTTTTTAAATTCATCTCATAACATCTATAATATCGATATTGATCGCATCGCAAAGTTTGAATGTGAGGTGAATCAAGTGTTTGTGTGATTTCGAGTCAATATATATTTTCATTTCTTTAAAATACGAAATACGTCGTCAAAAATCAAATATTTGAAATTTTTCACTCAATTAATTTACTTGAAGGAGGATGATCAATTTTGGTACAGTATACTCTCATCGAATATAACGAATACGTCTGTCTTTATATGTTATCTTTTCGATTTATACATATAACGTTATCATGAACAAAGAGAAGCAAGTAGAGTTTGAAAAAGAAATTGAGTTGGGAACAATCTGATTAGAAAAAACATCAGTTGTGATTTTTTGGTTCACAACCGAGATAACCAATATATAAAATGGTTTTATATAACTCCCAAGGAACATAAACGACATAAACTTTTGTTATCTCGAGGGACCTACAGTTTAACGCCGGTTCCGAACGGCCTATGGGCTTGTAAACGATGTACATCGCCCAACAATTTAATTATATATATATATATATAGAACCACTAAATTCCGGACATAGGTACACAACACCCAAGAGCACGGTGGGACTCGAACCCACAATCCTCGTTCTACAAACGGTACAAGCGGTACATCTTACCGCTGGTCTACCGAGGTCTCATAGGCATAAACTTCTGTGTATGTAACCGAAACCGAAATCTTTAAATATGATTTTATATATATATATATATATATATATATATATATATATATATATATATATATATATATATATATATATATATATATATATAAAGTAGAGCAGAATTATCGGTACAGCCCGCTTATATGGAAGCAGCCGTTGACACGTGTTTCGGACTCTTTAGTCCTCATCAGAACGGCGTAGCCAAGCATTGGATTGAAAACTTGGAGATGAAAATAGCACAACAAACGAAATCCCCTGCTACGGAAGACAATCACACATTTGTGGCTTATTGTTTGTACTCTCCGGTTTGGGAGATTTGGTCAAACTTTGCCACGGAGGCGATTAATGCCATCCGCGAGATCTCAGACCGAGTAAATAAACAACAACAAAGAAATTAGTCGCGGGAAAATATTAAACAAGTAGAGCAGAATTATCGGTATAGCCCGCTTATATGGAAGCAGCCGTTGACACGCGGATGGCATTAATCGCCTCCGTGGCAAAGTTTGACCAAATCTCCCAAACCGGAGAGTTCAAACAATAAGCCACAAATGTGTGATTGTCTTCCGTAGCAGGGGATTTCGTTTGTTGTGCTATTTTCATCTCCAAGTTTTCAATCCAATGCTTGGCTACGCCGTTCTGATGAGGACCAAAGAGTCCGAAACACGTGTCAACGGCTGCTTCCATATAAGCGGGCTATACCGATAATTCTGCTCTACTTGTTTAATATTTTCCCGCGACTAATTTCTTTGTTGTTATATATATATATATATATATATATATATATATATATATATATATATATATATATATATATATATATAAATATATATATATATATATATATATATATATATATATATATATATATATACTCAGATTTAATTCCGTACCATAATTCCTTTAGTAAATTGACACAACCAAAATCTGTTTAACATTAATGAATGAATAAAATATTTACATTTAAAAAATGTTCCTGTTAACATTTAAGTAGTACGTTAGCAATCAGTATATCTGACAGATACGTATATAAATAATTGTTCATATGAACCAGTTCTTATATATTTCTACATATATTTGCGTATAAATGAAGAGATAACATCATTAAACTGGTAGATAAATGGATATCAAGTCATCGGCTTGTCATCCAATCTTTAAAGTGCAATGCAAAACGAAATTAATTTCTCATAACGTATCAGAATTCCATTAAGTAAATACCAATGCTACAATTTACTCATGTTATATAAATATATACTCTACTTTGGAATGGCAACAATCAAACAAGACTATTATCTCGAAACATTCATATATATATATATATATATATATATATATATATATATATATATATATATATATATATATATATATATATATATTTTTTTTTTAGTTAGCCAAGGAAAATACATAAGGCAGGGTAAAGACATCTAGACTTTTTTGGTCAAAGGAAAGATTTGATGGTGATAAAACTATTTTCAAAATTGCCATTTCTGAAACATTGTACTCAACTTTATCTGAATTAGAACATTGACTATCTTTGAATTAGTTTATACAAACATATAATTATCCAAATTATCTTCCCTGGTCATTCAGTACTTCCCCTGGTAATGGTCTAGCCAGGGGAAATACAACAGGGGAGTAAATTGGTGTAAAATGGTGTAAATTAATAAACATATTGAAACAATGGTTAATAATAACAATTTACACATTTTTTTAAAAAAATAACGCATGACGCACGTTTCGGTGAAACTTCTCATTCTTCAGATGCTAATGGCAAACAGTTTGCCCGTCTAAAATAGACTCGTGGGTCGGGGATATTTTAGAATCGGTAAGAATAACGCATAAATTATAGTTACCTCGTATATGGGGCTTAATTGGAAAACATTTTTAAATTGAAAATAATAAAAGGTATGTAGCATTGATAATTTAAAGAATGGGGGGGGGTGATTTTCGAAGACCGGGGATATTTTGGAATGATTATGAAAATGTCATCCAGAATAGCCTCGATCTTCAAAAAGGTCCATAAAAAACTTTGGGGGAGCATAATGTTTATAACTTTTTTGCACAATGATACTAACACCAACACCAATTTTTATATGAAACTTAACAGCTACAACTCCCACCCACGACCCACTAGCACTGAAAGATTGACAGGCTCAAATATTGGTTGATTTTTTGCCTCATTTTCAATATCTAACAGACAATTACCACGCTCACGAATACTGGAATCATCTAAAGTATGAATAAGTAAGGTTATGTACTATACTATTACAGTGTAGTTTACGCGGGATTGTGTTTTACCTAAACAGGATTGCCAGATGCAGTTACAGGTTATGAATTCTAAATTATCCCCGCATTTCCAATTTAGCCCCGTTCTACGGTATACATATATATATATATATATATATATATATATATATATATATATATATATATATATATATATATATATATATATTCATATATATATATATATATATATATATATATATATATATATATATATATATATATATATATATATATATATATATATATATATATAAATATAAATATAAATATATAAAAATATATATATATATATATATATATATATATATATATATATATATATATATATATATATATATATATATATATATTATCCATGCTTTTATATTAGTATATTTTCAGGTGAATTAGCATATATTTAATCAATATTTCATTATTGGATTCGTTTAATGAAAATAAGATATAAGATGTCATAAATAATTTATTTTAACTCAGATATTTACAAAATTTGCTAAGTATTCATTTGAACTCAATGGTAGTAAGCTGGGGCGGCGGCGTAGGTGGCTACTTTGGCTACGGGGGCAGCATAAGCAACTGGAGCATGAGCGGTAACAACTTTGGCACCAAGGGGTGTTTTGTGGACTACTGCGTTGAAACCGTTCACTGGATCAGCGGTGTAGTCGACGGTTCTTAGTGTACCATCTGAATCAACAAGGGAGTATTGTCCTTGAACGACGTCTCCATCCCTGGTTTCGTGCTGGGATTTGTTGTCACCAGTAAGACCATCTTTAACATCATATCCATAGGAGTATTGTGGATGAGGGTCGTATGGTTCAGGAACAACGGCCTTGGCGATTGCCACTGGGTGAGCGGCGGCGTACGTAACTGGATGGGCGGCAGCGTACGCCACTGGTTGAGCGGCATAACCGAATGCGGGGGCGGCAGGTATTAAACCGGCGTTGGCCGCAGCTACGAAAGCAGCAATGAGTACGAATTTGAAAGCCATTGTCAATTCACTGGGTGGACTGTACAGATTTCAAAGAATTGCGAATTATTTATACTGATTCCTTAACTGGATTAGTTGTGTAATTGGTCGTCTAACTGACCGTAAAAACATTTCGCGAACAAGTTATTAAAATTTTGTGTCGAAATAGAGCCTTTGAGTTACGCTTGTGCAATTTTGCAGAATGAAAGAATAAATCTCTCTGACCATATCAATAGTTTTGGGGTGTGTCTATAATATGAGTTCGATCTTTGAATTTAAATTGAAAGAATTTGATCTGTTTTATTAGAAGTAATAAATTGATTATTTTTATCAAAGGAAAAAAAATAAATCAAAGGAAAAAAAAATTGAAAAAAGCGATAGATGTGGTGGGACACCCGATTGCAATTAAGCTCCTTTCGATATATGTTATGTATTCAATAGCAGGAGCAATGAAATAAATCAGCAATATTTGGGGTTAATTTAAAAAAAACAGAATTATTTATGCAAGGATTACTTTGCTTTCGGTAATCAAAGAAACTCAAAATATACTGTAGAAGAGGTTAAACCATCCTCTTCGCTGGATATTTTTTCACATTTTTCTTGGGGGGGAAAATTGATTAATTTTCTTCATTTTACTACTCTTGTAAAAATTCCGCATAATTTCAACGGAACAAATGTCTTAACTCCTGTTAACAGATATTCCTAGTATAATTTTAATAAAATTGTTATACAAAATTCAGTTGGCAGTGGAAACAAAGACATACAGTTTTTCATGAAAAATGTTCAACATGACGGCCATTTTCATCAAACCAAAGGTCGATTCGACGTACAAATTGAAATGCTTCCTTCTTAAAATGGTTATTTATGTACCGCACATGGTGCATAGAAGATTTTATTTTTCACGAAAAAATTATTTTAGTATAATGAAAAATCGATTTTAAAATTGGTTCATTGCTCCTATACTTTCCATTTTCCTTCTCATAGTAGGCATGTCATTTGTTGATATTTTGACGTTTGTGAATATTTTTGTCATCATATTTAGTTAATGTTATTGTTGCTTTCCTTGTGCAGTCTCATGAAAATAATGAAAATGAATATGAATTTACCCAAGAATATCATAACAAATGCAGCCAAAGCTGCGAATAATTTATTGCCGGAGAAATCCAAGTCGTATACGACAAGGATTATGAAGTATTTAATCTATGGAAGTTGCTTTATTTTTCCTCGTACAATGAGCGGGCGTTATGATCCATAATGAGTGTATTTATAGCAACCGTATCTAAGGTAAAATGAACAAATAATATACAATTGAAAAATAAATTGTTTTTATGTAAACTTTCAAGTCCTCCTACGGGCAAACAGTACATTTTGGTGTATAAGTGAATTGAGTCTAATCAACTTATTTTGACCACTACTACACGTAGTAGCTCTGTGTCCCAATAATTTTGGGACACCCTGTATAGATCTATGAACCCTAAATTATTTCTATTTAATTGTACAAATGTAGCGAGTTCAGAGGACAAATTTTCAATTGAATAACTTCAGAAGTTATGCTATAATACTAAAATTTGAAGAAAAATATCAGAAGGGACTCTCGATACTCTTCATACCTTTCACATGAAAATTCATGTGAATATTGATAGAAAAATTGAATATTGAATGCGTATATTTATATCAATCAGAAACGAAATGAAACTACTTTTTTTAAGAGAATAACAATATTATTTCACATGAAGATTCACGTTTCTCTTCTACCAGAACCCCTTCAGTGTCCAAACAATCCTTTGTTAAGACGAAATGTGCTTCACAATATCATAGATTTTAGGGAACATTTAGTCCAAAAATTATTTATAGTGTTATTCAAGAAATATTGGATGGATTTGTCCTTCACTTTGTATTGGTTCATTTTTAAAATATATGAGACACAATTCACTTTGTTTTTTATCACTCTATATAAAGAACATCAACTTTCCTTCAAATTAAAAAAAGACAATTAAAATTTTGCGAAATACTTCCTAGATTCAGGTCACACATTTGCAGATAAAAATGATGTAAATATTTTGCATACAGCTCCAAAAAGTGGGAAACTAAATATTTTAGAATCCATAGAAATATATAATTATCATAAAAACAATTCCGTCCATTTGTTAAATGACCAAACAGATGAACGGAATTCCCCATTATTTGATTTCTTCTAGAATAGGTTTATGTTGTTGGCAAACCCTTCATTTACATAGGTTAGAATTCGAAATTCCCAGCAATTATAATATTTCACCCGCTTCCTTTGTGTACCTACCTGGCTACTATTACCGACATTGCACAATGCAAAAATGTTCATTGGATGTAAAATGTAGTAGTACTAAACGAGAGTGTAGTCGCAAACAATTGAATGAAACTAGTGATAAAAACAAAGTAAATTGTTTCTGATTTGTATTATTATTCAATAAATGGTTAACGTTGTTTCCTGAAAAGAGCATGGATTATAGTTATACTGTCTAACAAATAAACAAGATATAAATTATTATACCGAGAATAAATCAAGAATAAGCAAAGTAACTACTAATAAATTCGGCATAACTTATATATAAGTTATACTCGGTATAACTATTTAGTCTAAACTTATACCAACCCGTACCCTAGTTTTACTACGTTATAACCTAAAAATCATTTGGCGCATTTTAACACTGATTTTTTATTATTCATCAAAAAATGTTTTTGAGAGCTGTAGAAGCTATTGAGGAAGTGAATAGTATTATAAATAATATAGAAAACAACAGGAAAAGGAAAACTTTCAAAGAGAGAGAAGACCCATTTACTTTATACAATGATGAAGAGTTCAGAATGAAATATCGTTTTTCTAAAGATGGTGTTAGGTTAGGGATATATGAAAACCAAACTAACTTATAATAAACTCCACGTGCTTCTACAAATACAAGTGTTCTTGTTTATGTCCTTCTTTCATAAAATACATTTGCCAATACCACAGAGCACAGAGATAAAGATTAGACATATGTCACTTAAATTTATGCTGTTCTATGTACATACGCTAGGAGTTTCGACGTTGCCAAACCATAATTTTCGAATAAAGGTAGAATACTTATACAGATGTTATACCAAGTTTATTTGTGAAAATATATTCAGTTGTTATACTTATCTTATATTAAGGATAACTATTCCTAATATAAGTTTGGAATAACCTAAGTATACGAGTTTTTTTATTTGTAAGACAGTGAGTCTATTTCTTTATTGTTCAGCGTTATGAGAATAAACTGCCTATTTTATTTTCAGTGTTCAGCTTGTTCTGTTGTATCTTTAACTAAAATAATATGGGTAAAATTTATGTTATAATAAACTGGAAGGAAGAAATTACTTTTTCAAATGTTGAGTCGTTCAATCGATAGAGTGAATTCCAACCGGTCTCTTTTAAATTGATCATAGACTTTGGTAGATTTGTGTATAATTAGAATCCATACTAAGAATTAAAAAACTTTTCATTTTATTTTCGTTATTATCTGGTGATAATACCTCAATATTTCTTCGTAAATTATCTGGAAATCACAACTACGAAATACAACTCGAACTTCAGAGCTTGAAAGATCTTAGAAAAAAAAATTTGAAGTAAATTTGAAATTACAATAAAAATTAATAGGTATATATATGCATTTGGCTGTTTCAATGTGATACTAAATTTATAACATTATTTAAAAATATCAAAATTGAACAAATTAGTAATAATCAAATCATGAAAAACATACTAGTCGACCATGGTCAATTTCATACATTACATAAAGTGAACAAGGAAAATTCTTCAATAATTTTAAAAAATTATCGTGAGTATATCCAAAGGTTTTAAATCACTATGTTAGTGTGCCTTGGAATCATATACACCACTGTTGTAGAGTAGATATCTTCATATCAGGAGGTACGTGTTTGAGCGACGAATTTCTGCATTTTCAGTCTAAGCGGTGAATTGTTGTTTCCCAATATCTTTGGTGGGATGGCGCTCTGGATTGTTATTCATCCATTGTTACTGACCACGATTTGTATTGGGGAACAATTAGAAATTTGTTAATTCACTCCGAGTCAAATAAGCTGCACTGATGAGATCTAATAAGATCGAAACAGCTGTATGCAGATTTTGATTCACCGGGGTGACTTGACAATTTCTATAATTCACCGTTCGATTGTGAATGCAGATTTTGAGTTGCTGAATACGTTTAACCAGCTTCCTTGGAAAGTTGTTTGATAATTTTTTAAAATTATTGAAGAATTTTCCTTGTTCACTTTATGTAAATTAGTGATACCTGTATCATATATTAAATATGATAAATCGTATACAGGTCAACATATTGATAAATGACCGTGTTTCTTGATTTTATTCGATGTACACCATTTCTTATATTTCTTTTCACTCATTACTTCTCCTATCCTTGACATTCTGTTACCTACTGTTTCAAGTAAAGTCTGCATTTTTGAATCGAGGAAATATTGAAAATTTTCATTTTTTTATAATTTCTCACAATCTTCACAGTGAGTCCTATGAGCTATATGAATTTGAAGAAGGCTCTGCTGATCACCATTTATCAATATCAAACAACCTACAATTGAAATAACTAGATTCATTCCACATATTCCAAAAAAGAATTGTACTGTGAAATTGACTTGTATCTGTTTTCCGCTACTTCAGACTCTGATCATGATTTCTGAATCAATATGAGGTAAAATTGTGGAAACCTCATGCTGTTATGTCCTATCGAAAATTAAATTATTTCAACAAGGTAGCTAACTGTTCATCGAAGATCGAAGAAAAATTTTGCAGTATGTTTGATTTAAAATTTATGTGATTTATGTTATATTTTATTACTTATCTAATAGAATAGAAATAATTAGGCAATTTTTCGAATAAATAATTTAATTTAAATCAGTTATCGACTAAATTTGTTTGAAACATAATTTAACCTAGTGGTAGTAAGCAGGGGCGGCGTAGGCGGCTACTTTGGCAACGGGGGCAGCATAAGCAACTGGAGCATGAGCGGCTACAACTTTGGCACCAAGGGGTGTTTTGTGGACTACTGCGTTGAATCCGTTTACTGGATCAGCGGTGTAGTCGACGGTTCTTAGTGTACCATCTGAATCAACAAGGGAGTATTGTCCTTGAACGACGTCTCCATCCCTGGTTTCGTGCTGGGATTTGTTGTCACCAGTAAGACCATCTTTAACATCGTATCCGTAAGAGTATTGTGGATGAGGGTCGTATGGTTCAGGAACAACGGCCTTGGCGATTGCCACTGGGTGAGCGGCGGCGTACGTCACTGGATGGGCGGCAGTGTACGCCACTGGTTGAGCGGCGTAACTGAATGCGGGGGCGGCAGGTAATAAACCGGCGTTGGCCGCAGCTACGAAAGCAGCAATGAGCACGAATTTGAAAGCCATTGTTTATTGAAGTCGACTAGTTGACTATGCCTAATGCAAATATTCGTCTAATATTTATAGTAATTTTTGAGATCATTTGTTGTGCAAACGGTCATCTGACTATCCATTGATACCAATTCGCAAACTGGTATTGGGTTTGCGAAATTATTATCAAACTCAATTTATCACTTATTGACTTACGTGTTCTTCTTGTTTGTTAATTCTAAGGAGTGTTCGTTCGCCGAATTTAGATTACAAATTCATTATCATATATATATATATATATATATATATATATATATATATATATATATATATATATATATATATATATATATATATATATATATATTTGTATTGTTGTTGCCTGTGAACTATTTTTAACTTTTTGATAATCATTAGCAATAACAGGCTTGGTGAATCTCAAAAAAACTCGATTTTATTAAAAAGTTGACGTTTCGCCACGACATTTGTTGTTTTCTCAAAACTTTTGAAAAAGCCACTAATGTCGTGGCGAAACACATTAATTACAAAAATCCAAAATATAATCAGAAAATTTAAGAAAGAAATCAATGTTCAAGGCACGGTTACAAGGAAATGGCTTGTTTAAACTCAATTTACTAATAATTATGTACATCGATGAAAAATTTCAGATTGACGATTTATGAATTTTATGTGAAACATGCGATAACTGTCAAAGAACAAGTAGTCGTAACGACAATATCAATAATAAGGGCTTAAAGTTTCACGATGATTTTTTTTGTCATCATGAATAATATTTTCACATTATTTTCATAGAAAAATTGAAGATTTCTTTTATATATATATATATATATATAAATATATATATATATATATATATATATATATATATATATATATATATATATATATATATATATATATATATATATATATATATATATATATATATATATATATATATATATATATATATATATATATATATATATATATATATATATATATATATATATATATATATATATTTTCATTCATTTATTTTATTTTAATTTTCTCATTTATTGACAATGAAAACCGTCTCATATTCATCAAACTCCAAATTATTTCAAATATTGGAATCTTGAATTATGTCTTTCCATCGATAAACTGAAATTACAGAGAATCGATCCATGTGAAACTATCGGAGTATATTTTCAAATTAACGTTGAAACTCATGCTCCGGTGAAATTCACTTGATATTCGATAACTTCCTTTGAAGTAAATATTAGTACGTAAATTTAAAAAATAATTAATAGCTTCGATTTCAATCTACATAATTAATACTAATAACTGGGAACAACCACGACATAGTTTGCTCCGTTTCTGGTAGAATTAATTGGTGTTGACTGTGCGAAAATTTATTGTCGGAAGGTTGTCGGGAATATTGGGGAAAAGAACAAACCGTTTGCACTTTACGAAATTTGTTTCGGAACGTTTATGGATGAAGATGAATTTAATCGGATTACAAATTGCTGGGGTGGGATTCACTAACATTACTGGAGGTAGGTATAACGCTTGGGAAACGTGTCGAACATTTTCCTGACTCACCAGAAATGAAGAATGGAAAGTGTCGATGTGTTGAAGCCTATTTTACTCTGTTATGTATGTGACCTGATCGAATGAAATTAAAATGAAAAACTGTGAACAGCTGAGCTTTGTCACTGAGGTCCTATTTTCGGTAACATTGAATCGATTTAAATAGAAGTTTTCAACCCTCTTACTCTATTCAAAACGGTTCTGGAGGTGCCTAAGGCCTAGATAAGATAGGGAATAATATCAAATTTATATATACTTCATAATCGTCAATTTTATTGTGTTCAAAAAACTATGAAGCTATCAGACTTTAAGTGTTATTTTGAAATAAATTAAGATTTACTAGGACCCGGTATCAGGCCAAGGAAAAAATATATTGGGTCGCAAAGAAACTCCAAAAAATCTATCTGCTTCTCGTTTTAGTTTATTTATTTTCACAAAAATGTAAGATATAAATGAATTAAATTAAATCGACATTATTGAATAAATTAATTGTTTGCAAAAATGCATTATTGCATTTTTGCCTATTTCTTGCAAGTTAGAACATGTAAACGCATTACTTATTATTGTTAATAAAACTTTCGTTATTGGTTTTCACTCTATTCTGTTAAACATAACAATTTTTCCACAAATACATTGGCTTTTTCAGAAGTATACAACATTCTAACTTTAACAATGAGAATATCTATTGAATCTAAGAAAAGGAAATACAAATTGGATGGAAAAACCCAAATCCAATGTATTTGTAGGTGGAAATCAATTAGTACTGAAGTGAGTGAACCAACAGGAACACATTTATATTCATTTTATTCATAAATACACACACATACACACACATATATATATATATATATATATATATATATATATATATATATAAATATATATATAGATATAAATATATATATATATATATATATATATATAGAAAACAGAATTCTTCGTGTTATCGATACACGTTCGTGGCAATAAAATGAAGTGAACTAGGAAATTTATTCGAAACTAATCAAACAAACCTCCTAGCGGAGCTGGTTATACGAGTTCACGAAACATCGAAATGCCTCCATATACCTTGGACGGTGTATGTTAGAAACATTAAGTTGTTTATCACAATCATCCATGGAAATGATAGACAGTCTGTTTCGCCCTTATTTGGGGCTCATCAGTATCATCCATCCATCGAAAGTGATAACCAACCAAATATTTCTAACGACGTTATATTTTCCTTCCAGTGACTATATGGCATATGAATATGACACAGCGCCACCAGTCGGAAACAAATGAACCACATCTTACAGATAGATGAAAACATTTCGGCAACATTTCTTGCTTAGCGATTATAGTAACCACCTTCGGGTGTCAGGACGTACGAGTTCTCGTTGCCGAAATGTTTTCATCTATCTGTAAGATGTGGTTCATTTGTTTCCGACTGGTGGCGCTGTGTCATATTTATATGCCATATATTCACTGGAAGGAAAATATAACGTCGGTAGAAATATTTGGTTGGTTATCACTTTCGATGGATGGATGATACTGATGAGCCCCAAATAAGGGCGAAACAGACTGTCTATCATTTCCATTGATTGTGATAAACAACTTAATGTTTCTAACATACACCGTCCAAGGTATATGGAGGCATTTCGATGTTTCGTGAACTCGTATAACCAGCTCCGCTAGGAGGTTTGTTTGATTAGTTTCGAATAAATGTCCTAGTTCACTTCATTTTATATATATATATATATATATATATATATATATATATATATATATATATATATATATATATATATATATATATATATATATTATTTGTAATTCTTGTTTGCATTGTTTGCGTGCAATCTTTGTTAGAGTAACTTTTGTTTTACCATTAGTAAAATGATCAATTGTTTATCATCTTTCATTTTAACAAAAACTCAACAAAAATGTTAGGTACTGGGACATGAAGGAAAAATACTAAAATAACCGGGTCACGAAGAAAAAAGTTTCGGAAACGCTGTACTAGAGTATTTAAAGTTTTTTTTTGGTAATTATTATTTACAACTTATTCGTTCAAGCTCAAAAGCTGCATGGCAATGCCTGATAATGTTCAAGAATAAGGTTTGTAAAACGAATGGTCTTGCTTCTTTTCTTTCTTCATTCAAATCGATCAATATGCTGCAGCAAAAATTCACATTAAAAATAGCTCAGGAATTCCTCTCCTTTTTGTGACGTGTTTTTGACGCATTCACGAAATTTGACCCATATTATGATATATGATATATAAAATAAAATTTTTGATGTGTTACTATTGTAACATTGGATTGCACTGCAGCTTAACCTAATTCTTTTTATCAATTATAAGTGGTTATCCAGTGGTCGAAATTATTTTCTTAGTCCTTAAGTTTTTAGTTTGACTGTTATGTGTTTGACAATACGAACGTAACCAATGATTACATAAAATGGCGAAGCCGCTGCAATAGTTTTTCTACGAAACCGATATTTTCAGAAATTCAATATTATGTAATTGTAACATATATTTTATATGAATCTAAGCTTTTAGACCGAGAGATTCTGGAAGGATTTGTGAAGTCATTTCTTACAGTATTGCGCTTTTAGAGGTGTTCATTTACGTAGTAAATTGAAGGAAAATTATGTTTTTTCCGACGCTTGCTATATGCCATACTTCTCCGGTGGGTGTTCAGGCACGCCATACTTTTTTGAAAATGTTTTTTTTTATTTTTTCTTGAATTTATTTCTTACAGGCTGATTTTTTTAAAAACAATTGTTTTTTATTAATCTTGTACAAAAATCACCACGCTATACTCCGAAGATCCAAAATACCCTCCATACCCCCTCAAACATGTAACTTTTCAAAATTGGAAAAACTATTTCTTTCAACTTGAAATTTGGTTTAGTAGTTTTTATGATTAGAAACATAATTGTTATAATGCTGTACCTGTAGAATGGGTGATATACGTACAATGTAATTAAATAATTGTAAAATTTTATGCAACATTTGAACAATTTCTTACAGTATGGCCCTACTTTTGGACTTCACCATAAGTAGTTACGGGATATATTTTCGGAAAATTTAACTGCCATACTGTGAAAAATCGTTTTATTTATTTATTTTCACATCGCAGCGTGCGTATCACGGTCTTTCGTACCGTGGTCACAGTATGGCGTATTTTTTTTAACTTATAATCGTATTGGAACAATCTGATTTCATTTATGCCATACTGTAAAAAATAATTTTATGGCTTCTATAGGCGTGTTTTGAAAACGGTTAAAAAATACCATTTTTCAAGTACGGCACCACTTTTGTACTGCACTAGGAGTATGGCGAATATAATTTCGTCTCACTATATCATATCTGACCACGGTTTAACTGCCATACTGAAAGAAATAGTTTTTCGAATTTTAAAAAGTTACATGTTTGAGGGGGTATGGCGGGTATTTTGAACCGTCAGAATGGTGTGGCATGGTAATTATCGTACAAAATTGATGAAAAACAATTGCTTTGGAAAAAAATCAGCATGTAAAAAAAACATTCTCGAAAAAGTATGGCGGGCCTAAAACAACCACCAAGTATGGCATACAGCGAGCTTCAAATTTTTGTTTGTTAAAATATCGATAAATTGAAGAAATTTTGTGAAAGAAATTGTTTGACACCTCCGGATTTTTGAGCAATTTCAATTAATTATTCTGTAATTGCGTCCCGCGCACCACCGGCAAGAACATCATTTTCCTTAAATTTATTACGTATATGAACTCCCCTAACTCCCATACTGTAATAAATGACTTCACAAATCCTTCCAGTATCTCTCGGTCCATTTCTGCACCCCTTCCCTATATAAATTTTAATTATGCCAAATCTCACTCTCCTCCATGCGTGCAATATAGATACTTAAAAAGGTGTACAATGGATCTCATTAATTCTCAATGCTCTCACGTTTCACATTGTTAATGTGGATGTGCCACTGCTACCGTGATGATCGAGAACAAACAAAATGATCCTTATTATCCTTTTATCCCTCAAACAATTAGTATTAAGGGTGGTGAAATTAATCAAAACTATTATTTTGTGAATTGTAATTGCACGGGTATTTCCAGATTTCTTGGCGAAACTGATGGGCCAATTTTGCGCTTGAGATATTCCATCTAGCTCGCAAATAGCTCCCTGATGAAGTTTCGACCTCGAGCAGGGAACTCTCTATGCTGGGGGGTCGATTTCGTGTTTCTTCTTCCACCCTCCATTTCGCCCCTAGCCGTTTAACTCGACCAATCTGCTGCATGCCCTTCTGTTGTGCGCCTCTGTTGTTAAATTAAATTCCAGACGAGGTTGAAATTTGACTCGGAAAATTCGGTAATTTTTTGCGAGATTATCTTGGCATTTCTTCTTCTTGTTCAATTGAAATTATTTCGCCGACTAGGCACATTTCCTTGAAATTTTATAATTTTTTTCTCAAAATTTTCCAGAGATTATAATTAAATTTTGCATATATTTGTTTTTTTCCAATTAGGTATTCAAAGGAAAAAAATTTGGAATATATGCTACACGGAATTGAATTCATTTTTATAGTGGGGTCCTCGAAATAATGTGTGCAAAATGTATTCATCATTTATTTTCAGCCAATGCTTAGTGATTTTCTCAAAGATAGGTGAGATTACTCGAAAAACATCTGAAAGCATCATAATTCACGTCCATAATTGCCATTTCTCATCACTTATGTAGGTATCATTACATAATTACAAATTATTTGATGGTTTATAAATATATATATATATATATATATATATATATATATATATATATATATATTTTATATATATATATATATATATATATATATATATATATATGTATATATATATATATGTATATATACATATTAATCTATTTTTAGCAATAATAGGCCACAATAATAGGTTCGAAAACCCGCATTTATTAACCACTTGAAGTTTCGTCACGAAATTCGTGAATTTTTCAATACTTTTGAGAAAACAAAATAACTTAATAAGTCAAAAAACAGACAAATATGTTCTATTGAATTTTTTGCTGCTGTGACTTTCTTATGTTACCTATTTCGTTCTATTCAGTCCAATATCAGCAGTCAGGTCTGCTGATATTAGATTATAAGGAAAACAGCAGAAATCCTTAGCAGAGAAATTATATTATCAATTATTTTATTCAAGGATTTTTCTTATATATGTGTATATATATATATATATATATATATATATATATATATATATATATACTTTTTGATAATTATTAGCAATAACAGGCTTGGTGAATCTCAAAAACTTTTGAAAAGATTTGAAAAAGCCACGAATGTCGTGGCGAAACGTCAACTTTATAATAAAATCGAGTTTTTTGAGATTCACCAAGCCTGTTATTGCTAATAATTATCAAAAAGTTAAAAATAATTCACAGGCAACAAGAATTAAAATAAATAATTATATATATATATATATATATGAATTTTTTTTTATTTGTTCATAGCTACCGGTTTCGCGAAATTTTCCTTCGCATCCTCAGGCACAGAGGGAGTGTACAACAAGGGTCAATTTCAAGACATGTCAAACTTTGTGTGTCAAATTAAAATAAGCACAATATAAAAAAGGGTAAAAATAGACCAATACAATCTTACACAAAAATAACCACGATATTCACATGCGGACATTAATAAAATATAGCTATTTTTTATATTAACAAATAAAAATTTAAAAACCATTGGGGTTGCTAGAGTTGTGGTTTTTCCATTGATATTTTATTATGTATATATATATATATATATATATATATATATATATATATATATATATATATATATATATATATATATAAATATAAAATTTTGTTTCTTTCAATTGAATATTCAGATCCCTGATTATTATTATACGAACAGATTCCATAGTTTTAAGTTGATATATTGAATTTATCAGTCGCTGAAACTGAACATGCCGCCCGCGTTTATGGGATCGCACATCACAATATGTATATAAGAATACAGCTGACCTTCTATAATTGAATACTTGTCAAATGAATTATCTGTTACTTCTGGTCAGAATCTTACAAACTTATTTTTTAATTAATTGTATACAAAAATTTCATTATTTGACTATGAAAAATTAATTTTTTAAAACAATGCTATATGAAAACAACTTACACATTCGTCAAATAAAATACGCCAAATAGGAAAAACCCATTGTAAACTGCTAGTCAGGAATTTCGGTAATTTTGAAAAGA